>JAYESA010000043.1:232500-240000 GCA_036927795.1 Iris macrosiphon | reverse complement strand
TTTATTGTGGGGCTGACTAGGGGGGACCAAAGTGCCCGAGGAGCTTGTCATTTTTTGCGCCGCGCCGCAATGCGAAACCGTGCGCGCGATACAGCGTGTCAGGCCCACGCCGTGGGCAGAATCTGCCGCGGGGCGCAGAAACTGCCGCGGGGCGCAGAATCTGCCGCGGGCCGCTCACGTTGCTCGCCCCCGGTCGGCCGATACGGCCTGTCAGGCCCACGCCCGTGCACAGAAACTGCTTGCGTGCGCAGGAAGTGCTGCAACCGCACGGTTTCTCTGTCCCGTGCGGCCTGTACACCCTGTCAGCCCCGCCCCCGTGCACACAAACTGGTTGGGTGCGCAGAATGTGCTGCAACTGCAGCGTGGCTCTGCCCCGTGCGGCCGATACACCCCGACAGCCCCACGCCCGTGCACAGAAACTGCTTGCGTGAGCAGAAACTGGTGCGTTTGCTAAGTTTGTCTGCCCCCGTGCGCAGAAACTGCTCCGTTTGCTACGTTTGTCTGCCCCCGTGCACAGAAACTGCTTGCGTGCGCAGAAACTGGTGCGTTTGCTAAGTTTGTCTGCCCCCGTGCGGCCGATACACCCCGACAGCTCCACGCCCGTGCACAGAAACTGCCTGCGTGCGCAGAAACTGGTGCGTTTGCTACGTTTGTCTGCCCCCGTGCGCAGAAACTGCTCCGTTTGCTAAGTTTGTCTGCCCCCGTGCACAGTTTGTCTGCCCCCTTGCACAGAAACTGCTTGCGTGCGCAGAAACTGCTCCGTTTGCACAGTTTGTCTGCCCCCGTGCACAGTTTGTCTGCCCCCGTGCACAGAAACTGCTTGCGTACGCAGAAACTGGTGCATTTGCTAAGTTTGCCTGCCCCCGTGCGCAGAAACTGCTCGCTGCCTTGCCCCCGGGCGGCCGCTACACCCTGTCAGCCCCACGACCGTACACAGAAACTGCTTGCGTGCGCAGGAAGTGCTGCAACCGCACGGTTTGTCTGCCCCGTGCGTCCTATACACCCTGTCAGCCCCGCCCCCGTGCGCATAAACTTGTTGGGTGCGCAGAATGTGCTGTAACTGCAGCGTTGCTCTGCCCCGTGCGGCCGATACACCCCGACAGCCCCACGCCCGTGCACAGAAACTGCTTGCGTGCGCAGAAACTGGTGCGTTTGCTACCGTTCGCACAGTTTGTCTGCCCCCGTGCACAGAAACTGCTTGCGTGCGCAGAAACTGCTCCGTTTGCACAGTTTGTCTGCCCCCGTGCGTTTGCTAAGTTGGTCTGCCCCCGTGCGCAGAAACTGCTCGGTGCCTTGCCCCCGGGCGGCCGGTACACCCGGTCAGCCCCACGCCCGTGCACAGAAACTGCTTGTGTCACGCCCCGATTCCGTGGAATCGATAGTCGTCCCCCGGGCGTGACCGCCGTGCGGGCCTAGGTTGCGCACCGCACAAGGCTAAGTATTTTTGTTTCGCATAGCGAGCACATATTCAGAGTACGCAGATAATTGAACACAGATTGAAACATGAAAAAGTTCTCTTTTATTGATAATATGAACATCTATTACAAACTCCCTGAACTGAGTCATATGGATTGCCTCTATGGGCTTACAAAAGTGTGGACACAAAATGAGATAGCAGTCCTGTACATTACATCCCTTACTAAACTCAAAATATAAGACCTTGGGACGGAACGACTGCCTTGCCACGGAGCTGCATGATTGCTTCGGTGGCTAGCTTCTTCTTCAAAAGGCTTCTTCTTCAAAATGCTTCTAAGGTGGCACGGTCGAGGCGTGCCTACAGCTGGACTGGATTGGGGGTTTGTCTCCTGCTTCTCGCTCGGTTCTTCCTAGCGCGGGGAACCTGTTTCAACGAGGGTCAGTACATCGAAACGTACTGGTGAAGGCAAGCTATCCCAACTATACCAATCAACACGTTGTTTTTAATGAAGCATGCATATTTGTGGGTTTCTATCTTGCCTTAGTTCATTTTACAATAAGACATAGATATAGAATCATTGAAATGACTCGTCACCGTTCGGTGACATTTACCTGTACGTCTGAACCACCTGCACAATACTTACCTTGCCTTCCCTGTCAAGAAGACACAAGTTAGTTTCTACAGGTTTAAATATACAAGGGGATCACTGGCACGTTGCCATAATGGACGGGCTAGTCTCAGTACGGAGTGCCGTGCGACGCATAGATCAGGACGTCCCAAGGCATTCCGTCCTATAGCAGGCGACTATCATGAGTTCCGTCCGGATCGGATCGGTGCCAGTGCCCCAGCGACCGTCCGCAGGAACTAAGACCTTGTGCACAAGTTGTCCGTGATCAACGCAGTACACTAATATTAGCAATCGAGGCAAAACAGGATATATCAGGAGCAGGGCAGTACGGGGCAAGATTTACTTTTGCATAGCCTATCTGTTCAGTTTATGGCATTGAAAAATGTGTTCTATACATAGCACAGTTCTAAGAAGAAATATACATTCTAACTTATATTTATGCATATGATGAACATTTCCAAACGAGCAAGCATATAAGTAAGTAACCGTTCGTAAGTTTCATTTGACAAGCAATATTTCCCAAGTCTATTCCCTTATTATCTTGATATCCTTTAGTTATTACTTGGTATCGTTTGATCGGGGCAAGCACGAACACGAGATTTAGGTGTGAAGACTAGCAAGTAGGGCTAGCTAATCGGGTTGGTAGCCACTCACTTTTAGTGGTTGGAAGGAGGAAGGAAGGAAGTGATTTAGGAGTCCGCTTGAGCGACGCCTAGTGCTGGATCACCTGTATTGACACGAACAGCTGATCAGTACTTCTTCCTCTCTTTCCATTATCGGAATTGAAGTGCAGTCCTAAGAACGAAGCAATGAAATCCATCGAAACCGTTCAAGAAAACCCAAACAAATCCGAAATCCAACTCAAGGCACGAAAGCAACAAGCGACAGCGAAAACTAGGCAACAAAAGAATGCAGCGGAGAGGTCCTTCCTGACTCTGCCGCTAAGTCGATCCTTGGGGCACGGTCCACTGAATATGGGAATCGATTCCGAAGAAACAAATCCATAACGAGGACGAGTTCTTAATTCAATCTATCCCGATCGAACGATACCGTCTTAGTATTTCTTAGCCGCGCTCCCCGAATAGGGGGAACGGGGCACCACATCCTACCCAACTAATTGGAAGTTTCGTCCTGAAACTTAAAGAATATAACCTACCACTAGGAAATAGTGAGGGGAACCTTTCCCTCATTTCAGATTCAAGCTCCCAAGTAGATTCTTCAACGGAGTGATTCCGCCAAAGCACGCGCACTAGAGGAACCGAACGGGTCCGAAGCAGCTTTTCTTTTCTATCCAAAATTTGCACAGGCTGTTCTACATACGTCAAGTCGGCTCGTAGGTTCAGTTGGTCGAGGTCTACCACATGGCTCGGGTCGTACACATATTTCCTAAGCTGTGAAACATGGAATATATCGTGTACGTCGGATAGGGATGGTGGTAGAGCAATCTGATACGCAACTGAGGCAACCCGCTTTAGTATTTCGAACGGGCCGACAAATCTCGGACTCAGCTTTCCTCTTGCTCCGAACCTGCTGACTCCTCGCATGGGCGAGACCTTGAGGAATACTCGGTCGCCTACTTGGAACTCTAGCGGTCTTCGATGTGTGTCCGCGTAGCTCTTTTGGCGGCTTTGAGCTACCTTCAATCTATCCCGAATCAGCCGGACTTTCTGGACGGTCTGCTCGATGAGCTCAGGGCCAAGTATTTGTCGTTCCCCAACTTCGTCCCAGCAGATAGGAGATCTACACTTCCGCCCGTATAATGCCTCATACGGCGCCATTTGAATGCTTGATTGATAACTATTGTTGTAAGCAAATTCAGCTAAAGGTAGATGAAGGTCCCAACTCGTCTTCAAGTCCAAGGTGCAGAGTCACAACATGTCTTCGAGGATCTGGTTGACACGCTCGGTTTGGCCGTCGGTCTGTGGATGGTAGGCGGAGCTAAACTTCAACTTCGTCCCCATTGCTGACTGCAGGCTTCCCCAGAAACGTGATATGAATCGACCATCTCGATCGGAGACTATGGTTACGGGCACGCCATGGAGTCGAACGATTTCGTTGAGATATATCTGAGCCAGGCGGTCGGCACTCCAAGTAGATTTGATAGGCAGAAAGTGAGCTGACTTGGTGAGTCGATCGACGATAACCCAGACTGCATCATGTCCCCGTTGCGTCCTTGGCAAACCAACGATAAAATCCATCGTTATATCATCCCATTTCCACTCCGGAATAGCAAGGCTCTGCAGTTCTCCGCCTGGTTTCTGGTGTTCGGCCTTTACTCGTTGACAAGCCATGCAATGCGACACAAACTGCGCCACATCCTTTTTCAAGCCGTGCCACCAAAACGTCGTACGAAGATCCCGATACATCTTTGTGCTACCCGGATGAGAAGTATAGCTAGAATAGTGGGCTTCCGTGAGTATCTCTTCCCTGAGGGCCGCGTCGCTTGGAACGCACAGTCTTCCCTTCACTCGAAGCATCCCATCCGTGCTTACCGCAAAGTCGGACGCCTTCCCTGCTGAGATAAGAGCATGAATCTTTTGCAGGAATGGGTCGTCCTTCTGAGCGGTCTTTACTCGTTGTAACAAGTCGGGTTCGAGGCGCAGTTGTGATACTTGCGCCCACTTTGTGTATCTGATTTTCAAAGTAATGCCCAGTGATTCAAGATCCCGGCGCAGCCTATCATCAATAGCCAAACTTCCTGCAAACACTCGACTCAGTGCGTCAGCTACGACGTTTCCTTTGCCAGGCGTGTATCTGATCATGAGGTCGAAGTCGCTTAGGAGTTCAAGCCATCGCCGCTGCCGAAGATTCAAATCTTTTTGAGTGTACAAGTATTTCAAACTTTTGTGGTCCGTATAGATTTCACACCGCACACCATAAAGATAGTGGCACCACAGCTTTAATGCAAACACTACCGCGGCAAGCTCGAGGTCATGCGTTGGGTAGTTTTGCTCGTGAGGCTTTAGCTGTCTAGACGCGTAGGCGATCACTTTCTCACGTTGCATCAGGACACATCCTAGTCCCCTTCCCGATGCATCGCTATATATTTTGAAGTCATCTGGTCCATTTGGCAAAGTAAGGACCGGGGCGGAGACGAGGCGCTGCTTTAACTCCGTAAACGAAGCTTCACAGTCGTCCGTCCAAGTAAACTTTGCACCCTTTCGTGTGAGCTGCGTCAAGGGCGAAGCAATCCTAGCAAAATTTTGTATAAATCTTCGGTAGTACCCTGCCAGGCCAAGGAAACTTCGGATGTCGCTAGCTGACTCCGGTCGTTTCCACTGCGTGATTGCTTCTATTTTCTTCGGATCAACTGAGATACCTTCCGAGGAGATGATATGCCCCAAAAATGAAATACTGTCCAGCCAAAATTCTGATTTGCTTAATCTGGCATACAACTTGTGGTCTCGAAGGGTTTGCAACACCATCCGCAGGTGTCCTGCGTGCTCATCCCTTGTCTTCGAGTACACTAAGATGTCATCGATAAACACCACCACGAATTTATCGATGAAGGGCCTAAAGACACGATTCATCGTATCCATGAATGCAGCAGGAGCATTCATCAGTCCAAACGGCATCACGAAAAACTCGTAATGGCCGTAGCGGGTTCTGAAAGCAGTCTTGGGTACGTCTTCTGGCTTAATCTTCAGCTGGTGATAACCCGAGCGAAGATCTATTTTTGAAAACACTGCTGCTCCTTGTAGTTGATCGAACAAGTCATCAATCCGTGGCAGAGGATATTTGTTTCTGATTGTGACCTTATTCAATTCTCTGTAGTCAATGCATAGGCGTAGAGTTCCGTCCTTCTTCTTCACGAAGAGCACGGGAGCGCCCCAAGGAGACACGCTTGGACGGATGAACCCGCGATCAAGCAATTCCTGGAGTTGGCGCTTTAGTTCCTTCAGCTCTGCAGGGGCCATTCTGTATGGAGGTTTGGAGATCGGCTGCGTGTTCGGAAATGTGTCAATAGTGAATTCAATCTCTCGATCGGGCGGCATGCCGGGTAGTTCGCTCGGAAACACGTCGGGGAACTCCGCCTCAACGGAATTAGGCTCGACATTTGCGTAGTCCTGCCGCGCGTCCCGAACTGATGCTAGAAATCCCTCGCAGCCTGTGTAGAGCATTCGCCGAGCAGATTTTGCCGAAATCACCATGCAGGCCGTGGTCGCATCGTTCGCTGGACTACTGGTGTAACAGAACACGGCTTCTCCGGGCAGACGGAAAACGACTCGCTTCTCTGCACACTCAATGGTTGCCGCGCATGCGCCTAGCCAGTCCATTCCCAAGATAATATCATAGTCCCTAACATCTAGAACTAAGACATCGAGCGACAGCTTCTTCTCCCCAATACAAATGTAACCACCTAGGCATACTGAACGAACAGGGATTTTTGTACCAGAGGGGGTGCTAACATTTAAATCTAAGTGCAACGGAGTCATTTTTACATTGTTTTCCACGGCAAAATTTGTGGAAATAAAACTATGCGTTGCACCTGAATCAAATAGAACACGAGTAGGTATATTATTGAAAAGTAAGGTACCTGACACGACGGTATCCGAAGCTAAAGCTTCTTCCCGTGTCATAGTGTAGACTCGGCCTTGAGCTTGATTACGCCCTGGCTGAGGCGCCGCTCGGTTTGCTTGAGGAGCCGGAGTCTGTTCTGGTTGTGGCGGTGGACGACGCGGACAGCTGTTAATCTGATGGCCTGGATCGCCGCAACGGAGATGGTTGTGGCGGTGGACGACGCGGACAGCTGTTAATCTGATGGCCTGGATCGCCGCAACGGAGACAAGTCCCAAGCTTGCGGCGACAATCTTTTTCGATATGCCCTGGCTTCCTGCAAAAGTTGCAGGTCTTGCTAGTGTCTCCACGCTGTTTACCGCCGTTATTTGGACGCTTTGCAGCGTTGTTTCCTCTATCATTGCCTTGGCATTTGTGATTGGAAGTTTGCACAGCGCCGGCAGCAACGTGAGGATACTGCGGTTCCAGGGAGAGGGCATGGTTTAATACTTCCCGCATTGTCTGATACTGCGGAACGGCTACGTGCCCGTGAATGCCAGGACGTAGCCCTCCTTCGAATCGTCTGGCACGACTCGCTGCATCCGGTAGATAAGCGGTAGCAAATTTGGCCAGTTTGTTGAATTCTGCCGAGTATTGCTTCACCGTCATACTGCCCTGCCGGAGCTGAATGAATTCATTTTCCCGTTGACGTCGTAGAGGCGGGGGTACAAACTCCTCCTCAAACACGGCACGAAAAGTCGTCCACGCGATCGCCTCCTCTCCATGGCCAAGTTGAAGAGATCGTCGATGCACGTCCCACCAGTCGTGCGCATTGAGACGAAGCAGTAGTTGGGCACAGGTGACGCGCTTGTCTTCCGGCACCTCCAGGAGGGAAAAATGATCTTCAAGCTCGGCAAGCCAATCTAGGGCCACGATCGGGTCCTCAGTCCCTTCGAAT
>JAYESA010000043.1:190000-192500 GCA_036927795.1 Iris macrosiphon | reverse complement strand
ATCGAAACGAATCTGCTGCCTAACCAAGAGAATATGAATGCTTGTCAGAATAAGATAGAACCACTGCTATGCTAAAGAGAATAAGAAATGCTACATGCTTAGAAACACCGACACAGCTATGGAACGAACCTTTACCATGCTAAGAAAGATAAGTAAATGAATAATTCGAATATGTCCCTTTGAATATGCTAAGAATGAGATAGTTTTTGCATACTAAGATATGAATCAATCGTGCTTGCCTTTATATGCTTCGTTTGTCTGTCTGCTATATCGATCTGCTAAGAAAGAATGTGTGAGTGCTGTGACTAATAGTACGCCCTGAGGATACGGCTCGCAAGGGTCTAGTGGGGTGTGCTATTAGTAATATGATAAGATGTGCTTCGTTTCGATAAGATATGTTTCGCTAAGACCGCATATGTTTAGCTTGATCATTGTTTTTGCTTGAACTTAGTGTTTTTGTCATTGCATTGGTCTCGGACAACTTGTGCACAAGGTCTTGTCTCTCGAACGGTTCCTGGGGCACTGGGAACCGCTCGGTCCGGAAGAGATTTTTGGATCGCCCTGAGGAGTACGGCTCGCGAGGGTCTAGTGGGGCGATATGTCTATTAGTGAGATGGGCTTGTACGTCCCAACTGCTAATCATGGGGCGACCCATGGACCGTCATATAGATAGGGCGCATGCTAGGTTTACCTTCTTGCATACCTATCATTTGTGACACCAAGTGTTTTGATACATAAGTTATGAATATGCAAATGTGGCTAATTTGTGTGTCTGCTGCAGGGATAACCGTTCGGCTATGGGGTAAGAAATATAAGTTTATGCTTAAGTCTGCTCGTTCATTTTGTTTGCATCGTAGAGATTATATAATAGAGCTTCATGCATTGCATCGGTCAGACAATGACTATTAGTGCAGCGCTGAACCTCGGTCACAGCTGCTAATAGAATCAGAATGTGAGTCATTGGATAGCTGGATTACCGCTGCCAATCCTGAGTTTCTCGGGGACCGAAATCATATAGATGTGTCTGCTTATGTGCTAATGAATACATGATATGTTTGCCTCGATTCGATATGTTCAGTCTGCTAGATAAGCTTTGCCCCAAGAGTTAGTTTTGTGTTGCACAATATATGCTGCGCACTACACGATACCGCACTGTCCCAATTCGTATGCTTATAGTTTGAATGTGCAAAACTGTTTCAAAGTTATGTTTCCAAAAAGATGTAATCTGACTAATAGTTCTGAACTGCATGAAATGAACTTAGGTAAAAGTAGCAAGATCACTAGTAATGCAATGTTTTGCCACATGATTACTTAGTGTGTGTTTCAGGGGGTGTAGCTTCTGTTCAGTTGTTTTATCTCACCAGTACTTGCATAAAGTGCTGACCCACCAACAGTTTGCTTGTTCGCAGGTGCCGTTCGTGCGAGGAAGCGATAGCCGTGCCTCATCCCAAGGAACCGGAAATCTGGAGTCGATGTCTTGAGCCGTATCGAGCTGTGCTGCTTTTGTATAGAGGGACATAATGTATGGAACGGTGTTATTGTAATCGAGAGAAGAGTGCTTGAGCGATCTGTAAACTCGGCCATGCGCCGCTTGTAACAATTTCGATTATCAATAAAAGAGCCTGTTTTCTTATGCCATTGTGTTCTTTACTTTTCTGCAATGTTATGTGCCGCTGCTTCAGTATCGAATAGCTTACTTGCCCTTGTATCAAAGCTTTGGCCTTGTGCAAGCGCATCTTAGGCTTGCACGGTATCACGTCCCGATAAGAACGATTGTCCTGCGGGAGAACTGTAACGTGGTGATTCACGTTCAGTAGGGACTATCGGGCTTGCGGGAGATTGGGGCGTGACATAATGGTATCAGAGCGACTCGATTCTTTGCCTATTCCGTTGCCTCCGACTCTGAGTTGTGTTGTGCTGCAATGAACGTTCCATACAATAAGTCCATAGATATTCTCAAAGATGCGCACAAAAGTTTTCTGGATTTGTTTTCATTGTTGAGATATGATATGTGATTTCTGGATTTGCTGTGTTTTGATTAAGGAAGGTGAGGGATGAGGACTATCGCTGCTCTGTGTTTTCGTATGAGTTTCTCCTTGAGTTTCGAGGACGAAACTCTTTGTTGGTGGGTAAGTATGTAGCGCCCCGCTCTGCGACGACGCTACGTACAAAGTGATATCGCCTTGCTTGCTCGAACGGAAGTCTTCTCGGAGAGTTCCCGACCGATCGATCAATGTGAGTGGGCAGAACTGCATTCTCTGATTCTTGCACGACTTAATAATGAATCTGAGTTTTTGAATGCTTGTTTGCTTAAGAAGAATGTTTTCGTAAGAGAATGATAGAACCGACTCAGTATGCTAATAAGAGAACTCACATAGCTTGTCATCGAAACGAATCTGCTGCCTAACCAAGAGAATATGAATGCTTGTCAGAATAAGATAGAACCACTGCTATGCTAAAGAGAATAAGAAATGTTACATGCTTAGAAACACCGACACAG
>JAYESA010000043.1:72500-77500 GCA_036927795.1 Iris macrosiphon | reverse complement strand
CAGCCCGGAGGTCTATAACGTTTGAGTTTATAAAAGGATGTAATGTACAGGACTGCTATCTCATTTTGAGTCAACCCTTTTGTAAGCCGTTCGGCATATTAGCTGACTCGTTCAAGAGTTTGTAATAGATGTTCATTATCAATAAAGAGAACTTTTCTATGTTTCAAATCTGTGTTTCAATTTATCTGCGTACTCTGAGTATGTGCTTGCTATGCAAATCATTAAAAAGCCTTGTGCGGGCGCAACTCCAGGCCCGCACGGCGGTCACGACTCGGGGGACGCCTCGGGGCGTGACATAGTGGTATCAGAGCACAGATTCAAAGTTCCTTAGACTTCGTGCTGGAAAAGTTCCTTTAACGATCAAATTCCTGTGCGAACTCTTGAACTCGCTAGACCAAATGAGATACGTTCATGCAATAAGTCCATAATACATTATGATCCTAATGTAATTTACCTTCTTTTGAAGGAATGGATCCAGCGCAATCTGCAGCGCAACCACCGATCGAAACACAAGAGAGCAGTTCGGACAATTCGGGAAGCTCTCGGAGCCAAAGAGGCATGTCTCAAGTCGATCCGCTAGAGCGGTTAATGAAAATGCTAGAAGAGCAACGACAAAGAGACGATGCCCGCCAAGCCAAGCTCGAGAGTAATCTAGAGACCCGATTCTCAGTCCAACAGAAGCAGGTCGATACCCTGCATCAGATCGTTCAGACTTTGGCTGCCAACCATTCCGCCGCAACAGCAGCGACTCCGGTGGAACAGCCCGTGCTTGAAGTGGAGACGCCTCAGATTCCAAGGCCGAGGGACGTGACTGCCTTCAACTTGGGACACTTCAAGAAAGTTTGCAACACCCCGTTCGACGGGACTGAGGACGCAGTGGTAGCTCTAGATTGGCTAGCAGAACTTGAAGATCACTTCACTCTGCTAGAGGTCCCCGAAGATAGGCGCGTCGCCTGCGCGCAACTGCAGCTCCGCCTCAACGCACACGATTGGTGGGACGTGCATCGACGATCTCTCCAACTTGATCACGGAGAGGAGGCGATCTCGTGGACGACCTTTCGTGCCGCGTTTGAAGAGGAGTATATACCCCCTCCAGTGCAACGTAAGATGGAAAATGACTTCGTGCAACTGAGGCAAGGCAGGATGACAGTTAAAGAGTATTCCGCCGAATTCAACCGACTCTCCAAATTCGCTAGGGCCTATTTACCTGATGCAGCGAGTCGAGCAAGAAGGTTTGAAGGTGGTCTCCGTCCTGCCATCCATTCGCACGTAGCCGTTCCTCAGTATCGGACAATGCGTGAAGTCATGAATCACGCCCTATCTCTCGAACCACAATATCCTCACGTTTCTGTCGGCGCTGTGCATACATCCAGTCACAAACGCCAAAGCGACGATGGAGGAAACAATGCTGCAAAACGACATAACGACGGTGGTCGCCACAAAGGGAACCAGAGACCATACTGTGATTTTTGTAGAAGACGTGGGCACACTACTGATAGATGTTACAGCAGAAAGGGGCTATGCTTCAACTGTGGCGGGCAAGGCCACGTAGCTCGGGATTGTCCACTCCCCTCTAAGCTCCTGCCTCAACCCAATAACCCCTAACGGTTGGTTCTATTCTTAAGTTTCGGGACGAAACTTCCAATTGGTTGGGTAGGATGTAGCGCCCCGTTCTCCCGGTGCGGAGAGCGCGGCTAAGAAACACAAGACGGTATCGTTCGATCGGGATAGATTGAATTAAGAACTCGTCCTCGTTATGGATTTGTTTCTTCGGAATCGATTCCCATATTCAGTGGACTGCGCCCCAAGGATCGGCTTAGCGGCAGAGTCAGGAGGGACCTCTCCGCTGCTATCTTTTATTGCCTCGGTTTTCGATGTCGCTTGTTGCTTTCGTGCTTTGAGTTGGTTTTGGGATTTGCTTGTTTTCCTTGAACGGTTTCGATGATTTTCATTGTTTTCGTTCATTGAACTGCACTTCAATTTCGAGATTGGAAAGAGAGGAAGAAGTATTAATCGAGCTGTTCGTGTGCAGGTGAACGAGCAGTAGGCGGCTTGCGAGCGGAGTCGTGAAGCGCCTCTTCCCTTCTTCTTTCCAAAATCTAAGTGAGTGGCTACCAACCCGATTAGCTAGCTCTGCTTCCTGCTTCACTCCTTCGCCCCGATCAAACGATACCAAGTAATAATAAAAGAAACCAAGATAAAAGAGAATAACTTGGTTATTATGCTTGTCAACAAACTTATGAACGGTTATCATCCTGTATGCTAGTTCGTCTATAACTGTTCTATGAATCGTGCTAAGTATGGAAATGTATGCTTGTTATGAAATAAACTGTCAGGATGACTATGCAAAACTGTTATGCTATGGAACAAATTCTATGAGTATTCTCGATCACGGACGACTTGTGCACAAGGTATGTTATGAGTTCCGCGGACGATCACCGGGGCACCGGGATCGATCCGATCCGGACGGAACGTATGTATAGTCGTATGTTACCCGGCAAGTGTTATGCAGCGGGGCTCGCCACCCGCGTTGCACGTCACTTTGCCCTGAGACTATAACCCGTCCCTTCGTGGCATCGAAGCCAGTGATCCTATGTATATTTAAACCTGTTGCATACTAACTTGTGTCTTCGTTTCAGGGAAGGCATGGTAAGTATTGTGCAGGTAATTCAGACGGTCAGGTAAAATCCACCGAACGGTGGCACGTTCATTTCAGTAAATTCAATATGCTGCTTAACTGTAAATGAACTAAGGCAAGATAGAAACCAACCAAATATGCATGCTTCACTAAACAACGTGTTGATTGGTAAAGTCAGGCTAGCTCGCCTTCACCAGCATGTTTCGATATGCTGACCCTCGTTGAAACAGGTTCTCCGCACCAAGGCGAACCGAGCGAGGAGCCGAAGTCGTCTACCCGATCCAGTCCAACTGTTGGCGCATCTTCACCGCGCCCCCGAAGCATTTTGGAGTCAGGAGCCTGCAACTCTTCATACACAAATGCAGCTCCGTGGCAAGGCGATCCTCCAGCCCGGAGGTCTATAACGTTTGAGTTTATAAAAGGATGTAATGTACAGGACTGCTATCTCATTTTGAGTCAACCCTTTTGTAAGCCGTTCGGCATATTAGCTGACTCGTTCAAGAGTTTGTAATAGATGTTCATTATCAATAAAGAGAACTTTTCTATGTTTCAAATCTGTGTTTCAATTTATCTGCGTACTCTGAGTATGTGCTTGCTATGCAAATCATTAAAAAGCCTTGTGCGGGCGCAACTCCAGGCCCGCACGGCGGTCACGACTCGGGGGACGCCTCGGGGCGTGACAACGGCCGCACCCGAGGCTGCCGCACGCCGCCCGAATCGTACCCCCGCAAGGAGCCGCAAGGGCTCGACCCGCGGGAGATACGGATCGGGTCAGCTTCGCAGCAGCACCGGGTGCTCCGCCGAGCACGACGAGGCGAATCGCTCGTTCTGCCGTCCTTTCCAGCAGTTCGTGGCGCCGCGACGGGTCGCGGCGCTCGCTCGCAGGGCCGCAGCGAGGAGCTCGCTGCACGATCGAGGGGCGGGTCGCGCCGCAATGAGCGAGGCGACGAATTTAGCTCGTTCGGGGTCGTCGTCGCATCTCCGCTGCGACGCATTCCGGTCGCATCGCACAGTGCGCACACGGCCGCGCACCCGCGCCCCGTGGCCTCGCACAGCTCGCTTCGCACGAGGGTCCGTGGTGCAACTTTCGTTCTTGCTGCACCGAGCGCGGCAACGATAGGGTCGGGTCGGGGGGATTTCGTTCGCACCGCGGTGCCTTTGGTCCGCTCGCATTTCGTTGCCCGCCTCAAATTTCAGCCCAACACACTGCTTCCCCCTATAATAGATTTGCAGTTTTATTGTGGGGCTGACTCCGGGGGACCAAAGTGCTTGAGGAGCTTGTCATTTCTAGAGGAAACTTGCCCAACCCCCCGCCCGCACGGGGGCAAGGAGCAGCCACGAGACGCGGCTGTTTCTGTCGCACAGCAGGGGGACCGCAGCGCGCGCGCAGAAACTGCTGCAACGCAGCGCACCGCGCCCCTGGAATCCTTCGCCTCGCTCGAGCGATGCCGCCGCTCGATGCGCGGGTCGCCTCAGCGCGGCGCCGCGCGCACGGGTCAGCCGCGTTGGACGCATCGTGGAGCACGGGGTCGTCGAAATCCTCGCCTCCGTGCGGACGGGCCTGTCGCGCGCGACGAAACCCTCCGCGAACACCACCTTCCCCCTATAATAGATTTGCAGTTTTATTGTGGGGCTGACTAGGGGGGACCAAAGTGCCCGAGGAGCTTGTCATTTTTTGCGCCGCGCCGCAACGCGAAACCGTGCGCGCGATACAGCGTGTCAGGCCCACGCCGTGGGCAGAATCTGCCGCGGGGCGCAGAAACTGCCGCGGGGCGCAGAATCTGCCGCGGGACGCTCACGTTGCTCGCCCCCGGTCGGCCGATACGGCCTGTCAGGCCCACGCCCGTGCACAGAAACTGCTTGCGTGCGCAGGAAGTGCTGCAACCGCACGGTTTCTCTGCCCCGTGCGGCCTGTACACCCTGTCAGCCCCGCCCCCGTGCACACAAACTGGTTGGGTGCGCAGAATGTGCTGCAACTGCAGCGTGGCTCTGCCCCGTGCGGCCGATACACCCCGACAGCCCCACGCCCGTGCACAGAAACTGCTTGCGTGCGCAGAAACTGGTGCGTTTGCTAAGTTTGTCTGCCCCCGTGCGCAGAAACTGCTCCGTTTGCTACGTTTGTCTGCCCCCGTGCACAGAAACTGCTTGCGTGCGCAGAAACTGGTGCGTTTGCTAAGTTTGTCTGCCCCCGTGCGGCCGATACACCCCGACAGCCCCACGCCCGTGCACAGAAACTGCCTGCGTGCGCAGAAACTGGTGCGTTTGCTACGTTTGTCTGCCCCCGTGCGCAGAAACTGCTCCGTTTGCTAAGTTTGTCTGCCCCCGTGCACAGTTTGTCTGCCCCCGTGCACAGAAACTGCTT
>JAYESA010000043.1:37500-45000 GCA_036927795.1 Iris macrosiphon | reverse complement strand
GCCGCAACGCGAAACCGTGCGCGCGATACAGCGTGTCAGGCCCACGCCGTGGGCAGAATCTGCCGCGGGGCGCAGAAACTGCCGCGGGGCGCAGAATCTGCCGCGGGACGCTCACGTTGCTCGCCCCCGGTCGGCCGATACGGCCTGTCAGGCCCACGCCCGTGCACAGAAACTGCTTGCGTGCGCAGGAAGTGCTGCAACCGCACGGTTTCTCTGCCCCGTGCGGCCTGTACACCCTGTCAGCCCCGCCCCCGTGCACACAAACTGGTTGGGTGCGCAGAATGTGCTGCAACTGCAGCGTGGCTCTGCCCCGTGCGGCCGATACACCCCGACAGCCCCACGCCCGTGCACAGAAACTGCTTGCGTGCGCAGAAACTGGTGCGTTTGCTAAGTTTGTCTGCCCCCGTGCGCAGAAACTGCTCCGTTTGCTACGTTTGTCTGCCCCCGTGCACAGAAACTGCTTGCGTGCGCAGAAACTGGTGCGTTTGCTAAGTTTGTCTGCCCCCGTGCGGCCGATACACCCCGACAGCCCCACGCCCGTGCACAGAAACTGCCTGCGTGCGCAGAAACTGGTGCGTTTGCTACGTTTGTCTGCCCCCGTGCGCAGAAACTGCTCCGTTTGCTAAGTTTGTCTGCCCCCGTGCACAGTTTGTCTGCCCCCGTGCACAGAAACTGCTTGCGTGCGCAGAAACTGCTCCGTTTGCACAGTTTGTCTGCCCCCGTGCACAGTTTGTCTGCCCCCGTGCACAGAAACTGCTTGCGTACGCAGAAACTGGTGCGTTTGCTAAGTTTGCCTGCCCCCGTGCGCAGAAACTGCTCGCTGCCTTGCCCCCGGGCGGCCGCTACACCCTGTCAGCCCCACGACCGTGCACAGAAACTGCTTGCGTGCGCAGGAAGTGCTGCAACCGCACGGTTTGTCTGCCCCGTGCGGCCTATACACCCTGTCAGCCCCGCCCCCGTGCACATAAACTTGTTGGGTGCGCAGAATGTGCTGCAACTGCAGCGTTGCTCTGCCCCGTGCGGCCGATACACCCCGACAGCCCCACGCCCGTGCACAGAAACTGCTTGCGTGCGCAGAAACTGGTGCGTTTGCTACCGTTCGCACAGTTTGTCTGCCCCCGTGCACAGAAACTGCTTGCGTGCGCAGAAACTGCTCCGTTTGCACAGTTTGTCTGCCCCCGTGCACAGTTTGTCTGCCCCCGTGCACAGAAACTGCTTGCGTGCGCAGAAACTGCTCCGTTTGCACAGTTTGTCTGCCCCCGTGCGTTTGCTAAGTTGGTCTGCCCCCGTGCGCAGAAACTGCTCGGTGCCTTGCCCCCGGGCGGCCGGTACACCCTGTCAGCCCCACGCCCGTGCACAGAAACTGCGTGCGTGCGCAGAAACTGGTGCGTTTGCTAAGTTTGCCTGCCCCCGTGCACGGAATATGTTCGCGTGCGGCCAAATATGCTGCAACTCGTGGGTTCTCCGGCCCCGCGCGTCCGATACACCCACGGTTGGCCAATCCCGTGCGGGCGGGACGACCCGGTCGCCGTGCGCATACACCGCCTTGCGTCGCGGGAGCTGCCGCCAAAAAGACTCATGTAGTCCGTAAAGTAAGCCCCTTTGTGAAACAAGTATTGTCCGGTACCCCTATCAGTGAGCGGGCATCCGTTTGGTGATCGTTTGTTTCGGTCGCGCCCCGGGGAGGTGGTGGCGGGGTATCGTGTGATAGCCACGGGGACAAGTAGTACCGGAGGATGCGGGCGTGTGAGAGCCCCGGGTACGGTTCTAGGTGGGGTCTGCCGGCCTACCCCGGGACTTGGATGCAAGCTCCATGCGTCCGCCCTCGGGACGTGGCGCCGCAGCTAAGTAGTCGGTCTGGCGTGAGGGAGCGCCCGGTAGGTAAGTGCGGGTAGTGCGTCGCCCCGACGTGGCGCCCAAGTCGAGGGTCCTTGGGATGCGGGGTCCGGTCGCAGGTCCAACCCTGGGGGGTACGTTTTGTTGGGAGATTGGGGGGGGGGGGGGACGAATCTGTGCGACAAAGGGCTGGATCTCAGTGGATCGTGGCAGCAAGGCCACTCTGCCACTTACAATGCCCCGTCGCGTATTTAAGTCGTCTGCAAAGGATTCAGCCCGCCGACCGTTTGGAATTTCACTTCAAGGGTTCCCCCGCGGCACGTCCGCCGCGGAGGCGACATCCTTCGGCATGGGCCCATGGGGGCGGCGAGGCCCCTACTGCGGGTCGGTGGTCGGACGGCGGGCGCAGGCGCCGCTTATTTAGCTTGGATTCTGACTTAGAGGCGTTCAGTCATAATTGTCACGCCCCGATCCCGAAAGGGTCGGTCGTCCTCGCTTGATCCTTTACGGAACCGATTCGTCCTCGCTTGGGGCGTGATGCCGTACGAGCCTGGAGTTGCGCTCGTACAAGGCAAGAACTTGCAGTTATAGGAACCCATTTTGAAACACAATTTATAAAACACATTCACAGAGATTTGAACACAGTGCAGGAAGAAACATGCTTTTTCATTGATAATTCAGAGTAATTTACATAGAGTTTACATTGATGCGCCTCTCGGCTACTTGATTTGCATTACAAAAGATAAACTCAAAAGGCAGGGCGCGCTCCATCAGATAGTCCACGTCGTTCATACATTACGCCCTTGTATAGGTTGAAAGTCCAAGCCTCCAAAATGATCTGACTCCAACTATACTTCAAAATAGAGGTGCTCCTAACGCCTCTCGTCTATCCACTAGCGTTGCACCGTCTGAGTGCCTGAAATAGTTGCCCACAACGTGGGTCAGTACTCAACTTGTACTGGTGAGCGGGATGAACCCACTCGACTAAATCGACACTAGCTTATTAGGGGCGAGCATGCATTAAGATGACTTCTATAAAGAGGCAAGTGAATTCAATTCATATCAGTTGCATGTTTTGATAGGAATGAAAATAATATCGAATCCAACCAGTGCATCGATTTCTTACTCAACCGATGCACGCCTTCCCTGCAACGAAACACAAGTATACTTACCATCTGCACAAGACAATAGATTAGCATGTGTTCTAGTCTATGCGGTCATTGGTGTGATCGACACCTTAGGGACATATTCAAGCATTAGCGGCGCGCCCTATCAGCCCGGGTAGCAAGCCCTGCTGGAGGTCCCGCAATGCATCGTGACGAGCACGAATCAAATATTTCCCTCCGGATCGATACGGTTCCAGTGCCCCGGAAAGCCGTTTCGAGGAAATGATAAACCTTGTGCACAAGTTGTCCCAGACCATGCAAATGCATGAACAATTCATATATCATACAATGCATCGATTGAAACTAAAGAAGTTAAGCAGCAATATATAACTCGTGCAACAGTTCATATTTTCTCAATGCGGTGTTCCGATTTTGATATCCCATAGGTCCAAACTCCGTCCGAGGCACTAGGCCACCACCAACAACCAATCCCCATTATAAACAAACTCAGTTATAAGGTGTGCAAGCATATAGAAATATTAGTCTACAAAAATCCCATGTTCCTTTCTTAGTGGCTGGCATGCATTGTGGCAAGGATTTCCTAGGCGTCCAACCGGGCATCATCGAGTGAACGTTTGAAACATTAAAGATGTTGGCGTGAAGAAGTAGGAAAGAAGGGTCCAAACCACTCACTGGTTAAGGAAAAGGTAGCTGAAACAAAGATTCCCGCCTAGCGACGATCAAACGTCAGTTACGCGGACCTGCACAGCACGAGCACCAATTAGAATCTTGCCTATCCTTCCTTGCCGAACTCCCCAAGAATCAAAGCTCCAAACGATAAAACCAGCAGCGAAAACCAAGCAAATCGAAAGCAACACCAAATCAAATCCCAAAGCGTCAATCAAGAAAACCAAGCAACCAAACACGAAAACTATTGGACTCGTTTCAATAGAGGCCTTTCCATGAGTTGGAAAGGATCATCGCATTTTGTCCGTGGCAAGAAGATGCCGAAGTTCTAAGTTATGACTCAAACGGACTAGCCACAAGCCCAATTACGTAGTGCACATCCCGGTCGGATCGGGATTTGAGGCACTACATAATATACCACTAAGAAAAAGTTTCGACCCGAAACTTAAGAACAAGGCCGACCCGAAACGTAAGAACAAGGCCCTACCTCCGACTGAATGAACAATGAAGGGTACTTCTCCTTCATCTCCGATTCCATTTCCCAGGTTGATTCTCCAGCTGAATGGTTCCGCCACAGCACGCGAACCAAGGACATCGTACGGTTGCGAAGTACTTTTTCCTTACGATCCAGGATCTGCACCGGTTCTTCTGAGTATGACAAGTCCGCGCGCAGTTCCAACTGTACAAAACTAACCACATGACTTGGGTCATGCACATACTTCCGTAGTTGGGAAACATGGAATACGTCATGCACTTCTGCCAAGGCGGGAGGTAGTGCTATTCTGTATGCCACAGCTGCAACTCGTTCTAGTATCTCAAAGGGGCCGACAAACCGGGGACTCAGTTTGCCCTTCACGCCGAAACGCATCACACCTCGCATCGGCGTCACTTTCAAGAAGACATGATCCCCGACCAAGAATTCCAAGGGTCTTCTATGTGCATCAGCATAACTTTTCTGTCGGCTCTGTGCTGTGCGGAGTCTTTCCCGAATCAAGCGAACTTTCTCAACTGCCTGCTCTACCAGCTCTGGCCCGAGTACCTGCCGCTCGCCGACTTCGTCCCAACAGATTGGAGATCGACACCTTCGCCCATATAGTGCTTCGTACGGTGCCATCTGGATGCTTGATTGGTAGCTGTTGTTATACGCAAATTCTGCCAAAGGAAGATGCGTGTCCCAACTAGTCTTTAAATCAATAGCACACAGCCGTAACATATCTTCGAGTATCTGATTTGTCCTTTCTGTTTGTCCATCAGTCTGCGGGTGGTATGCGGTACTGAACTGTAGCTTGGTTCCCAAAGCAGCTTGTAGACTAGTCCAGAAACGAGATAAGAAGCGTCCATCACGGTCAGAGACGATTGAGGCAGGTACTCCGTGTAATCGGACGATCTCATCTATGTAAATTTGTGCTAACCGATCGACGCTCCAAGTAACTTTTATGGGAAGAAAGTGGGCTGATTTGGTCAAACGATCAACTATGACCCAAATCGCATCGTGCCCCCGTGGCGTCTTCGGAAATCCCACAATAAAATCCATAGTGATGTTGTCCCATTTCCACTCGGGAATAGCGAGGTTCTGCAGTTCCCCGCCGGGCCTCTGATGCTCAGCTTTCACCTGTTGACAGGCCATGCACTGTGACACAAAGGTCGCCACATCCCGCTTCATACCGTGCCACCAGAAGGTCCCGCGCAAGTCCTTGTACATCTTAGTGCTCCCCGGATGTAAAGAATACTTTGCGTAGTGTGCTTCTGCCATAATTTCCCTTCGGAGTTCTGGGTCGTTAGGAACACATAGCCTCCCTTTCATCTGTAAGGCCCCATCTTCGCCTGCCACAAAGTCAGACGTCTTCCCCGTCGAGATCAATCCGCGCACCTTTGCTAAGAACTGATCGCCCTCCTGAGCTGATTTGATTCTACCACGTAAACCCAGTTCAAGATGGAGTGGTGCCAGCTGCACTCCTGGATGCCGAACTCGAAACTCGATGCCCATCGCCTCAAGATCTCGAAGTAAACGGTTGTCTATAGATAACGAGCCCACGTGCTTCCGACTCAGAGCATCAGCAACGACGTTTCCCTTGCCCGGAGTATACGCGATCGTTAGGTCATAGTCCTTAATAAGTTCTAGCCAACGCCGCTGCCGGAGGTTCAATTCCCGCTGGGTAAAAAGATACTTGAGGCTCTTGTGATCTGTGAAAATTTTGCAAGCAACACCATAAAGATAATGCCTCCACAACTTCAAAGCAAATACAATCGCCGCCAATTCTAAGTCATGCGTCGGGTAGTTCTTCTCGTGCGGCTTCAGTTGCCTGGAGGCGTACGATATTACCTTGTCCCTCTGCATGAGCACACACCCTAAGCCGAGTCCTGAAGCGTCGCTGTATATCTGAAACTCTTCTACCCCGTCTGGAAGTGCAAGGATCGGAGCTGAAACAAGACGCCGCTTAAGTTCCCGAAAGCTGGCTTCGCAGTCATCACCCCATTCGTATGCAATCCCTTTCTGAGTAAGGCGAGTCATAGGCGAGGCCAGTTTAGAGAAGTCCTTCACGAACCTACGGTAGTATCCCGCAAGGCCCAGAAAGCTTCGAACTTCGCTGGCTGACGTAGGTTGCTTCCAGTCCACCACCGCTTCTATTTTCTTCGGGTCTACGGCGACGCCTTCGGCCGAGATGACATGACCAAGGAACGCCATGCTGTTCAACCAGAACTCACACTTGCTGAGCTTAGCGAACAACTGATGGTCTCGTAATGTCTGCAGCACGATCTTCAGGTGTTCTTTGTGCTCCGCCTCGTTCTTGGAATAGATTAGTATGTCGTCTATGAACACGACTACAAACTTATCCACAAACGGCCGAAATACGCGGTTCATCAGATCCATGAAAGCTGCAGGGGCGTTCGTCAAACCGAACGACATCACGAGGAACTCATAGTGTCCGTAACGGGTTCTGAAAGCAGATTTTTGAATATCCTCTGATTTGATTTTCAACTGGTGATACCCTGACCTGAGATCAACTTTAGAGAAAACTCTTGCACCTTGCAACTGATCAAACAAGTCATCTATTCTTGGCAAAGGGTACTGATTCCGCACGGTCGCTTTATTCAGTTCTCGGTAGTCAATGCACAGTCGCATGGATCCATCTTTCTTTTTCACGAACAGCACCGGAGCGCCCCACGGAGAAACGCTTGGACGAATGTATCCTCGGTCCAACAGGTCTTGCAACTGAACTTTAAGTTCCTTAAGCTCTGCTGGGGCCATGCGATAAGGTGCCTTTGATATCGGTCGCGAATCCGGAAAAGTGTCGATGCTGAATTCGATCTCACGATTAGGAGGCATTCCAGGCAGCTCGTCTGGGAACACGTCGAGAAAATCTGCAATGACTTCAGCCTGAGCTGCATCTGCACATTCTCGCCTGGGTCACAAACAGTTTAACTGCAGAGAGGGCAAGCCGAATCAGAATAATGGAAATCAAAACAAAGGGCCTCCAGCAAGTGATGCAAATGCTGTGCCAGTAAATCCACAACGCCAGGGTGCTCAGGGCCGAGTCTATGCATTGACTCGGGATGAGGCATCTGTATCCGACACTGTTGTAACAGGTACTCTACTATACCGAGAATTACCCGCTAGAGTCTTATTCGATTCAGGTGCTACGCATAGTTTCATATCTGCTGATTTTACTGTTGAGCATAAATTAGCTTCTACTGCTTTAAATATGAACCTTTGCGTAAGTACCCCTTCGGGAGTCGATATGCCCGCCCATGCGATCTGTAGGGATGGTTACATTTGCATCGGAGGTAGGAAGCTTTCCTTAGATGTCATTGTACTAGACATCAAGGATTATGATATTATTCTCGGTATGGACTGGTTGGGTGCTTGCCA
>JAYESA010000042.1:600000-1052500 GCA_036927795.1 Iris macrosiphon | reverse complement strand
TTCCGATGAGCCGAACACAAAATCGCCCGTCGAGCGGGGCCTGTGGGGCCCGCGACACGCGATTTCGTCAACGTTCTCAGAATCGAACCAAACTTGACCCACAGGACCAGCGTATCGCTACGAGTCCGATGGCGCAAGTTTCGTCTCGATCTGACGAGTGTACAAGAAGTTAGGGTGAATTACAGAAATTGCGGATACGGGGCGATGTCCGCGGATACGCGTTGATTCCGGTGTGCACGCACACCCGAATCAGCTTCCACGAAAACTCACACGTCCGTATCGAAGCTGCGCACGTATCTGTGAAGACCGCGCGCGACCAAGTCGTCCCGTTTGGCGGGGCGTACTCAGTTCCGGGGTGAAACAGGGTCTGGTTTTTCCTGTTTTTGGATCGCGGTGTGCGATCACCACAGGACGCGGTGCCCCGAACAGTTTGTCCGGACACCGAGAGGGTCATACAGGCTTCACAACGCAATTTGCGGAATTGAAAACGGAGCTACGAGGCGAAAGTTACACGCACCTGAACTGGGCTGAAAACCCGGAATCTGAATCGTGTCCGACACGTGTCCGACACGTGTCGGATTCGGGGATTTGAATCTAGGGTTAGGGTTCCGACGGAAAACGGCCGTGGACGGCGGAGGGCGGCTGCTGGGCGGCCGGCGAGGGCGGGGGACGACTCGCCGAGGGGCGGCGCGGCGTCCACGGGGGCGGCGGCGGCGCTAGGCGGCCGACAGCGGCGGTGGAAGCTGCTCGTGCTGCTGCTGCGGTTGCTGGAGTCGCTGCGGGCGGCGGCGCCGGAGGAGGAGCGGAGGAGAGGGGAGGTCTGCGTCGGGGGCGCGGCGGGGGACGACGGAGCGTCGTCGGCGAGGCGAGGGGCGGCTAGGGTTAGGGAATGGGGGAGACGGCCGGGGTCGGGGGGCTTTTATAGGGGGAGTAGGCGGTTGCGGGGGGGCCGGCCAAGGCGGAGGCGAGGCGACGTGGGCCGCGGGGAGCGGCGCAGCGCGCGGAGCGCGGCGCTGAGCGCGGAGGGCGGCGGAGGAAACGGGCGGCCGGGTCGTGGGGACGGGGCTCAGTCGGCGGGTCGGGTTTTGCGGGTCGGGCGGCGGTCAGATCCGACCCGACCCGCTAGCAGCTGCGGGTTGGGCCCGTGGGCCGGGCTACGGGCTGGGCCGGGCCGAGATTTAAATTAATCATAATAATAATAATAATAATAATAAAAATAATAATATTTAAAAACAGAGTTTAATTAATAATTAATTAATTAAATAAATAAATAGTTTTAGGTGTTTTAAAAATAGGTCCGGGGTCCAATAAATTCCAGAAAAATTGCCCTAAGTCCAGTTTTCCATTTTACACCCAAAAATATTATTTTCATAATATTTTAATGTTATTTATTATCAATTAAAAATCATGTAATAATTCAAAACCCTGATTTTAATTACAGAAAATTCCCAGAAAATTCCAGAAAATTGTGAAAAATCCCAATTTTAATATTTTTGAAAAATCAGGGGCTTACACTAACCCAAACCCTAACCCAAACCCCCTAACACTAACCCTAACCCTAACCCTAACCCTAACCCTAAAACCCCTAACCCTAACCCTAACCCCAACCCTAAAAACCCTAACCCTAACCCTAACCCCTAACCCTAACCCTAACCCCTAACCCTAACCCTAACCCTAACCCTAACCCTAACCTAACCCTAACCCTAACCCCTAACCCTAAAAAAACCCTAACCCTAAAAAAAGCCTTAACCCTAACCCAAACCCTAACCCAAACCCTAACCCTAATCCTAACCCTAACCCTAAAAAAAACCCTAACCCTAACCCTAACCCTAACCCCAACCCCAACCCCAACCCTAACCCCAACCCCAACCCTAACCCTAACCGTAACCCCTAACCCCTAAGCCTAACCCTAACCCTAACCCTAACCCTAAAACCCTAACCCTAACCCTAAAACCCTAACCCTAACCCTAACCCTAAAACCCTAACCCTAATCCTAACCCCTAACCCTAACCCCTAACCCTAACCCTAACCTAACCCTAACCCTAACCCTAACCCTAATTTGTAAGTTAGGGTCTTGGGAAAGCCTGTGACGAAGTCCATAGTGATATGCCCCCACTTCCAGTCTGGAATCGAAAGTGGTTGCAATAACCCTGCTGTTCTCTGATGCTCCATCTTTACCTGCTGACATACTAGACATTTGGCTACAAAGCGAGCTATCTCTCTCTTCATCCCATGCCACCAAAAGTGCTGTCATAAGTCACGGTACATCTTGGTGCCTCCAGGATGAATAGAATATATCGAACTATGTGCTTCTGTCATCATCTCTTGTCGAATCTCTCCATTAGGAACATATAGACGATTACCACATCGTAATGTCCCATTATCATGAATGTGCAATCTTGTCTGCTCTCCGACCTCTATCCTTTCTTTCAATCTCCTGAATTTGGCGTCTGTAGGCAATGCTGCCTTGATCCTCTCTACTAGTGATGACTGTACTTACAAATTGGCTAATGTCCCATCTGCTCCGGGTAATATTACTTCTATGCCAAGCTCTTGCAAGTCCTCCAATAATTCTCTCTGTGTCGTCAAGAAGTAAGCTGCTCGTTTTCGGCTTAACGCGTCTGCTACAACGTTAGCCTTGCCTGGGTGATAATGTAGCTCTATCTCGAAATCCTTCATCAACTCAAGCCATCGACGTTGTCTCATATTTAACTCCTTCTGTGTGAAGACATACTTGAGGCTTTTGTGGTCCGAAGTAATGTCTCCATAGCTTCAGAGCAAAAACAACGGCTGCAAGTTCCAAGTCATGAGTTGGATAATTCTTCTTATGCACTTGTAACTGTCTAGATGCATATGCAATCACCTTGCCATGCTGCATCAACACGCATCCCAAGCCTTTCCCTGATGCTTTACTGTAAATCACATACCCTCCTGATCCTGATGGAATAGTCAATACTGGTGATGTGGTCAGTCGCTTCTTCAACTCCTCGAAAGCGGCTTGACACTCGTCAGTCCATATGAACTCTTGATCCATGTACGTCAACCGAGTCATAGGTGCTGCTGTCCTTGAGAAGTTCTCCATGAACCGTTGGTAATATCCCGCAAGTCTAAGGAAACTCCTCACCTCCGATGCTGATTTAGGAATGGGCCATGTCTCGAACGCCGAGATTTTCTCTGGATCAACAGAAATAGCATCTCCTGTAACGACATGCCCAAGAAACGAAACTCTGTCCAAAAAAAACTCACATTTACTGAGCTTCGCATATAACTGCTCTCTCCTCAATGTCTCTAGAATAATCTGCAGGTGTTTCTCGTGCTCCTCGTGGCTTTTCGAATTTACAAGTATGTCATCTATGAAGACAACCACGAACTGGTCCAAATACTGATGGAATACTCGATTCATTAAGTCCATAAAGATAGCTGGAGCATTGGTCAACCCAAATGGCATGACTAGAAACTTGTAGTGTTCATATCTTGTCCTGAATGCGGTCTTCGGGATGTCCTACTTTCGTACCTTCACCTGGTGATATTCTGATCTCAAGTCTATCTTTGAGAACACCTTGGCTCCACTAAGCTGATCAAATAAGTCATCAATGCGTGGCAATGGGTATTTATTCTTCACGGTCTCTGCATTCAAGGCTCTGTAGTCAATGCACATACACACTGACCTATCCTTTTTTGGTACAAACAACACTGGTGCTCCCCAGGGTGATTCACTTGGTCGGATGAAACATTCACCTCTAATTCTTTTAATTGTGCCTTCAGCTCATCAATCTCCTTCTTTGCCAATCTATAAACGTGCGATGCTATAGGTGCTGCTCCCAGTGTCAATTTAATCGAGAACTCTACGTCTTTGTCTGGGAGTAGTCCCGACAATTCCTTTGGAAAAATGTCTTAAAACTCTGAAATAATGGGGTGATAAATAACATCGTTCATTGCGAGCTGCACACCATCAACGGTTTCTGTGTATCCTCGTGCAAACTCAAGTTCAGGCTAGCCCGGTACCTTAAAAAGAATGCTTCCTCCAAAACAGTCGAAGAAAGCGTTGCTTAGCCAGTCCATTCCAAGCAAAATATCAAAAGTTGGCATAGAAAGGACTAAGAGTCAGACATTCATCTCTCTGCCACGAATCCCTATAGGACACGATCTACAAATCCGACTAACAAATACAACTCCTCCTCCGGTGGGAATTCTAACACAACTAGGCAAAGGTGTAGTGGCAATATTGTGTTTGGCAATAAAACTAGAAGACATGAACAAGTGGGTGGCTCTCGTATCAAATATTGTCACAACAAGAAAAGTAAAAGCAAGAGTAATACCTGCTATAACATCAATCTCCTGTTCCATGTCATCCACTTATAGTGCAAAAGCTTGTCCATTCCTATGTGGTTGTCCATGATTGGCCCTAGTGTACTGATCCTCCTGAGTAGGTAGCGGTGGTCCTCGCTAAAATCCTCTGGCTGCTGGGGGTCGAGGTGCTCCTGGTCTAGTCATCTGCTGAACTGGCTTCGGTGCTGGAAGCCTAGCCTCTGTATTAGCGGTGAAAGTATCATTGTCTGCTGCATTGGACAGTCTCTCGCCATGTGCTATCTGGAACCATATCTCATACATTATCCCAAAGGAGTCCGACAGTATCTCGAAATATACCCGCGTTTCCCACAATAATTGTAGTGGGGCTTCTCCGAAATCTGGTATGGTCCTGCTCTGTGCTGGTACTGCTGTTGTTGTGCCAAAGGATGTCTGATAGGCCCTCCTTGTTGTGTCCTTGCTGGTCCTTGTTGTGTCCTTGTTGGTCCTTGTTGTGTCCTTGATTGACCTCATTTTCCCCTGCTGATGGTCTCTTGTAACCTAGCTTCTGTCAATAATTCGGCATAAGAGATCCGGGACTATGAGCTAGTGTACTGTTGGAGCTCTTGAGTCAGTCCGCGGTAAAACCTCTTAGCGTTTCCTAAGTCATTTGGTATCAGGGCAGCGCCATATTTACTAAGGCGACTAAACTCTGCATCATACTCGTCAACTGTCTTGTTCCCCTGCTCCAGATGAACAAACTGATCGTACAACACATCCCTTACAGTGTCCAGGAAGTACTTTCTCTCAAAGCACTTCAAGAATTGTTCCCAAGTCTGATACGTACCCAACTGGCGCTCCATTGATTCCCACCAGTGATGGGCGTTACCATCTAGCAGCGTCCTTACGCCTGTCATCCATAGATCTATAGGTAGCTGCGATGCTTCTAATAACTTCTGAGTGTGGATAATCCAGTTTGTAGTCTCCTCTGGGCTTTCAGTGCCTCTGTACGGCTTGGGACCCATCTGTATAAAGTCCTTGACTGAACCAACTCGAGCTCGTTGTACTGGAACTAGTGCTTGAGCTGGTATAGTAGCCTGTGCAGCCATTCTCTCAAGTGCTGCTAGAAATTCTTGCCTCTGCTCTGCTGCTTGCTGCCTCTGCTCTGCAGATAGTATGGCTGCCTGTTGTCTCTGTTCCTACATCATCATCTGGAACAATTGGAACAACTGTGTCTGGCCATCCTGCCGTGTCGATGAAGCTGGAAGGGTCCCATTAGGCGACGCGGAAAGATCAGACGGAATTGGATTGTGAGTCTGTACATCCAGTCCCAGAAGTCTAGGAATCGTTGAGGCCTCTCTTTGAGTTTGGCCATTAACTTCTGAAGGTGTGTCGCCATCGGCGGTAGTACATCCACTACGCATATCCATCTCTCTGCAGGTGGTGGACGAAACGATTAAAAGAAGTAAAGAAATCAAACAGGATGCAAGCATTTAATTAGGAAGTTTAAAAGGAATACTCTATTCCTATACGCAGGCTTGCTCGGTACAGTAACGTAACTGAGACAATATATTCAAGACCTGCATGGGCCACCACAAAAATATGTCACGCCCCAGTCCCAAAATACGTAGGACTAGGAATACGTAACACGCTAGCCGTATTTATACGAACTCTAATATATGAAAACCATATACATACGTACACTGTACATGAATATCCAATCCACCAGTGGTAATATACAGTCTCAACAAGTCACACGCAATCTATATCTCATCCACAGCACAAATAAAGAAATAAATAGGAAATAAATAACTGAATATCAAAGATGAAGTATCAAAGTATAATAGTCGGATGAAAACAAATTTACTGCAAATCGACTATACTAAACTACTAAAAGAGAGAAGAGATCAAACTCTAATATAAGATAAATGTCTAAAAGAAGAGCAACTAGAATATCCATCAGCTGCGATGGATCAAAGATACTCTGAAGAGAAGACCTCCTCAGTCTGATAAGAAGCGTCAGGCCCGGGTTCGTACTCCTGTGGATACTCCCGCCCGTCTATATCTGGAAAGGTACCAGGTCCTCAGAGGGACATAACAAGATACATAATAACATGCTAATAAAGTACTAAAAAATAAACATCCAATGGGGTCGCCTAACCGTTTAAGTGAATGCAGTTTGAGAACAACTTTCCAACCAGTAAGCTATCTGGACAAAATGGGATTGGCATGATTCTCTTGGAGATTCAGGGGCCTACAAAGCATGTCGTCTTTTGAACGATAGAGGCCGCCTGATAATATATAATATATAGTGGTCATCATGACCGCGCATCTCCGGCGGAGCGTACGGGTTACACAAGAAAAGTGCAAAGGAGCCCAAACGCCTTACTTGTTGTTCTCTCCACCCCATGCTCTAAGCATGTCACATCCATGACACGATGGTACCTCTAAATATCTGCCAGGTCTACTAGCATGCAAAGTTTCTATCGGCAGTTATCCCTATCCGTCGTACGACCTGTACGTACCAGTGGCCAGTCGAATACGCAAGTTCGTGTCCTACATGTGACTCACACTCGTGTAAGAACAGTTTCATGGCCAATGAAATATAAGAATGCCTCATGATAATGGGGTAGTCTCATAAAGTAGGTCCAAATGCATATACATAATAAAAACAGAATATGACGTCACCGTCGTTGCATCAAAGTTTCCTTGGATGCGCAGTTTATATAGCAGTTAAAATATATGAACTAAATAAACAAAAATAAGACATGCATGCATCATATGGAATATAATCACAGTACAATGGCAAGGTATACTTGCATGGCAAAAAATATGTATAGTGTAAGCGTCCAGATGTCAAGGACACAAAATCAGAAACTAAGGCCTCCGAATAACCTTCTCCGGATGTTGAAATAGACTTCACCAACATTTTCGGAATCAGCCAGATAGCTAGAAAACACTACCCTATCGTCTAATTTGGACACATGGGCAAAAAGGTAATTTTGGGTCAAAGCGGGGTCCATATGTGGGCCACTTTTCACCGAAAAGCTTGCCAAGGGTAAAGGTCTCTAAATGGGACAAATTATAGGTCAAACAAACTCTAAATGATAGTACGAACTCAACGGTATATCCAATTTTGGATTCCGGTGAGCCGAACACAATTTTGCCCAAAAAGTCTACCGTGGGGCCCGCAAATAGGCAGTTTGGTCAACTGTCTCAAAATTGCGTAAAAATTGGGTCACAGGACCAGCGCGATACCACGAGTCCAGTGGCATAAGTTTCGTCATATTCTGACGAGCGTACAATAAATGGTGCATGATTTTGCAAAAGTCGCGATACGTGACTTTTCGCGGATACGGGTTGATTTCGACGCGCACACGCGTCCGGATCAGTTTTTGTAAAAGCCCACATATCTGGACATACCATACGCGCCTTTCGGTGCAATTGGTATGCGACAGGGCGGTCCCGTTTGGCGAGGCGCGCTCCGTATCCCAAATTTTGAATGTTCGAAAAATAGGTTTTCATGATTTTTAACCCAGAATAATTCTGCATACAACATCAAATAAAATATTATAATTGACTGGAAATAATCTCGGTTAGGTGGTCTTCACATACTAAAAAGAAAAAACTAAGTTTGGATCTCTGTGGTGGGAGATACGAGTCCTTAAACATGGGTAGTTACAGCAGTTTTCTGAGATTAAAAGTTATCATTTTTCTCTAACTTTTGTCTCGGTTTTCGCCTAGGGTTACGCGCTGTTCGAAGAAAACTAATACACAGAGTTGGAAGAGGGATAGGTCGTGAACATACCGGTGAAGACATGGTCGAATTTGGTCGAGCGATGGAGCGGAAATCAATGCGTGAACAGGAGTAAGTTGTTGTGTCTTTCCTGCGCGGGTGCGCGCGCTTGAACGGACGCGGACGAGCGGCTCCAGCGAACGGCGGTGGGTCTAGGCGGCGGGCTCTAGTGGTCGAGATGGTAAGGGTTTAGGGTTAGGGTTTAATATAAGAATTATATATATATATATATATATATATATATATATAGGTAGGTAGAACGAAAGGGGGGAAGGCTCCGTGCGCGGTTTCTGCCGCTGTTGCTGCTGGTTTAGCTAGTGGGTTGGGTTAGGACCAGGTTTGGGTTTTAGGTTTTATAGGTTTTGATTTCTTTTATTTTTTTTTCCTTTTTCTTTTCTTTTTATTTCTTTTCCCATCTTTTCTTTTCTCTCTTTTATTCTTTAAAGAAATTACTTGTATATATATATATATATATATATATATATATATATATATATATATATATATATATAGATTAAATTCCAAAAAATTATATTAGTGCATCTAAATAATCTATCAACCGTCCCCAAGGACTCCTACATGAAATAAATTAAGGTAAAATAATAGTTGCTCCGTAAAACCTCTAATGCATATTTATATAGAAATAAAAATCCCATAAATTCTATATATTCTAATTAACTAATAGATACTATAAATAAATAAATAAATTAATTAATTAATTAATATAGTTTTTAAAATTAGGGGTTTTACAGGGTAACGTATAGGATGGGTGACCTCTCGTAGGATGTGTGATATCCCGTAGGATGGGTAACCTCCCTAGTAGGATGGGTGACCTCCCAAGGATGGGTAACCTCCCGTAGGATGGGTAACCTCGCTTAGGATGGGTGACCTCCATTTGGATGGGTGACCTCATGTAGGATGGGTGACCCTCCGTAGAATGGGCAACCTCCATTTGAATGGGCAACCACCCGTAGGTTGGGTAACCTCCCTAGGATGGGTTACCTCCCTTAGGATGGGTGACCTCTCGTAGGATGGGTAACCTCCCTTAGGATGGGTGACCTCCCTTAGGATGGGTAATCTCTCTTAGGATGGGTGACCTCCATTTGGATGGGTGATCTCTGCGTAGGATGGGTGACCCCCCGTAGGATGTGTAACCTGCATTTGGATGGGTAACCACCCGTAGGTTGGGTAACCTCCCTAGGATAGGTTACCTCCCTTAGGATGGGTGACCTCTAGTTGGATGGGTAACCTGCCCTAGGATGGGTGACCTCCGGTAGGATGGGTAACCTCCCTAGGATGAGTGACCTCCTGTAGGATGGGTAACCTCCCAGAGGTTACCCATCCTACGGGAGGTCACCCATCCTAAGAGAGGTTACCGATCCTACGGGAGGTCACCCATCCTAGGAAGGTTACCCATCCTACGGGAGGTAACCCATCCGGACGTCACCCATCCTACGGGAGGTTACCGATCCTAGGGAGGTTACCCATCCTAAGGGAGGTCACCCATCCGGAGGTTACCCATCCTAAGGAAGTTTACCCATCCTAAGGGAGGTTCACCCATCCTAAGGTAGGTTACCCATCTTATGAAAGTCACCCATCCTAGGGAGGTTACCCATCCAAATGGAGGTTACCCATCATAGGGAGGTTACCAATCCTAGGGAGGTCACCTATCGTATGGAGGTTACCCATCCTAAGGGAGGTTACCCATCCTATGGGAGGTCACCCATCCTACGAGACGTTACCCATCCGAGGGAGGTTACCCATCCTAAGGGAGGTCTCCTATCCTTTGGGTGGTCACCCATCCTAGGGGAGGTCACCCATCCTAGGGAGGTTACCCATCCTACGGGAGGTCACCCATCCTACGAGAGATCACCCATCCTAAGGGAGGTTAACCATCCTAGGGAGGTTAACCATCCTAGGGTAGGTTATCCATCATACAGGAAGTTACCCATCCTTGGGAGGTCACCCATCATATGAGAGGTCACCAATCCTACTGGAGGTTAACCATCCTACGGACGGTCACCAATCCAAATGGAGGTTACCCATCCTACGGGGGGGGGGGGGGGGCACCCATTCAAATGGAGGTTACCCGTCCAACGGGGGGTCACTCATCCTACGGGAAGTCACCCTTCCTATGAGAGGTTACCCATCCAAATGGAGGTTACCCATCCTACGAGAGGTTACCCATCCATATGGAGGTTGCCCATCCTAAGGGAGGTCACCCATCCTAAGGGAGGTTACCCATCCTAGGGGGGTCACCCATCCTATGAGAGGTCACCCATCCTAAGGGAGGTTATCCATCGTATGAAGGTCACCCATCCTAAGGGGGGTCTCCCATCCTAAGGGATATCACCCATCCTAAGGGAGGTTACCCATCCTATAGGTCACCTATCCTAAGGGAGGTGAACCATCCTATAGGTCACTTATCCTAAGGGAGGTCACCCATCCTATAGGTCACCTATCCTAAGGGAGGTGACCCATCCTAGGAAGGTTACCCATCCTAGGGAGGTGACCCATCCTAAGGGAGGTTACCCATCCTAAGGGATATCATCCATCATACGTTAGGTTACCCTTCCTACGAGAGGTCACCCATCCTACGGGAGGTCACCCATCGTGAGGGAGGTCACCCATCCTACGGGTGGTCACCCATCCTAAGTGAGGTTACCCATCATATGAAGGTCACCCATCGTGTGAAGGTCACCCATCCTAACACTACTAGAATAAGCGGGATTAGCGACATTTTTTAGCGACTTTATTTAAAAATGTCGCTAATTTAGCGACTCCATGTAAAAATATCACTAGACGTCGCTAATTGGCAAAATTTAGCGACGTTTAGCGACTTTTATTCAGTTTTTAAAAGATTAGTCGCTATAAGTTCAATTTAGGTCGCTAAACGTCGCTAATATGTTTTATTTAGCGACGTTTAGCGACGTTTTTAGCGACGTATATTTTTTGGACATTTTAGCGACGTTATTAGCGACTTTGAAGATGTCGCTAAATTAGCGACGTTATTATTGGCGTCGCTAAAACACCGCTAAATTCTAAATTAAATAGAAGGATTCTAGATTATGATGACAGAAGGTACAAAATAATTCAAGGTCACAAAAAGATAAGACTCTTCAGTCTCTACAGTTGTCATACCAACTCCTTGTCTAAGTCGTCAGTTGACCAAATAGGGATATGGGCCTCTAATTTCTACAGTCTGCATAAACACTATCGTCTTATACTAGCATACAAGTAATATCATTCAGTTATACTTCATCAATGGGTCGAGAGGACTACGTGATACTATGTTGTGAGGCATACTACCCAACTTAATATAATAAATTAATACTATAATGCCTTAAGGATAATGTAGAAACTCCTAATAAGGTTTACAAGAAGAGGTCTTGGTACTTATTAGGGTATCCTCTTATATTATTTAGGTCATGGTCATCTTAAGTCTTAGTTATAGTGCTCATAGAACAGAAGGGTTAACATTAAGAATGGAAGCGTTATGTTGCACGACAGAAGAACATAATTAGTCGTTGCATAAATCGTGAGCGCTACGGTCTCAGAGAAACAAATATGATATTAAATAGAAGGACTCTAGATAACATCACGATTTTCTAAGGGGAAGGTGGTATGCTAATCTCTGTGTTCGAGGTTTGATCGAGGAAAATATTCTAAGCATTGCTCTTGGCTTTCTAAGGTACTGTCTGCTAATCTCAAGACAAGAATCTAAATGTATATTTCTATAATACTATCTCACTACGAAAGTTAGGTTTTAGTCCTAATCTTTATTCTTGGATTTCTATTGGTTCCTCAATACTAGGGTCAACAATATGATCAAACTTCTAACTAATTCTAGTAGTGTCTATACTACTCTCAAGTTATACATAAACACATCAGGGGATAATGGTAAATCAACCTATAGGTAAGGGATGCTAGGGTTCACTAGGTAGTAAGGAATGCTAGGGTTCATTAAGAATTCTAACTCAGTGATGTGTCATTATCCTAGTTGTACTCTTAATAGGAAGCTTACCCTACTTATTATCTAACAACAGGGACTTCTATATTCTAGGAGAAGGCTATACTCTAGGAACTATTAGGGAAGCACATGAATCAAGTAGGATGTAGCTATTCAAATAGAACAGATTGGAAGGAAGGGGAATCATAGTTAATTATGGATGAGATCATATACTCTAATCCTAGGTGCAGGCTTGCTCGGTACAGTAACGTAACCGAGACAATATGCTCTTGACCTGCATGGGCCACCACTAAAAACATGTCACGCCCCAGTCCCAAAATACGTAGGACCAGGACACGTAAGCATGCCAGACGTATGAATATGGCACTCCAATATATGGAAACCATAACACAAGTACGCTGTAATATGAATAACAATTCACAAGTGGTAAACATATACGTCACAAGGCATAACTAAATCTCATCCACAGAAATTAAATATAAATGAATAACCAATATCTAAGAAACTAGATCTCAATATAAAGTATCTAATGATGGTAGTCGGATGGAAACAAATCCACTACCGAACCAGAATATAGATAAACAAGATAAATGCAATATAAGAATATCCACTAACAATCATGGCTCGAAGAGAAGAACTTATCGCAATATACGTAGCAAGTTCGGATCTGCGCTCCTACGAATACTCATGAACAATACACCTGGAAAGGGCCAGGTCCTCAGAGGGCCATAACAAGATACATAAAAGCATGCCATAAAGTAAATACTATGAAAACTCAAGGGTGACCTAACCAGCTAAGTGGAATGCACTTTGAAGACAACCTTGGTACGTATGGGTAGGTGAAAAGTATAAAGCGTAGCGTCAAGCCAGAGGCTATGTATCTGGCATTAGCTGTAAACTGGATGCCAGATGTATATGCTAAATACATTACCGATCATGATAGCGCGTAGCTAGTAACCTCTATCGGATGTATCGACAAGCATATACTCCCATAATCGGGCAACACTGATCCCATACCCGGGCAACACTGAGGCTCACGGCCTCGTAGTTTACTCTGAAACTACGGCAACCAAATTGTCTGTCCCATACGCCTACTAATTGTCTTCCCCGCCCAATGATCTATGCATGTTGTATCCACAACACGCAGTAGCTACTACACCGAGACGGAGTACAAATATCGGTGTCGTAACTCTGGCTCATAGTCTATCGTTAGAACGATAGTCCAACCTCACAACCAAACAAGGACAAGGATTAGACCTTCGTACTATAATAGTCTATGCTCCGACTACTAATAACTGCTAAGTCTCTAACATGCATCACTATTAGCAGTTATACCCTATCCGTCGCACGACTTACACGTACAGGTGGTCAACCGCATACGCAAGTTCGTGCCCTACATGAGACAACACGTGTAAGAAAGGTGTCAAGGCCTGGGGAGTCATACCAATAACTCCACGACTTTAGGTGGGTATACTAGACACTAGGTCAGACACAAGTCCTAACGTTAACGCCTCCGTTGACAGCACCCGAATCTCTTTCGGATGCGCACAATTTAAAATAATAAACATGCAGCTAATAATATAGAATTTAAACAGTACAACAAGGCAAGGTATACTTGCCTGGCAAGAAGGCTGCGTAGTACCAATGACCTGCTCCTGAAGTCGCGCAGATAAATCCAACAGATCTTCGGGGTCAGCGTGCACAGGTATGGGAATCGGGGGTGACTGTTGCAGGTTGTCTGACAAGGGTGATGGGTCTATGATGACGACGATGACGAGGGTTATGACGATGATTGAGGTTTGCTAAGGTTGATGGTTAAGGGTGATAATGACTATGGTGATTAGGTGATGAGGTGAGAAGGATGCTGTAGATGGTGGCTGGGATGATGGTGATGATGGGGATGAGATGATGATGATGTGGATGATGGTGATGGCGATGATGCTAATGATGATGATAACGACAATGATGAGATGATGATGATGACATTGATGAGATGATGATGATAACAATGATGAGGATGATAGGGATGGTGATAATGTTGATGATCATGATGATGGGGATGATGACGATATCGGCAACGATGGCGATGGTGATGACGATGATAATGACGATGACGATGGAGGTGATGATGACAATGATGGCTACGATGATGGTGGCAATTAAGAGATATTTAGGGTTAATGTGTTGAATGAATGGTGATGATGATGGTTTGATATGATGAGGATGATAATGATTATGGGCTGCTGACGGCTGACCGGAGTCCGGCCAAGGGGAGGGGAGGTCCGGCCGGGGGGGTTGAGAAGGGAGGAAGGGTCGATGACAGGGAGGAGCTGGAGTCAACGAGGGAGATATCAGGAAGATGGCAATGGTAGTGGTGGTGTACTCCGGTGATGGGAGGAGTCAGAGAGGAGGTAGCTGCTGGCAGTGTGGTGGTGTTCAATGGTGATGGTGACTCGAGGAGAAGGAGATGAGGACGTTGGTAGGGTGGTGACTGAACTCCGGCCAGGGGACGTCCGGCCAGGACGAAAGAGGAAGACAGGGAGAAGGTGGAGGTGAAGTGCTGGCGGTGTGGCAATGGTGCAGGTTCTGGCGGGTGGTCGAGTGTAAGGTGGTGGTGGTGAGATCTGCTGATGGGGAGAAGGAGACGGAGGGGGGGTAGAGGCCGGAGAAGGGGCAGTGGGGGCGGAGTCCGACGGGCACGGCGGAGGGAAGGAGACGACAGCGGGGTCGAGCTCCGGTCGTCAGCGGCTCGGTGGAAGAGTTTCAGGTGTAGGAGAACGATGAGGGAGGCTGCTCAGGAGGGCTGGGTCGAGGGGTCGTATAGGAGGAGTCGTCGAGGTGAGATCCGGCGGTTGGGGGCAGCTCCGGCCGGTGGTTGGCGGAGGGGTCGGGCAAAGGGAAGGAGGGAGGAAGGTGAATAGTGTTTGGTTTTTGTGCAAAATAAAAATAAAAAGAAAGGAATAAAACTTGTATATTTATACATGGGAAACTAGGGTTTTTTGTTGACCTAGTGGTTGGGCTTGGTCAACACCCTTGGGCTTGGGCCTTGGGCTCACATGGGAATGTTGGAGGGCTATAATTTACATTGTTTAAATACAAGGCTAGAATTTAAATGGGGGACGATGTGCGCGTTGCACATTCCACAAAATTATGGGAAAATTCCTATGAAGGGGAAAGTTGAATTTCTTCGTGTATTGTCCAATGGTGGGGACACCTCAATACGTTTTTGCATAAAAGCGCCCAACAATTGGAAAATTGCACAAAGACGGAAATTGGATTTTAATTAATTAAAATTAGTGCACAAGATGTTCTTGAATTAATTAGAAGTACATGGGATTAAAATTAGGTGGGACACAAGTATCAGGGACGTAGAGGATACAGTGTAGGATATTATCATATTTTTGGGTTGCACAAAACGGTCAAGATTGTGTCTCCAATTTCGATTGGAACGTACAAGGGTACAAAGCCGTATTTTATTTAGAATTAAGAAATAACGTCCGTGACGTTTATTGTGCGACTAAAATGTAGCACCAGAGAGCATAATTATAAGTTACACAAAGGTCAGAATGGTAGGCGGGCATGTCTAGGACAAGGTTGTGAAATTTGTAGGAAGGCATTGGCTGGTGTAGTGCTCCAATTATCGAAGCAACGGTAAGGTGCGTTACTTGTCATAAACAATACAAAATTAAATAAATACCGTGTTCTATTTCTGTTTGGATTCAAACTAGCCCTAGTTTCACTATCTAAGACAAGTAGGCCTAATTTTGGGTGAGAGGGTTTACATTACCCATCCTAAAGGAGGTCACCCATCCTAATTGAGGGTACCCATACTACGGGAGGTCACCCATCTTACGCGAGATCACCCATCCTAAGAGAGGTTACCCATTCTACGGGAGGTCACCCATCCTAAGGGAGGTTACTAATCCTATGGGAGGTCACACATCCTACGAGAGGTCACCCATCCTATGGGAGGTCACCTATCCTACGGGAGGTCACCCATCCAAGGGAGGTTACCCATCCAAATGGAGGTCACCTATCCTACGAGAGGATAACTATCCTTTGGGAGGTTACCCATCCTAGGAAGGTCACCCATCCTACGAGAGGTGACACATCCTATAGGTCACCCATCCTTAGGGATGTCACCCATCATATAGGTCACCCATCTTACGAGAGGTCACCCATCCTAGGGAGGTTACATATCCTTAGAGAGGTTACCCATCCAAATGGAGGTCACCCATCCTAGGGAGGTTACCCAACCTATGAGATGTCACCCATCATACGGGTGGTTACCCATCCAAATGGAGGTTACCTAACCTATGAGAGGTTACCCATCCTACTAGAGGTCATCCATCATAAGGGAGGTCACCCATTCAAAGGGAGGTTACCCATCCTAAGAGAGATTACCCATCCTAAGGAGATTACACGTCCTACGGGAGGTCACCCATCCTACTAGAGGTCACCCATCCTAAGGGAGGTTACCTATCCTATGAAGGTAACCCATCGTATGGAGGTTACCCATCCTATGAATGTCACCCATCCTAAGGGAGGTTACCCAGCCTAAGAGAGGTTACCCATCCTAAAGGAGGTCACCCATCCTAATTGAGGATACTCATCCTACGGGAGGTCACCCATCCTACGGGAGGTCACCCATCCTAAGGGAGGTTTCCCATCCTACGGGAGGTCACCCATCCTAAGAGAGGTTACCCATCCTATGGGAGGTCACCCATCCTACGGGGGTCACCCATCCTAAGGGAGGTTACCCATCCTATGGGAGGTGATCTATCCTATGGGAGGTCACCCATCCTAGGGCGGTTACCCATCTAAATGGAGGTCACCTATCCTACGAGAGGTTAATTATCCTTTGGGAGGTTAAACATCCTAGGGAGGTCACCCATCCTATGAGAGGTCACCCATCCTATATGTCACCCATCCTATGGGAGGTCACCCATCCTTAGGGAGGTCACCCAACATATAGGTCACCCATCCTACGAGAGGTCACCCATCCTACGAGGTTATCCATCCTAATGGAGGTCACCTATCCTACGAGAGGTTACCCATCCTACGAGGTTACCGATCCAAATGGAGGTTACCCATCCTAAAGGAGGTCACCCATCCTAGGGAGGTTACCCATCCTATAGGTCACCCATCCTAAAGGAGGTTACCCATCCTAGGGTGGTTACCCATCCTACGGGTTATCACCCATCCTATGGGAGGTTACACATCCTAGGGAGGTCACCCATCCTACGGGATAACACCCATCCTACGGGAGGTTACCCATCCTACGGAGGTCACCCATCATACGGGTGGTTATACATCCAAATGGAGGTTACCCATCCTAAGGGAGGTTACCCAACCTATGAGCGGTCACCCATCATACGGGTGGTTACCCATACTAGGGAGGTTACCAATCCTAGGGTGGTCACCCATCCTATTGGAGGTCACCCATCCTAGGGAGGACACCCATCCTAAGGGAGGACACCCATCCTAAGGGAGGTCACCCATCCTACGATAGGTTACCCATCCTACGGGAGGTCACACATCCTACTATAGGTCACCCATCCTATGAAGGTCACCCATCGTATGGAGGTTACTCATCCTATGAATGTCACCCATCCTAGGGGAGGTTACCCATCCTAAAGGAGGTCACCCATCCTAATTGAGGGTAACCATACTATGGGAGGTCATCCATCTTACGCGAGGTTACCGATCCTACGGGAGGTCACCCATCCTAAGGGAGGTTACCCATCCTATAGGAGGTCACCCATCCTAAGGGAGGTTACCCATCCTATGGGAGGTCACCTATCCTACGGGAGGTCACCCATCCTAGGAAGGTTACCCATCCAAATGGAGGTCACCTATCCAACGAGAGGTAACTATCCTTTGGGATGTTACCCATCCTACGAGAGGTGACACATCCTATAGGTCACCCATCCTATGGGAGGTCACCCATCCTTACGGAGGTCACCCATCCTATAGGTCACTCATCCTACGAGAGGTCTCCCATCCTAGTGAGTTTACCTATCCTAAGAGAGGTTTCCTATCCAAATGGAGGTCACCCATCCTAGGGAGGTTACCCAACCTATGAGATGTCACCCATCATACGGGTGGTTACCCATCCAAATAGAGGTTACCTAACCGATGAGAGGTTACCCATCATACGGGAGTTACCCATCCTATGAGAGGTCACCCATTATAAGGAAGATCACCCATCCAAAGAGAGGTTACCCATCCTAAGAGAGGTTACCCATCCTACGGGAGGTCACCCATCCTACTAGAGGTCACCCATCCTAAGGGAGGTTATCCATCCTATGAAGGTCACCCATCGTATGGAGGTTACCCATCCTATGAAGGTCACCCATCCTAAGGGAGGTTACCCAGCCTAAGAGAGGTTACCCATCCAAAAGGAGGTCACCCATCCTAATTGAGGATACTCATCCTACGGGAGGTCACCTATCCTACTCGAGGTCACACATCCTAAGGGAGGTTACCCATCCTACGGGAGGTTATCCATCCTAAGAGAGGTTACCCATCCTATGTGAGGTCACCCATCCCACGGGGGGTCACCCATACTAAGGGAGGTTACCCATCCTATGGGACGTGATCTATCCTCTGGGAGGTCACCCATCCTAGGGAGGTTACCCATCCAAATGGAGGTCACCTATTATACGAGAGGTTAACTATCCTTTGGGAGGTTATCCATCCTAGGGAGGTCACCATCCTACGAGAGGTCACCCATCCTATAGGTCACCCATCCTATGGGAGGTCACCCATCCTTAGGGAGGTCACCCATCCTATAGGTCACCCATCCTATGAGGTTACCCACCCAAATGGAGGTCACCCATCCTACGGGAGGTCACCTATCCTATGAGAGGTTACCCATCCTACGAGGTTACCAATCCAAATGGAGGTTACACATCCTAAGGAGGGTCCCATCCTAGGGAGGTTACCCATCCTATAGGTCACCCATCCTAAAGGAGGTTACCCATCCTAGGAAGGTTACCCATCCTACGGGTTATCACCCATCCTACGGGAGGTTACTCATCCTAGGGAGGTTACCCATCCTACGGGATATCACCTACCCTACGGGAGGTTACCCATCCTACGGAGGTCACCCATCATACGGGTGGTTACACATCCAAAGGGAGGTTACCCATCCTAAGGGAGGTTACCCAACCTATGAGCGGTCACCCATCATACGGGTGGTTACCCATACTAGGGAGGTTACCCATCCTAGGGTGGTCACCCATCCTACTGGAGGTCACCCATCCTAGGGAGGACACCCATCCTAAGGGAGGACACCCATCCTAAGGGAGGTCACCCATCCTACGGGAGGTTACCCTTCCTATGGGAGGTCACACATCCTACTAGAGGTCACCCATCCTAAGGGAGGTTACCCATCCTATGAAGGTCACCCATCGTATGGAGGTTACCCATCCTATGAATGTCACCCATCCTAGGGGAGGTTACCTATCCTAATTGAGGGTACCCATACTACGGGAGGTCACCCATCTTACGCGAGCTCACCCATCCTAAGAGAGGTTACCTATCCTACGGGAGCTCACCCATCCTAAGGGAGGTTACTCGTCCTATGGGAGGTCACCCATCCTACGGGAGGTCACCCATCCTAAGGGAGGTTACCTATCCTATGGTAGGTCACCTATCCTACGGGAGGTCACCCATTCTAGGGAGGTTACCCATCCAAATGGAGGTCACCTATCCTACGAGAGATAACTATCCTTTGGGAGGTTACCCATCCTAGGGAGGTTACCCATCCTACGGTTTATCACCCATCCTACGGGAGGTTACCCATCCTAGGGAGGTTACCCATCCTACGGGATATCACCCATCCTATGGGAGGTTACCCATCCTACGGAGGTCACCCATCATACGGGTGGTTACACATCCTAATAGAGGTTACCCAACCTATGAGCGGTCACCCATCATACGGGTGGTTACCCAAACTAGGGAGGTTACCCATCCTAGGGTGGTCACCCATCCTATTGGAGGTCACCCATCCTAGTGAGGATACCCATCCTAAGGGAGGACTCCCATCCTAAGGGAGGTCATCCATCCTAGGGAGGACACCCATCCTACAGGAGGTCCGCCATCCCAAGGGAGGTTACCCATCGAAAGGGAGGTCACTCATCCGAAGGTTACCTATCCTAGAGAAAGTAAAGTCACCCATCCTACGGGAGGTTACCCATCCTACGGGAAGTCACCCATCCTATAGGTCACCCATCCTAAGAGAGGTCACCCATCCTAGGGAGGTCACCCATCCTATGGAAGGTCACCAATCCTAAGGGAGGTTACCCAACGTAAGGGAGGTCACCCTTCCAGAGTTTACCCATCCTACGAGAGGTCACCCTTCCTATGAGTGGTCACTCATCCTATAGGTCACCCATCCTAAGGAAGGTCACCATCCTACGGGAGATTACCCATCCTACGAGGTTACCCATCCAAATGGAGGTCACCGATCCTAATGGAGGTCACCCATCCTAAGGAAAGTTACCCATTCTATGAGAGGTCACCCATCCAAATGGAGGTCACCCATCCTAAGGGAAATTAACCATCCTATGGGAGGTCACCCATCCTAGGGAGGTTACCCATCCTACGGGAGGTCACCCATCCTATAGGTCACCCATCCTAAGGGAGGATACCCATCCTATGGAGGTTACCCATCCTACGGAGGTCAACCATCCAAATGGAGGTTACCCATCCTAAGAGAGGTTACCCATCCTGGGGTGGTCACCCATCCTAAGGGAGGTTATCCATCCTAGGGAGTTTACCCATCCTAGGGAGGTTACCCATCCTAAGGGAGGTCACCCATCCTACGAGAGGTCACCCATCCTAAGGGAGGTTACCTATCCTACGGGAGGTTACACATCCTACGGCAGGTCACCCATCCAACTAGAGGTCACCCATCCTAAGAAAGGTTACCCATCGTATGAAGGTCACCCATCGTATGGAGGTTACCCATCCAATGAAGGTCACCCATCCTAAAGGAGGTTACCCATCCTAAGAGAGGTTACCCATCCTAAAGGAGGTCATCCACCCTAATTGAGGATACCCATACTACGGGAGGTCACCCATTCTACGCGAGGTCACCCATCCTAAGGGTGGTTAGCCATCCTACGGGAGGTCTCCCATCCTAAGGGAGGTTACCCATCCTATGGGAGGTCATCCATCCTACGGGAGGTCACCCATCCTAAGGGAGGTTACCCATCCTATGGGAGGTCACCTATCCTACGGGAGGTCATCCATCTTAGGGAGGTTACCCATCCAAATGGCGGTCACCTATCAAAGGAGAGGTTAATTATCCTTTGGGAGTTTACCCATCTTAGGGAGGTCACCCATTCTACGAGAGGTCACACATCCTATAGGTCACCCATCTTATGGGAGGTCACCCATCCTTAGGGAGGTCACCCATCCTATGAGAGTTCACCCATCCTAGGGAGGTTACTCATCCTAAGAGAGGTTACCCATCCAAATGGAGGTCATCCATCCTACCGGAGGTCACCTATCCTAGGGAGGTTACCCAACCTATGAGATATCACCCATCATACGGGTGGTTACCCATCCAAATGGAGGTTACCAAACCTATGATATGTCACCCATAATACGGGAGGTTACCCATCCTACGAGAGGTCACCCATCATAAGGGAGGTCACCCATCCAAAGGGAGGTTACCCATCCTAAGGGAGGTTACCCATCCTATGAAGGTCACCCATCGTATGGAGGTTACCCATGCTATGAAGGTCATCCATCCTAAAGGAGGTTACCCTGCCGAAGAGAGGTTACCCATCCTAAAGTAGGTCACCCATCCTAATTGAGGATACTGATCCTACGGGTGGTCACACATCCTACGCGAGGTCACCAATCCTAAGGGAGGTTACCCATCCTACGGGAGGTCACCCATCCTAAGAAAGGTTATCCATCCTATGGGAGGTCAGCCATCCTACGGGAGGTCAGCCATCCTAAGGGAGGTTACCCATCCTATGGGAGGTCATCTATCCTACGGGAGGTCACCCATCCTAGGGAGGTTACCCATCCAAATGGAGGTCACCTACCCTACGAGTGGTTAACTATCCTTTGGGAGGTTACCCATCCTAGGGAGATCACCAATCCTACGATAGGTCACCCATCCTATAGGTCATCCATCCTATGGGAGGTCACCCATCCTTAGGGAGGTTACACATACTATAAGTCACCCATCCTACGAGAGGTCACCCATCCTAAAGAGGTTACCCCTCCCAAGAGAGGTTACCCTTCCAAATGGAGGTCATCCATCCTACCGGAGGTCACCCATACTAGGGAGGTTACCCAACCTATGAGATGTCACCCATCATACGGGTGGTTACCCATCCAAATGGAGGTTACCCATCCAAATAGAGGTTACCCAACCTAAAAGAGGTTACCTATCATACGGGAGGTTACCCATCCTATGAGAGGTCACCCATCAAAATGGTGGCCACCCATCCAAAGGGAGGTTACCCATCCTAAGAGAGGTTAACCATCCTAGGGAGGTTACCCATCCTATGAGAGGTCACCCATCCTAAGGTAGGTTACCCATCCTATGAAGGTCACCCATCCTAGGGAGGTCACCCATCCTAAGGGAGGTTATCCATCCTAAGAGAGATTACCCATCCAAATGGAGGTTACCCATTCTATGAGAGGTTACCCATCCTAAGGGAGGTCACCAATCCAAAATGGAGGTCACCCATCCTAGGGGAGGCCACCCATCCGGAGGCTACCCATCCAAAGAGAGGTTACCCATCCTACGAGAGGTTACCCATCCTAATAGAGGTTACCCATCCTAAAGGAGGTCACCCATCCTAGGAAACTCATCCATCCTTAGGGAGGTTACCCATCCTAGGGAGGTCACCCATCCTACGGGAGGTTACCCATCCAAGGGAGGTCACCCATCGTACGAGAGGTTATCCATCCTAAGAGAGGTCACCCATCCTAGGGAGGTCACCCATCCTAGGGAGGACACCCATCATAACGGAGGACACCCATCCTAAGGGAGGCACCCATCCTAGGGAGGACACCAATCCTACGGGAGGTCAGCTATCCCAAGGGAGGTTACCCATCGATAGGGAGGTCACATATCCAGAGGTTACCTATCTTGGGAAAGTAAAGTCACCATCCTATGGGAGGTTACCCATCCTATGGGAGGTCACCCATCTTATAGGTCATCCATCCTAAGGAAAGTCACCCATCCTAGGGAGGTCACCCATCCTACGGGAGGTCACCCATCTTAAGGGAGGTTACCCATCCTTTGGGAGGTCACCCTTCCGGAGTTTACCCATCCTACGAGAGGTCACCAATCCTATGGGAGGTTACCCATCCTACGGGAGGTCACATATCCTACGAGAGGTCACCCATCCTATAAGTTACCCATCCTGAGGGAGGTCACCCATCCTACGGGAGGTCACCCATCCTACGAGAGGTTACCCATCCTACGAGGTTACCCATTGAAAAGGAGGTCACCCATCCTAAGGTAGGTCACCCATCCTAAGGAAGTTTACCCATCCTACGAGAGGTCACCCATCCAAATGGAGGTCACCCATCCTAAGGGAAATCACCCATCCTACGGAAGGTCATCCATCCTAGGGAGGTTACATATCCTACAGGAGGTTACCTATCCTACGGAAGGTCACCCATCCTAAGGGAGGTTACCAATCCTAGGAAAGTTAACCATCCTAGGGAGGTCACCCATCCTACGAGAGGTCACCCATTCTATGGGATGTCACCCATCCTTAGGTAGGTCACCCATCCTACGAGAGGTCACCCATCCTTGGAAGGTTACCCATCCTAAAAGAGGTTACCCATCCAAATAGAGGTCACCCATCCTTCCGGAGGTCACCCATCCTAGGGAGGTTACCCAACCTATGAGATGTCACCCATCATACCAGTGGTTACCCATCCAAATGGATGTTACCCAACCTATGAGAGGTCACCCATTATACGGAAGGTTACCCATCCTACGAAAGGTCATCATAAGGGAAGTCACCCATCCAAAGGGAGGTTCCCATCCTAAGAGAGGTTACCCATCCTAGGGAGGTTATCCATCCTACGGGAGGTCAAACATCCTAAGGGAGGTTATCCATCCTATGAAGGTCACCCATCCTAGGGAGGTCACCCATCCTACTGGAGGTTACCTATCCTATGAAGGTCACCCATCCTAGGGAGGTCACCCATCCTAAGGGGGGTAACCCATCCTAAGAGAGGTTACCCATCAAAATGGAGGTCACCCATCCTACGAGAGGTTGTCCATCCTACGGGAGGTCACCCATTCTACGAGAGGTCACCCATCCGGAGGTTACCTATCCTAAGAGAGGTTACCCATCCTAATAGAGGTTACCCATCCTAAGGGAGGTCACCCATCATAGAAAAGTCACCCATCTTTAGGGAGGTTATCCATCCTAGGGAGGTCACCCATCCTATGAGAGGTTACCCATCCTAAGAGAGGTCACCCTTCCTAGGGAGGTCACCCATCCTACGAGTGGTCACCCATCCAAGGAGGACACCCATCCTAAGGGAGGTCACCCATCCCAAAGGAGGTTACCCATCGAAAGGGAGGTCACCCATCTGGAGGTTACCTATCCTAGTGAAACTAAAGTCACCCATCCTACGGGAGGTTACCCATCCTACGGGAGGCCACCCATCCTATAGGTCACCCATCCTAAGGGAGGTCATACATCCTAGGGAGGTCACACATCCAATGGAAGGTCACCCATACGAAGGGAGTTTACCCATCATAAGGGATGTCACCCTTACGAAGTTTACCCATCCTACGAGAGGTCACCCATCCTATGGGAGGTCACCCATCCTATGAGAGGTCACCCATCCTAAGGGAGGTCACCCATCCTACGAGAGGTTATCCATTTTACGAGGTTACCCATCCAAAAAGAGGTCACACATCCTAAGGTAGGTCACCCATCCTAAGGGCGGTCACCCATCCTACGAGAGGTCACCTATCCTTAGGGAAATCACCCATCCTACGGGAGGTCACCCATCCTAGGGAGGTTATCGATCCTACAGGAGGTTATCCATCCTACGGGAGGTCATCCATTATATAGGTCACCCATCCTAAGGGAGGTTACCCATCCTAGGGAGGTTACCCATCCTACGGAGGTCACCCATCCAAAAGGAGGTTACCCATCCTAAGAGAGGTTACCCATCCTAGGAAGGTCACCCATCCTAAAGGAGGTTACCCATCCTAGGGAGGTTACCCATCGTAAGGGAGGTTACCCAGCCTACGAGAGGTCACCCATCTTAAGGGAGGTTACCCATCCTACGGGAGGTCACACATCCTACTAGAGGTCAACCATCCAAAGGGAGGTTACCCATCCTATGAAGGTCACCCATCGTATGGAGGTTACCCATTCTATGAAGGTCACCCATCCTAAGGGAGGTTACCCATCCTAAGAGAGGTTACCCATCCTAAAGGAGGCCACCCATCCCAATTAAGGATACCCATCCTACGCGAGGTCACCCATCCTAAGGCAAGTTGCCCATCCTACGAGAGGTCACCCATCCTAATGGAGGTTACCCATCCTATGAGAGGTCACTCATCCTACGGGAGGTCACCCATCCTAAGGGAGGTTACCCATCCAATGGGAGGTCACCCATCCTACGGGAGATTACCCATCCTAGGGAGGTTACCCATCTAAATGGAGGCACCCATCCTGCGAGAGGTGTAAGCCCCCTCATTTTTTAATAGAGTTATTTTGGTAATTTTAAATTTATTTTAATTATTTTATTTAATTTAATAGATTAGAATAGTAAATTTTAAAACCTTGTTTTAGATATGACTATTTGCCATGGCTTTAATATTTTGAGCAATGCACAACCTTTTTCCTTCAAACAAAATTTATAATAATAATTTTAATTGAGTCTAATATAGTTGGAATATGGATGTTGCATTTATTTGACCTTTTCCATGCTCCAAAAATATTAAAGAACGTCAAGAATTATGGTTACCGTAAAATTATCTCCTTTTGACTAGAACTTGACCCAAACCCATCCCAAACACATGTAGGCATATAGTGCACCACAAATATTCCATATAAATATATATATTATATATATAAATGATATTTAAATTAATTTATTTATATTTATAGGATTTCTATCTATAGAAAGTTGTATAGGTGGCAACCTAGTTGGCAAATAACTACCTAACCACTTTTCTAACCAACCCAACAACCAAATCTTATCAAATCCTAACCATGACAACCAATTCCACCCTCAAAATTTTGTCCAAGAGAAGCCCTCCCCTTGTCATAACCTTATTAGTATTATGATAACCCCATCCTATATTTAAATCTATTTAAAAAGCTCATATATATATCAACTTATCACCAAACTCTAACCCTAACATCTACTTCCCTCTTTATGGCCCCCCCTATATCCTCTCTCCTCTCTTCCATGACCCCTTCAGCCTCTCCCTCTTCTTCTCCACTTCCTTTTCACTCCTTTCCAACCTCCACTTCATCCCCCACAAGCTGACAAGCCCTAGGGCAAGAGATTAGCCACCCCTAGAGGCCGATTGCTTGTTTCTGGTTGTAGCTGATGTCCGCCCCCATTACAGCCCTAAAAACCACCTCCAAACTAAATATTTCGCTCAAGTTTTGTGGAGTTTGGAGTCTGTTTGGTGCCCTGAAGGGTCCGTGTCGTGAGAAAGGACCACGCCATAATCACATACGGGTATGTCTTCCAACTTAGATTCTTTTTCCTATTCTCCATGAACCAAAGATTATGTAACTCATGATAATATTATATGATGAGTAGGATTAACTCCATACATGAGAAAACCGTATTTCTATGTAAAAATTATTCCAAGAAAATTGAACAATCAGGACACGGATACGACGCACTAATGATAGACAAGGTTCAATGAGTATTGTCATGATAAATATATAAAATAATTTCAAAAAATTATATGTTATTAATTCAGAATATTAATATTATAATTATATAATTAATCAAATTTTATACTGACGAAAAGATTGGATGCAAAGACTACTTGGCCAAGTTGCAAGAATAGCTAGATAGCGTAGTTGAGATGGTTGCATGAAGAATGTGATATAATTATTTATATATAATTATTATTAAATTCCAAAAAAATTAATTAATATAATTTCATATTAAAAATACTTTATTACTCAAGTTGGTAATGTTGCATGTACAAACTAGCATCAAGTTGCCAGAATACCTAGTCGACGCACAATATGACTTTGTGATACGATTCTTGGATGGTTTGATCTTAATTCCGAAAACTGAATTTATATGTATTTTAATTATAGAAATAAATTATTTCAAATTTATATTTATGGTATTTTTATATGAAACCTGAACCATAAAAACTAAGGGCCACTAGCCTAGGTTTTCAGGTGACTTTATGACATTGTTTTGCTAGTAAATATATAATTTTTTGAGGAAATAAAGTGGTAAATATTTTCTGAGATTATATTAGCATATAATATGATATAAAATTATTTTTAATAGATATAAACTATAATAATAGATTTTCTATGTCTCGAACAAGTTTCAGACAAAACTAGTCAGCCTAAAGTGGCCAAAATATTAAAAAATGTTATTTTTGTCAAATCTGGAATTTATTGCTATAAATTTATATAAATCATGTTTAATTCTGGAATATATGATTTATTATGATTTATTTTTATGTCCTTTAATTAGGTAATTAAACTTAAATTTTGGAAGTCAAAAACTAAGAAACTAGGTCCCGATACCTTGTAAAAGTATGCAAAGTTGTTAGAAATAATAACGGGCTTGGTTTTGCATGGAATCAAAAAAATTATAGAATTTATTTATAATTACAAGAAATCAAGTTTGTACCCTTAAGTAATTAATTAATTTATAGGTCAACTGAATTCCGAAGGAGTGGACGCGGGATCATCCTTACCATCATTGACTGCAGAACCAGGCAAGTGTACCTTGCCAAAATGTTTACATTTATAAATTATTTATTTGATATTATGTATGCATTAGATATTATAATTATGTGGCTTGGTTATTGTACTTGTGAGCCTAGGGCCGTTATACGATACTTTGTGTCCGAACAAGATTCGGGTACTGACATCTTCTCCGGAGTCGAGTATCGTAGTTAGAGAGTCATTCTTCCGAACCCATATTTTGTGCATATGTTAATTGCACATCCGACTGTAAGACACTTGACACGATATTTATGTGGCAGAGTCTTTCTCGACTTGATCGTGGTACTTTGACTCTAGATAGGACTACAGGATGCATGCTATAATGGTAATTATAATTATACATATTGACTATGACTTGTGTTGATAGTTAGAGGTCATGATCTTGCGTGTCTTTATTGAGACGTGAGGTTACATCGGGTGGGGAGAGTCTTCATCGTACTCTGGGCATATTTTACTATTACTATTCATGTGTATTAGGCTTTAAGTTCCCTATGCGGAATCTAAGGTATTTTATATATATACAACTTTCTCCTAGTACCCCCACACGGAGCCTTGAGTGTACTATTAGCATACGGAAGTTTCCATTAAGACCTTTCGTGAGTACCAGCCTTGAGTGTACTATTAGCATACGGAAGTGTCCATTGGGATCTTTCGTGAGTACCAACCCGGGGTACGATACATTACTCTCATTTGTATATCACATAGTTGGTTACATTAGTTTACCCTTGAGTATGTGGCATTATACTGTTTTACTTTTAGCATGCTATTTCTTGTACCTTGTTACGTCCCTCTGAGGACCTGGTCCCCTGCCAGTTTTTGCAGCATAGACAATTATGGAGCCTTTGGAATTGTTGTTGTATGTTGCTTGTCATGCGGGCATTGGTGCCAGGTACTTATATTATTTCTACCAGAGTTATGGTTATTTATTCATATTATTTATTCATCTGCTGATGTAGCCTATTTTTTATAGACTCATATTTATTTCTCGAGTCTATTCGTGCTTATGTGTTACTGGCGGCCGACTTTAGCACATGTAGTTCATTCTTGATATTTTGTTCTTTATATTGATTGTGACATAGATATTTTCAGTATTCTTAGATAGTTACCCTTATTGTACAACTTATACGTATTCGAGTCGGACCAGAGTCTGGTCGAATGCGTAGCTGGCATGTTACGTATTCCTAGTCCTACGTATTTTGGGACTAGGGCGTTACATATTTTTGTGGTGGCCCATGTAGGTCAGAGCATATCGTTTCGGTTATGTTATTGTGCCGAGCGAGCCTGCAAATAGGATAAGGTTGTTAGGATCTCAATCCATAATTGCTATTGGAACTTCCTTTGATTCTAATATCGTCTTTAACCTCAAAATTGTAATCATTCATACTTTCTTTGAACTCTTATTCTTTGATTCTCGTTTTTCTTTAACTCGGAGAGACGAACACTCGTGCGCGGTGATCTCCCCAGGAGAAGATTTTCGTCAAGACGAAGAAGTCATATTTGATAGATTATTTGTAAGTAGATGGTTACCTGAGTAGTGAAGATTATGGTAGATAATTTTTAGATATTAGAGTGGGAATAGATTAAGATATTACCAGTAGGAACCTAAAACAAGATGGACTCTATCAATTGCCTAGATTAGAAGTGATGGGTTATTATTAGATAAATCTTTTAGATGTATGCGAGTAATTTTATTTTAGGATATAATATTGTGTTTTGATAATAGGGTTTTATCTAAGGTGGGTAGGCTTCTCAACTAGCGAATTGGTCTGGAGGTTAATCAATTGATGAAGATGAGAATTATCAAATTTTGGTGCTTTGAGGCTTAAACTTCTATGAGATTTGAAAAAAAGGTAATTTTGATTTAAATTTGATAGGAAAAAAATGATGAGATAAGGAGCTAGAGATTTATTGAATTTAAAATTTTAAGACGATTATGATATAATGGATTTAAAAATTTAAATAAAAATATTTTGGATAAATTTAAATATTGTGGAGTTTAAATTTCAAGGATCAACATTAGTTTAAATAAAGAGTTGAGAATTTGATATGGCAGCATTAACGATTTTGTTAAACTATAAGTTTTGAAGATTATGATATGAATGGATTTATGTTTAAATTTAAAAGAGATTATGTGATAAATTTAAATTTAGATTTTAAGAATCTTGAAGCAATTAAATTTTGTGGGGTTTAAGTTTGAAGATTTTGATAAGATTTTGACCAGGAATCTAAATTTAAGAATTTTAGGATATGATGAGGCGGAACGTTGGTGAATCTCAATTTGAAGATTTCATAATTATTTTATTGTTTGAGTATTGTGTGGAAAATAATAATATAAAGAAAAAGATCGAGAGAATAGTTTTAAATTCAAATTTTGTGGAGGAGAATTTGAATTAAAATTTATTCAAAAAAAATATGCAATGGTTCTATTTAAAATAGAGGATTGGATTTAAACTTGAATTATTGAGATTGAGTCATTAAATAAAGTTTTGATGAATTAGATTTCAATTAAAATTTTAAATGATAGAATTTAAACTTTTAAAACTTTGAGAAGAGTTTGATAAAATAGATTTATATTTCCTTGAGAAAATTTTAGAGGTTAATAATATTTGATGAATTTGAGTAAGTTTTGCGAGAATTGTTGAATTAAAGGTAAGTAAAAAAAATTATGGTGCAGAAATTATGGTTGATTATATAAATAAAAAAATATAGAGGAGTAAAATTTGATGGAACAATTTTTGGAATTCAAAATTTTAGATGAGATTATTTTAAACCTTGTGATTGGATTTAAATTTTAAGAATAGATGGAATTAAATTAAGTTTTGAGATTTGATGAGATAAAGATATATTGTATTAAAGATTATAAATTTTGGAGGATTTGATTTGATCTTAGAAGATTGGCTAGAATTTAATATGCCATATATATAATTATTTTGTTCGGTAACTTTATGATTGATAGGTTTAATGATGTTATAGGGGGTAAGATTGATTAAGTTATCGTTATTATCGTTTCGCGAGAGAATTTTTTTTTAATTTGAGGTATTGAGGAGAAGACTATTTGAGAATTAAATTTTAAAATGGTGAAATGAGACAACTTTGAGGATAGAATTTAATGATATTATATGGCAAGATTGAATTTTAAATTCTAAAAATGCCATGCTATACTGGATTTGATTTCTCTTTAAATTTGAAGGGCTTAAATCTAGCAGAGTTTAAATTTTAGAATTTAAATTTGGAGAATAGAATTTTGGAGATTGGATTTAAAATTTTGAGTATTGGGTTATTAAATTTAAATTTTAAGAAAATTAAGAAGATTAACATCATAGATAGTGGACTAAAAGATTTGGATTAAAATTATATTATTGAAGATTTGAATTAAATTCAAGTTTAAGAATTTGAGGACTTGGGATCTTATGTATTTAATTTTGAGGATTGTAAAAAAAATTTGAATGAGTAGAATAATAATAAATTTTAAAGGACAGAATTTAGTTTAATTTAAATTTGAGGAGTAAATCTTGAAGTGGTTAAATTTTAAAGATTTAATTTTAAAATTTAATTAGAAGTTTGAGATAAAATTCAAGGATAATGTTGAAAAAAATTGAGTGTTAGGAGTTCAATATAATATTGAGAATTGATTTATGGGTTTGATTAAACCAAAAGAATAACAATATAAAGATTGACTTTATCACTTATAGAATTGACTTTTAAGGACTTAATTTGAATTCAAAATTTAAAAAATATTTGAGAGATACAATTGATGGAGTAGATTTCAAATTCAAATTTTGATGATGAAACTTTACATTTTTAAAATTATTCATGAGATATGCAATAATAGGATTTAAACTGAGGATTATTTTTAACTTTAATATTTTTAGGAATGACTTATTAACTGATGTTTGAGGATGATCATTAATTTAAATACCAAAAAATCATATATACGTAATGGCAGTGAGGACAAGACAAATTATGGCTATAAGGAGAAATCGATTTATTAGAAAATTTTGAGAAATGACTACAATGTGAGATACAAATTTTGAAGGATGGAAATAAATTTTTGGATTTAATTTTTTAGTTTGGATATGGAATTAAATTTGAAGGATTGAATTATTAAATTTTTGAAGACTGTTATAAATGAGATTTAAAATTTTGAGGAAATAATGTTAGATTGTAATTAATAGTTACGACTTGAGAATCTGATTTAAAATTTTTTTTATTAGATTGAAAATTTTGAAGATAAATTCGAATTTTAGAGATTTACTTTAAAATTTTAAGCTGTGAGGATAAAGTAAATTTTGAGGACTTTGTTAAATAACAAAAAAGCGATTTGACTTCATAATTTTATTGCTTGAATTTTAATGGCTATATATATATATATGTTATTGAATATCTTAAATTTTGAGGACAAAATTCTTTTAAGGTGGGAAAATTGTAAGCCCCCTCATTTTTGAATAGAGTTATTTTGGTAATTTTCAATTTATTTTAATTATTTTATTTTATTTAATAGATTAGAATAGTAATTTTTAAAACCTTGTTTTAGATATGACCATTTGCTATGACTTTGATATTTTGAGCAATGCACAACCTTTTTCCTTCAAACAAAATTTATAATAATAATTTTAATTGAGTCTAATATAGTTGTCACGCCCCAGTCCCAAAATACCGTGGGACTAGACACGTGGCAATGGCCAGCAGTACGCACCGATGGACCAACTCAATATAATGGATCCATCAGGGCATACTTAAGCTGTAAAACAAGTCTACGACAATCATGGCACAACTAATCTCATCCACACAAGATATAAAATATGATCCACAGAATAAATAAGGAATGTAAATCATCAGCAAGTCTCACAAAGTACTTCGGGGAATAACCCGATAAATATCTAGTACAATGGTTCAACAGACCAGAAAGTAAAAGACTGAAATAAATAATGGAAGCTGAGCATGAACATGGATGCTCAAGATAAGTCTTCAGCTAAGACCTCGTCCTCAGATGGTGGTACAGCTCCTGGGTCAGCTCCTGCTCCGGTCCCGTAAACCTCGGGAAAAGCCTCGTCTGTAAAATCTGGGGACAAAACATCCGGATCCAGGTCCTCAGGGGACATAGCAAGGTACAAAGAGATCATGCCAATAAATAAATATGCAGTGCAGCAAATATATAACTAAATGAACCAATGGGGTAAATATGTAACCATCTAAGTGTAAATGCAAGTGAGAGCAGCACGAATACTCAGGCTGAGACCACTACAAGCTCTGTGTCTGGGAGCCGGTAGCAGCAATAACTATGTGTTTACTATGTGTTTACTATGTTTTATATATATATATATCAGCCTGTAGCCTGTGTGTCTCTCCCCACCCAATGTAACCACGCATATCATGTCCATAACGTCTCATGTCCATGTCAAGCGCGATCATAGCTAAATGCAACAAGTCATAATGTATATAGAATATAAAATCTATGTCAAGTCCTGTATCCTATACAGAATCACCACGAATATCTCGGGAAGATCCTGTCTCATGATTAGTGTCAAGTGTCCTGGGTCATATGGTACTTGATAAGACAAGTAGGAGAAGATAAAGTGTCACGAATGTCCATCTCTAGATGACCGTACCCAACACTGCGCACAGTGTCGGCACCCGACTAATAATCGGACGCTAAGTACGTCACACGGTCCTAGGTTGAGCATGCACAGCAATATATATAAAGCAAGGAAAATAGATAACTAAGCTGCAGAGTTTGGCAAGGTACACTTGCCTGATGTTTGAATATCAACTGTCGTCCTGGTATCGGTGGATCCGGTAGGTACTACTCCGAAAGCTGTAATAAATATCACCAACAGTCTCAGAAGATGTCAAATAGCTGGAAATGTCTGTCCTTACGTCCAATTTGGACACAGGGGCAAAAAGGTCATTTTCGGGCCAAAGCGGGTTCCACATGTGGGCCCACTTTGCACCGAAAAGCGTGCCGAGGGTAACAGTCTCTAAATGGGACAAACTATGGGTCAAACAACTCTAAATGTCAATACGATCCCAACGGTATGTCCAAATTTGGATTCCGATGAGCCGAACATAATTTGGTCCAAAAAGTCAACTATGGGGCCCGCCAATTGGCGATCTGGTCAACCGTCTCAGAAATGCGTGAAAATTGGGTCACAGGACCAGCGTGTTACCACGAGTCCAGTGGCGCAAGTTTCGTCGAAATCTGACAAGCGTGCACAAAATACTCGCGAGTTCCACAAAAGTGGCGACACGAAATGTGTTCGCGGATACGGCCTGATTCCGGCGCGCACACGCGTCCAAATCAGTCCCCACGAATTTTCACGTGTCCCGTTATGCTGCGTGCACCATTCGGTACACTTGGCACACGGCGGGGCGGTCCCGTTTGGCGGGGCGCGCTCCGATCTCCCACTTTTAGAAAACCGGAAAAAGTGAGTGCGCGCAGTTTTGTGACGACTACAATTTTGTCCACAGCAACTAATAGCACAAAGTTATTATACAGAAAATAAACTAGGTCATGTAATCTACAGGTATCAAAAAGAATCGTCGAATTCGGATCTCTGTGGTGGGAGATACGAACTCGACAATATGGGTGGTCATCGCAAGTTTCTGCGATTGCAGAATTCTGTCTGCTCGCGCTGACTTGGGCGCTGTTTTTCACCTAGGGGCACACGTTTTCCGAGGTTGACTATAAAACAAATATTTGAGAGGGTTAAGGGAAGATCATACCTATGAAAACGGAACCGCGTTTGGTCGAGCGAGTCAACGGGAAATTACGCCGGAGCGAAGGTGCCTCGAGTGGGAGACTGCAGTCCGCGATGTCGGCGTCGACGGGATGGTTGGATGGCTTGGGGAGGCTTCTCTGGCTGCGGTGACGGCTCTAGATGGGAAGGGGAAGTCTGGAGTTTTAGGTTAGGGTTTTGGAGAGCTATTATATATATATATATGTTATATATTAGGAGAGAGAGGAAGGATTGGATTGGGTTAAGTAAAGGGTCGCGGGTTGGCTTGATACAAAGCCAAATGGGGGGGCGGGTCCCTGGTGGATGGATGCAGCTGCAATTCCGCAGCAAGTTCCCAAAATCACAAGTTACATAGTACTATTGCTACTATTATTATTATGGTTATATTATAAGTATTATTATTATACTATTATCTATTAACTTATTTAATTCTTTCTCTTTCTTTCTTTCTTTCTTTGAATAAAATATATATACATATATATTTGTTTATATATATATATATATATATTTTCACACATAAGAAAATTTATATAATGGGGTATTGCACATCGTTAGGCTAGCAACTGCTCAAGGGGTCTCCTACATGGAATAAATTCCGAAAAATTCCTGATGGTCCCACAAGTCATCTAAGTGCCCAAACACCTAACATAAAAATTATTAAAAATCTATTTTTCCTATTTAGCTCTAATTACTACAATTTAATTAATAATTAATAAATAAAGGGTATATACGATTTTCTAGGAAGGGGGTTTTACATTCTACCCAACTTATAAAAATTTCGTCCTCGAAATTAAATTAGGGTAGGGCTCTCTCTGTCAAGTCTCACTTGATTACAGTCTAAGAATTTCTCTCAAGTGAGCATTACGGTCTCTACCCAACTTAGAATTTACCCATCTATTATCTAAGACTTTTCATCTAATAAATCTATGCCCCAACTCATTTAATCATGTTATTGAATCCTCAAGTCTTTAACACCAAACATATCACCTATGATATTCTCTAAATCATATATAAAAGGGTCATCAACAATGCGACCGGCCTGTGGGGTATATCTAGTACTGTCTATATATCAAACTTATACCAAGCACGAGGTTTCGCCTTTCCGAAATAAGGGAAGACGAAGATCAATAATAAAGAGTTCAAGGGTGAGGTAATAGATTAGAAGTATCAGGATCAAGGCGTTTGACGAATTCGAATGGGAATTGTCCAGTTGTTGTGGATTGAAATCCTATTGGTAATCCTTTGTTCGCATGCTCGTATTAGTACAGTTATGTAACTGATACGATATGCGCAGACATATCTAGAGGTCAAGTATACTAGTCAACTATATATCTCAATCCACGTGAAGTAGTCGTGCGAAGAGCGAACCAAAATGCACTAAGGTTGATCAGACCGTAATACACTGATTCTGAATAGACAATTGTATTAATGTACCAGTCCACTAATACATATGTCATGAACAAGCTCGATAAAGAGTAAGCTTGCAAAACTAGGCTATAGAATAGCAGCATAAGTCAAGTACAACAAATTTAAGTACGCTAAATGATGATGAAAGGAGGTACAAATTAATTCAAGTTCATAAAACAAAACAAACAAGCAACCATAATAATAACAGACTCTCCAATCTCTACAGTCATCATACAACCTCCTTGTCCAAGTCGCTAGTCGACCAGTTAGGGGCAAGGACCTCTAAATTCTACAGTCTGAATTAAACACTATCTTCTAATGCAAGTCTAGAGTTTTGTCATCCTAGTTCACTTCATCAATGGGTCAATAGGGCTAGTTGGTACTATGTTGTGAGGCATACTACCCAACTTATAAAAGAATTAAACTAATACCGTGATCGTCTTAAGAGGATCCTACAAATAACCTTGCACATGTAAATAAAACCGAAACTCTTATTAGGGTATATGAGGAAGGATCTTGATACTTATTAGGGTCTCCTATTGCATTATATAGGTAAGGGTCACCTTAAGTCTTAGTCATAGCACTTACAAGCAAGTGTCAATGGTAAGGATAGAAGAGTTACTGGCCGTCAAGGAGGAAGGGTCTAACTTGTATCGAGGTGAGGGTACAAATTTTATGATTTAAAAATTAAGGGTTAATCATTGGTCACAATCTACAAAACAACTTAAACTTATCAAGTTCTAACTACCAAGCATAAAGATTTCACACTCAAGGCTACAACTATAAGCCTAGCAAACTATGGGTCCTTAACAAGGAATAAAATTACTTGGCCTACTATCAGAAGTGTCAGGTGGCACTAATTGAAAGACGGAGGAAAGAAGAACATATTTTAGTCGTTGCGCATTAGCGATCGTTAAGGTCGCAGATGAACAACATAGAAAATTGAAATATGGGGCTCTAGATAATATCATGGTTTTCTAAGGGGAGGTGGTATGCTAGTTGCTATGTTTGAGGTATGATTAGGAAAATATTCTATGCATTACTTTTGGCTTTCTAAGGTACTGTCTGCTTATCTTAAGACAAGAATCTAAATTTATAGTTCTCCAATACTTATCTAACTACGAAGGTTAGTTTCAGTCCTAATATTCAATTTTGGTTTTCCATTGGTTCCTCTATACTAGGGTCAAACATTATGGTAAAACTTCTAACTATCTCTAATAGTGTCTATACTACTCAAGTCTTCTTAATACATCCGGGTAATGGTAAACCAATTATAGGGATAAGGGATTCTAGGGTTCACTAGATATTCTAAACTTAGTGGTGTATCTATAATCTCGTTGTATTCTTAATAGGTGTGCTACCCTAATTATCATCCTAATAACAGGGGTTCCTATATTCTAGCAGAAGTCTATACTCAAAGAACTATTAAGGAAGTACAGGAATCAAGCGGGATGCAATTGTTCAAATAGAACAGATAGGAGGAAGATGAATCATAGTCAATTGTGGATGAGATCCTATACTCTAGTCCTAGGCGCAGGCTGGTCCGGTCCCTAAGTTGAAACCGAACTATTTAGTCGTAGACCTGCATGGGCCACCACAAAAACCATGTCACGCCCCAGTCCCAAAATACCGTGGGACTAGACACGTGGCAATGGCCAGCAGTACGCACCGATGGACCAACTCAATATAATGGATCCATCAGGGCATACTTAAGCTGTAAAACAAGTCTACGACAATCATGGCACAACTAATCTCATCCACACAAGATATAAAATATGATCCACAGAATAAATAAGGAATGTAAATCATCAGCAAGTCTCACAAAGTACTTCGGGGAATAACCCGATAAATATCTAGTACAATGGTTCAACAGACCAGAAAGTAAAAGACTGAAATAAATAATGGAAGCTGAGCATGAACATGGATGCTCAAGAGAAGTCTTCAGCTAAGACCTCGTCCTCAGATGGTGGTACAGCTCCTGGGTCAGCTCCTGCTCCGGTCCCGTAAACCTCGGGAAAAGCCTCGTCTGTAAAATCTGGGGACAAAACATCCGGATCCAGGTCCTCAGGGGACATAGCAAGGTACAAAGAGATCATGCTAATAAATAAATATGCAGTGCAGCAAATATATAACTAAATGAACCAATGGGGTAAATATGTAACCATCTAAGTGTAAATGCAAGTGAGAGCAGCACGAATACTCAGGCTGAGACCACTACAAGCTCTGTGTCTGGGAGCCGGTAGCAGCAATAACTATGTGTTTACTATGTGTTTACTATGTTATATATATATATATATCAGCCTGTAGCCTGTGTGTCTCTCCCCACCCAATGTAACCACGCATATCATGTCCATAACGTCTCATGTCCATGTCAAGCGCGATCATAGCTAAATGCAACAAGTCATAATGTATATAGAATATAAAATCTATGTCAAGTCCTGTATCCTATACAGAATCACCACGAATATCTCGGGAAGATCCTGTCTCATGATTAGTGTCAAGTGTCCTGGGTCATATGGTACTTGATAAGACAAGTAGGAGAAGATAAAGTGTCACGAATGTCCATCTCTAGATGACCGTACCCAACACTGCGCACAGTGTCGGCACCCGACTAATAATCGGACGCTAAGTACGTCACACGGTCCTAGGTTGAGCATGCACAGCAATATATATAAAGCAAGGAAAATAGATAACTAAGCTGCAGAGTTTGGCAAGGTACACTTGCCTGATGTTTGAATATCAACTGTCGTCCTGGTATCGGTGGATCCGGTAGGTACTACTCCGAAAGCTGTAATAAATATCACCAACAGTCTCAGAAGATGTCAAATAGCTGGAAATGTCTGTCCTTACGTCCAATTTGGACACAGGGGCAAAAAGGTCATTTTCGGGCCAAAGCGGGTTCCACATGTGGGCCCACTTTGCACCGAAAAGCGTGCCGAGGGTAACAGTCTCTAAATGGGACAAACTATGGGTCAAACAACTCTAAATGTCAATACGATCCCAACGGTATGTCCAAATTTGGATTCCGATGAGCCGAACATAATTTGGTCCAAAAAGTCAACTGTGGGGCCCGCCAATTGGCGATCTGGTCAACCGTCTCAGAAATGCGTGAAAATTGGGTCACAGGACCAGCGTGTTACCACGAGTCCAGTGGCGCAAGTTTCGTCGAAATCTGACAAGCGTGCACAAAATACTCGCGAGTTCCACAAAAGTGGCGACACGAAATGTGTTCGCGGATACGGCCTGATTCCGGCGCGCACACGCGTCCAAATCAGTCCCCACGAATTTTCACGTGTCCCGTTATGCTGCGTGCACCATTCGGTACACTTGGCACACGGCGGGGCGGTCCCGTTTGGCGGGGCGCGCTCCGATCTCCCACTTTTAGAAAACCGGAAAAAGTGGGTGCGCGCAGTTTTGTGACGACTACAATTTTGTCCACAGCAACTAATAGCACAAAGTTATTATACAGAAAATAAACTAGGTCATGTAATCTACAGGTATCAAAAAGAATCGTCGAATTTGGATCTCTGTGGTGGGAGATACGAACTCGACAATATGGGTGGTCATCGCAAGTTTCTGCGATTGCAGAATTCTGTCTGCTCGCGCTGACTTGGGCGCTGTTTTTCACCTAGGGGCACACGTTTTCCGAGGTTGACTATAAAACAAATATTTGAGAGGGTTAAGGGAAGATCATACCTATAAAAACGGAACCGCGTTTGGTCGAGCGAGTCAACGGGAAATTACGCCGGAGCGAAGGTGCCTCGAGTGGGAGACTGCAGTCCGCGATGTCGGCGTCGACGGGATGGTTGGATGGCTTGGGGAGGCTTCTCTGGCTGCGGTGACGGCTCTAGATGGGAAGGGGAAGTCTGGAGTTTTAGGTTAGGGTTTTGGAGAGCTATTATATATATATATATGTTATATATTAGGAGAGAGAGGAAGGATTGGATTGGGTTAAGTAAAGGGTCGCGGGTTGGCTTGATACAAAGCCAAATGGGGGGGCGGGTCCCTGGTGGATGGATCCAGCTGCAATTCCGCAGCAAGTTCCCAAAATCACAAGTTACATAGTACTATTGCTACTATTATTATTATGGTTATATTATAAGTATTATTATTATACTATTATCTATTAACTTATTTAATTCTTTCTCTTTCTTTCTTTCTTTCTTTGAATAAAATATATATACATATATATTTGTTTATATATATATATATATATTTTCACACATAAGAAAATTTATATAATGGGGTATTGCACATCGTTAGGCTAGCAACTGCTCAAGGGGTCTCCTACATGGAATAAATTCCGAAAAATTCCTGATGGTCCCACAAGTCATCTAAGTGCCCGAACACCTAACATAAAAATTATTAAAAATCTATTTTTCCTATTTAGCTCTAATTACTACAATTTAATTAATAATTAATAAATAAAGGGTATATACGATTTTCTAGGAAGGGGGTTTTACAATATTTGTAATATGGATGTTGCATTTATTTGATCTCTCCCATGCTCCAAAAATATTAAAGAACATCAAGAATTACGGTTACCGTAAAATTGTCTCCTTTTGACTAGAACTTGACCCAAACACAACCTAAACACATGTAGGCATATAGTGCACCACAAATATTCCATATAAATATATATTATATATATAAATGATATTTAAATTAATTTATTTATATTTATAGGAGTTCTATCTATAGAAAGTTGTTTAGGTGGCAACCTAGTTGGCAAATAACTACCTAACCACTTCCCTAACCAACCTAACAACCAAATCTTATCAAATCCTAACCATAACAACCAATCCCACCCTCAAAATTTCGGCCAAGAGAAGCCCTCCCCTTGGCCTAACCTTATTAGCATTAGGATAACCCCCTCCTATATTTAAATCTATTTAAAAAGCTCATATATATATATCAACTTATCATCAAACTTTAACCCTAACATCTACTTCCCTCTTTGTGGCCTCCCCTATATCCTCTCTCCTCTCTTCCACGACCCCTTCAGCCTCTCCCTCTCCTTCTCCACTTCCTTTTCACTCCTTTCCAATCTCCACTTCATCCCCCACAAGCTGACAAGCCTTAGAGCAAGAGATTAGCTGCCCCTAGAGGTCGACTGCTTATTTCTGGTTACAACCGCTGTCTGCCCCCATTACATCCCTAAAAACCACTTCCAAAATAAATATTTACCTCCTATATGAAGCCCCCAAGCACCCGCTCAAGTTTCTTGGAGTTTGGAGTCCGTTTGGTGCTCTGAATGATCCGTGTCGATGGAAAGGACTACGCCGTAATCACATACGGGTAAGTCTTCCAACTTAGATTCTTTTTTCTATTCTCCATGAATCAAAGATTATGTAACTCATGATAATATTAGATTATGAGTATGATTAACTCTATACATGAGAAAAAAATATTTTTATGTAGAAACTATTCCAAGAAAATTGAACAATCAGGACACGAACACGACGCACTAATGATAGACAAGGTTCAATGAGTATTGTCATGATAAATATATAAAATAATTCCAGAAATTATATATTATTAATTCATAATATAAATATTATAATTATTTAATTAATCATGTTTTATACTGACAGAAAGATTGGATGCAAAGACTACTTGGCCAAGTTGCAAGAATAGCTAGATAGCGTAGTTGAGATGGTTGCATGAAGAATGTGATATAATTATTTATATATAATTATTATTAAATTCCAGAAAAATTAAATAATATAATTTCATATTAAAAATATTTTATTACTCAAGTTGGTAATGTTGCATGTACAAACTAGCATCAAGTTGCCAGAATACCTAGTCGATGCACAATATGACTTTGTGATAAGATTCTTGGAGGGTTTGATCTTAATTCCTAAAACTGAATTTATATATGTTTTAATTCTGGAAATAAATTATTTCAAATTTATATTTATGGTATTTTCATGTCAAATATGAATCATAAAAACTAAGGGCCACTAGCCTAGGTTTTCAGGTGACTTTATGACATTGTTTTGCTAGTAAATAGATAATTTTTGGAGGGAATAAAGTGGTAAATATTTTCTGAGATTATATCAGCATATAATATAATATAAAATGATTTTTAATAGATATAAACTATAATAATGGATTGACTATGTCTCAAACAAGTTTCAGACAAAACTAGTCAGCCAAAAGTGGCCAAAATATTAAAATATGTTATTTTTGTCAAATCTGGAATTTATTGCTATAAATTCATATAAATCATGTTTAATTCTGGAATATATGATTTATTATGATTTATTTCCATGTCTTGTAATTGGGGACTTAAATTTAAATTTTGGAAGTCAAAAACTAAGAAACTAGGTCCCGATACTCTGTAAAAGTAAGCAAAGTTGTTAGAAATAATAACGGGCTTGGTTTTTCATGACATCGAAGAAATTATAAAATTTAGTTATAATTACAAAAAATTATGTTTGGACCCTTAAGTAATTATTTGATTTATAGGTCAACTGAATTCCGAACGAGTGGACGCGGGATCATCCTTACCATCATTGACTGCAGAACCAGGCAAGTGTACCTTGCCAAGATGTTTACACTTATAAATTATTTATTTGATATTATGTATGCATTAGATATTATAATTGTATGGCTTAGTTATTGTACTTGTGAGCCTAGGGCCGTTATACGATACTTTGTGTCCGGACAAGATTCGGGTACCGACATCCTCTACGGAGTCGAGTATCGTAGTTAGAGAGTCATTCTTCCGAACCCATATTTTGTGCATATGTTATTTACACATCCGACCGTAGGACACGACACAATATTTATGTGGCAGAGTCTTTCTTGACTTGATCGTGGTACTTGGACTCTGGATAGGGCTACATGATGCATGCTATAGTGGTAATTATAATTGTACATATTGACTATGACTTGTGTTGATAGTTAGAGGTCATGATCTTGCGTGTCTTGATTGAGAGGTGAGGTTACATTGGGTGGAGAGAGTCTTCATCGTGCTCTGGTCATATTTTACTATTACTATTCATGTGTATTAGGCTTTAGGTTCCCTATGTGGAATCTAAGGTATTATATATGTATATACAGCTTACTCCTGGTACCCCCACACGAAGCCTTGAGTGTACTATTAGAATACGGAAGTGTCCATTAAGATTTTTTGTGAGTACCACCCTTCAGTGTACTATTAGCATACGGAAGTGTCCATTGGGATCTTTCGTGAGTACCAGCCTGGGGTACGATACCTTACTCTCACTTGCATATCACATAGTTGGTTACAGTAGTTTATCCTTGAGTATGTGGAATTATACTGTTTTACTTTTGGCATGCTATTTCTTGTACCTTGTTACGTCCCTCTGAGGACCTGGTCCCCTGCCAGTTTTTGCATCATAGACGATTATGGAGCCTTTGGAGTTGCTGTTGTATGTTGCTTGTCATGCGAGCATTGGTGCCAGGTACTTATATTATTTCTACCAGAGTTATGGTTATTTATTCATATTATTTATTCATCTGCTGATGTAGCCTAGTTTTTATAGACTCATATTTATTTCTCGAGTCTATTCGAGCTTATGTGTTACTGGCGGCCGACTTTAGCACATGTAGTTCATTCTTGATATTTTATTCTTTATGTAGATTTTGACATAGATATATTCAGTATTCTTAGATAGTTACCCTTATTATACAGCTTATATGTATTCGAGTCGGACCAGAGTCTGGTCGAATGCGTAGCTGGCATGTTACGTATTCCTAGTCCTACGTATTTTGGGATTGTTGCGTTACAAGAGGTTAACTATCCTATGTGAGGTTACCCATCGTAGGAAGGTCACCCATCCTATGAGAAGTCACCCATCCTATGGGAGGTCACCCATCCTTAGGGAGTTCACCCATCCTATAGGTCACCCATCCTACGAGAGGTCACGCATCATAGGGAGGTTACCCATCCTAAGAGAGATTACCCATCTAGATGGAGGTCCCCTATCCTACCGGAGGTCACCCATCCTAGGGAGGTTACCCAACCTATTAGTGGTCACCCATCATACGGGTGGTTACCCATCCAAATGGAGGTTACCCAACCTATGAGTGGTCACCCATCATACGGGAGCTTACCCATCATACAAGAGGTCACCTATCCTACGAGAGGTCACCCATCCAAAGGGAGGTTACCCATCCTAAGAGAGGTTACCCATCCTAGGGAGGTTACCTATCCTACGGGAAGTCACCCATCCTAATGGAGGTTACCCATCCTATGAATGTCACCCATCCTAGGAAGGTCACGCATCCTAAGGGAGGTTACCCATCCTAAGAGAGGTTACCCATCCAAATAGAGGTCACCCATACTATGAGAGGTTACCCATCCTAAGGAAGGTCACCAATCCAAATGGAGGTCACCCATCCTATGGGAGGTCACCCATCCGGAGGTTACCCATCTTAAGAGAGGTTACCCATCCTACGAGAGGTTACCCATCCTAATGGAGATTACCCATCCTAAGGGAGGTCACCCATCCTAGGGAAGTCACCCATCCTACGAGAGGTCACCCATCCTTAGGGAGGTTACCCATCCTAGGGAGGTAACACATTATACGGGAGGTTACCCATCCTAGGGAGGTCACTTATCCTACGAGAGGTTACCCATCCTAAGAGCGGTCACCCATCCTAGGGAGGTTACCCATCCTACAAGAGGTTACCCATAATACGGGTGGTTACCCATCCAAATGGAGGTTACCCAACTTATGAGAGGTCACCCATCATACGGGTGGTTACCCATCCAAATGGAGGTTAACCATCCTAAGAGAGGTTACCCATCCAAATGGAGGTCACCCATCCTAGGGAGGTTACCTAACCTATGAGAGGTCAACCATCAAATGGGAGGTTACCCATCCAAATGGAGGTAACCCAACCTATGAGAGGTCATCCATCATACGGGAGGTTACCCATCCTACGGGTGGTCGCCCATCATAAGGGAGGTCATCCATCCAAATGGAGGTTACCCATCCTAAGAAAGGTTACCCATCCAAATGGAAGTTATCCATCATACGAGAGGTCACCCATCCTACGGGAGGTTACCCATCATAGGGGTGGTTACCCATCATACGGGAGGTCACCCATCCTAAGAGAGGTTACCCATCCTACGAGATGGGTGACCTATCCGGAGGCTACCCATCCTAAATGAGTTTATCCATCCTAAGGGAGGTTACCCATCCTACGAGATGGGTGACCTATCCGGAGGTTACCCATCCTAAATGAGTTTACCCATCCTAAGGGAGGTTACCCATCCTAGGGAAGTCACCCATCCTACGAAAGTTCACCCATCCTACGAAAGTTCACCCATCCTAGGGAGGTTACCCATCCTACGAGAGGTCACCCATCCTTAGGGAGGTTACCCATCTTACGGGAAGTTACCCATCCTAAGAGAGGTTATCCATCCTAGGATTGGTAACCTCCTTTAGAAAGGGTGACCTCCCTTAGGATGGGTAACCTCCCTAGGATGGGTAACCTCCCTTAGGATGGGTAACCACCCTTAAGATGGGTGACTTTCCTTAGGATTGGTAACGTCCCTTAAGATGGGTGTCCTCCTAGGGAGGTTACCCATCTAAAGGGAGGTCACTCATACTTAGGGAGGTTACCCATCCTACGTGAGGTGACCTCCCATAGGATGGGTCACCTCTCGTAGGATTGGTGTCCTCCCTTGGATGGGTAACCTCTCTTAGGATGGGTAACCTCTCTAGGATGGGTGACCTCTCTTAGGATAGATAACCTCTCGTAAGATGGGTGACCACCCGTAGGATGGGTGACCTCCCATATGATAGGTAACCTCTCGTAGGATGGGTGACCTCCCTAGGATGGGTGACCTTTCTTAGGATAGATAACCTCTCATAGGATGGGTGACCTCCCGTAGGATGGGTGACCTCTCATAGGATAGATAACCTCCCATTAGATGGGTAACCTCCCTAAGTATGGGTGACCTCCCGTAGGATGGGTGACCTCTCGTAGGATGGGTGACCTCACTTTAGGGTGGGTGTCCTCCCGTAGGATGGGTGACCTCCCTAGGATGGGTTACCTATGATAGGTAAACTCCCTTAGGATAGGGGACCTCTCTTAGGTTGGTGACCTCGCTTATGATGGGTGACCTCCCTTAGGATGGGTGATCTCCCTAGGATGGGTAATCTCTCGTAGGATGGGTGACCTCTCGTAGGATGGGTAACCTCCCTTATGATAGGTAACCTCTCGTAGGATGGGTGACCTCCCGTGGGATGGGTGACCTCCCTTAGGATGGGTGATCTCCCTTTGGATGGGTAACATTTCTTTGGATGGGTGACCTCCCGTAGGATGGGTGACCTCTCTTAGGATAGGTGACCTCCCGTAGGATGGGTTACCTCTCGTAGGATGGGTAACCTCCATTTGGATGGGTGACCTCCCTAGGATGGGTAACCTCCCGTAGGATGGGTGACCCCCCGTAGCATGGGTAACCTCCATTTGGATGGGTAACCACCCGTATGATAGGTGACCTCTCATAGGTTGTGTAACCTCCCTAAGTATGGGTGACCTCCCATAGGATGGGTAACCTCCATAGGATGCGTTACCCATCCTATGGATGCGTGATATCACTTAGGATGGGTAACCTACCTAGGATGGGTGACCTCCCTTAGGATAGGTGGCCCCAAGAATGGGTGACCTCTCATAGGTTGGGTAACCTCCCTAAGTATCGGTGACCTCCCATATGTTAGGTGACCTATAAGATAGGTGAACTCTCGTAGGATGGATGACCTCCCGTAGGATGAGTGACCTCCCTTAGGATGGGTAACCCCTCTTAGGATGGGTGACCTCTCGTATGATAGGTGACCTCCCTTAGGATGGGTAAATTTCCTTAGGATGGGTAACCTCCCTAGGATGGGTGACCTCCCTTAGGATGGGCGACCTCCCTAGGATAGGTAACCTCACTAAGGAAGGGTAAACACCCTTAAGATGGGTGAATTACCTTAGGATGGGTGACCTCCCTTAGGATGGGTGACCTCTCTTAAGATGGGTAACCTCTCCTAGGGTGGGTGACCTCCCTAAGGATGGGTGACCTCCCATATGATTGGTGACCTATAGGATGGGTGACCTCCCATAGGATGGGTGACCTCCCATAGGATGGGTGATATCCCGTAGGATGGGTAACCTACCTAGGATGTGTGACCTCCCTTAGGATGGGTAACATCTCTTAGGGAGGGTGACCTCCCTAAGGATGGGTGACCTATAGGATGGGTGACCTCCCTAGGATATCACCCATCCTAGAGGTTACCCATCCTAATGGAGGTCACACATTGTAAGGGAGGTTACCACCTTAAGGAGGTCACCCATCCTACTAGAGGTCACCCATCCTAAGGGAGGTAACTCGTCCTAGGGAGGTTACCCAATCTACGGGTGGTTACCCATCCAAATGGAGGTTACGCATCCTATGGGGGGTCACCCATCCTACGGGAGATCACTCATCCAAATGGAGGTCACCGATCCTAAGAGAGGTTACCCATCCTAAGGGAGGTCACCCATCCTAAGGGAGGTTACCCATCCTACGAGAGGTCATCCATCCTAAGGGAGGTAACCTATCCTAGGGAGGTTGCCCAACCTACGGGTGGTTACCCATCCAAATGGAGGTCACCCATCCTACGGGGGGTCACCCATCCTTAGAGACGTCACCCGTCATACGGGAGGTCACCCATCCTAAGGGAGGTCACTCATCCTACGGGAGGTCACCCATCCAAATGGAGGTCACCCATCCTAAGGGAGGTAACCCATCCTAGGGAGGTTACCCAACCTACGGGTGGTTTCCCATCCAAATGGAGGTTACCCATCCTACGGGGGGCCACCCATCCTACGGGAGGTCACCCATCCAAATAGAGGTCTCCCATCCTACGAGAGGTTACCCATCCTAAGAGAGGTTACCTATCATACGTGAGGTCACCCATCCTAAAGGAGGTTACCCAACCTAGGGCGGTCACCCATCCTACCGGAGGTCACCCATCCAAATGGAGGTTACCCATCTTACGAGAGGTCAACCATCCTACGGGAGGTCACCCATCCTAAGGGAGGTTACCCATCCTAGGGCGGTCACCCATCCTAAGGGATATCACCCATCCTACGGGAGGTCATCCATCCTTAGGGATATCACCCATCCTACGGGTGGTCACCCATCCTGAGGGAGGTCACTCATCCTATGGTAGGTCACCCATCCTAAGGGAGGTCACCCATCCTACAGGAGGTCACCCATCGTAAGGGAGGTCACCCATCCTACGGGAGGTCACCCATCCTATGGGTGGTTACCCATCCTAAGGGAGGTTACCCATCATACGAGAGATTACCCATCCAAAAGGAGGTAACCTATCCTACCGGAGGTTACCCATCATATGAAGGTCACCCATCGTATGGAGGTCACCCATCCTTAGGGAGGTTACCCATCATATGGAGGTCACCGATCCTAAGGGAGGTTACCCATCACATGGAGGTTACCCATCACATGGAGGTTACCCATCCTACGGGAGGTCACCCATCCTACGTGAGGTAACCCATCCTAAGGCAGGTGACCCATCCTAAGGGAGGTTACCCATCCTACGGGATATCTCCCATCATACGTTAGGTTACCCTTCCTACGGGAGGTCACCCAGCTAAGGAGGGTTACCCATCCTACGGGAGTTCACCCATCATATAGGTCACCTATCCTAAGGGAGGTTACCCATCCTAGGGAGGTGACCCATCCTAAGGGAGGTTACACATCCTAGGGAGGTTACCCATACTTAGGGAGGTTACCTATCCTAGGAAAGTCAAGTCACCCATCCTAAGGTAGGTTACCCATACTTAGGGAGGTTACCCATCCTAGGAAAAGTTAAGTCACCCATCCTAAGGGAGGTTACCTATACTTAGAAAGGTTACCCAGCCTACGAGAGGTCACCCATCATACGGGAGATTACCCATCCTACGGAAGATCACCCATCCTACAGGAGGTCACCCATCCGGAGGTTACCCATCCTATGGGTGGTCACCCATCCTACGGAAGGTCACCCATCATAAGGGAGGTTATCCATCATCTGAAGGTCACCCATCCTAGAGAGGTTACCCATCCTAGGGAGGTTACCCATCCAACGGAAAGTCAAGTCACCCATCCTAAGGGAGGTTACCCAAACTTAGGGAGGTTACCCATCCTACGAGAGGTCACCCATCCTATGGGAGGTCACCCATCCGGAGGTTACCCATCCTATGGGTGGTCACCCATCCTACGGGAGGTCACCCATCCTATGGGAGGTTACCCATACTTAGGAAGGTTACCCATCCTAGGAAAAGTCAAGTCACCCATCCTAAGGGAGGTTACCCATACTTAGGGAGGTTACCCATCCTAGGAAAAGTCAAGTCACCCATCCTAAGGGAGGTTACCCATACTTAAGGAGGTTAGCCATCCTACGAGAGGTCACCCATCATATGGTAGGTCACCAATCCTAAGGTCACCCAACCGGAGGTTACCCATCCTAAATGAGGTCACCCATCCTACGGGAGGTCACCCATCATATGGGTGATCACCCATCCTAAGGGAGGTTACCCATCATACGGGGGATCACCCATCCTAAGGGAGATCACCCATCCGGAGGTTACCCATTTTATGGGTGGTCACCGATCCTAAGGGAGGTTACCCATCCTACGGAAGGTTACCCATCTTAAGAGAGGTCACCCATCCTAAGAGAGGTCACCCATCCTACGGGAGGTCATCCATCGTAGGGAGGTCACCTATTCGGAGGTTACCCATCCTAAGGGAGTTTACCCATCCTAAGGGAGGTCACCCATCCTATGAGAGGTCACCCTACCTAGGGAGGTTATCCATCCTATGAGAGGTTACCCATCCTATGAGAGGTCATCCATCATAAGAGAGGTCACCCATCTACGGGAGGTCATCCATCCTAGGGAGGTCACCCATCCGGAGGTTACCAATTTTAAGGGAGTTTACGCATCCTAAGGGAGGTCACCCATCCTACGGGAAGTTACCCATCCTACGAGAGGTCACCGATCCTACGGGAGGTCACCCATCCTAAGGGAGGTTACCCATCCTACGAGAGGTCACCCATCCTAAGGGAGCTCATCCATCCTAAGGGATATCACCCATCCTACGGGAGGTCACCCATCCTGAGGGAGGTCACTCATCCTATGGTAGGTCACCCATCCTAAGGGAGGTCACCCATCCTAAGGGAGGTCACCCATCCTACCGGAGGTCACCCATCGTAAGGGAGGTCACCCATCCTACGGGAGGTCACCCATCCTAAGGGAGGTTACCCATCATACGAGAGATCACCCATCCAAAGGGAGGTAACCCATCCTACCGGAGGTTACCCATCATATGAAGGTCACCCATACTTAGCGAGGTTACCCATCCGGAGGTCACCCATCCTTAGGGAGGTTACCCATCATATGGAGGTCACCTATCCTTAGGGAGGTTACCCATCCTATGGAGGTCACCCATCTTAAGGAAGGTTACCCATCACATGGAGGTTACCCATCCTACGGGAGGTCACCCATCCTACGTGAGGTAACCCATCCTAAGGCAGGTGACCCATCCTAAGGGAGGTTACCCATCCTACGGGATATCTCCCATCATACGTTAGGTTACCCTTCCTACGGGAGGTCACCCAGCTAAGAAGGGTTACCTCCCTTTAGATGGGTGACATATAGGATGGGTGACCTCTCGTAGGATGGGGGATCCCACGTAGGATTGATAACCTCCCGTAGGATGGGTGACCTCCCTTAGGATTGGTGACCTTTCATAGGATGGGTAACCACCCTTAGGATGGGTAACCTCTCTTAGGATGGGTAAACTCCACACAATAGGTGACCTCCCTTACGATGGGTAACCTCCCTAAGGATGGATGACCTCCCTTAGGATAGGTAACATCTCCTAGGATTGGTGACCTACCTAAGGATGGGTGACCTCCCATAGGATGGGTCACCCATAGGGTGGGTGACCTCCCTAGGATGGGTAACGTCCCTTTGGATGGGTGACCTCCTGTAGGATTGGTGACCTCCCTTAGGATGGGTAACCTCCCTTAGGATAGGTGACCTATAGGATGGGTGACCTCTCGTAGGATGGGCGACCTCCCGTAGGATGGGTTACCTTCTGTCACGAACCGCACCCGGTTTAGGGGCACGAGTGCGTGGGTACGTCCAGCCTACGCCGCAGCATCGGCGGTAGAACGCTGTCTAGGTCAAGTACTATCTAAAACAATCTCACGCTAGTATCCAACTCCATAAGGAGACTCGGATAACACTATAAAAATATTAACAACATACTCAATCACAACGACAGCACGATAGGAATTTGAAGAATAAAGAATATAACGCAAGTCTAATGACAAATAATCATACCTGCAATCTGTACATCCAATCCCCAAGTGTATAAGAAAACCAGTCTACTAAGGTCACAGTCTGGAAAAATATTTTCCAGTCAGGAAGGAGCAAGTACAAACACTAACAGCAGTTTCATTAAATTGACAAAGTCTATAAACAGTGTAAGAAATACAAGATGGAAATAAATGCTGAAAATGAGAAGTACTGGAGAAACGAAATAGACAATAGAGCATCTAGCAATGAACAATAAACAGTGAATGCTAGAACAAGTGAATCTGAATAAAGATAAACATCTAGCTAAGTGTTTGAAATATTAGTTTATTATGTGATCGGCTTGGGACTGGATCAGGCTGGTTATATATGATCAGCTATGATTCATGAAGGTCAGGCAAACCATATGGTTAGCTATGATGCATGATAATGGTCAGGCTAATCATATATAACAGCTATGAGGCATGATGGTGGTCAGGCCGCACCCGACGTGAGAAGTGGGGTGAGCTATGATGCATGATAGTTTGGATATGATCACATAATCTACTAATAGTTCCCCATCCCCCAGCTAGCACGATGGATTCCAATCACGACTCCTCATGATGGGGATCTAGGGTGCTAACCCGTGTATCCACAGTGTCGGAATCAAGTATGTAATACACTACAATTTATAGAAGTAATCAACAATGAAAACTGTCAGAGAATGTACTCGCCTGTGGTCCTGAGCAAAATGTGAGGGTCGATGTCCAAGATGAAATCACAATGACCTATATATAAGATAACAATGTTAAAATAGTGTTTGGAATGATAAAAGTGATTAGCTAAGTTGAAATGGGGTGTTAGGCCATTTCTAGGTCTATACTAGGTTTACCTATGGTTAACTAGATCATTCTAAGTATTCTAGTTAGTATTAGTGCATACTAGCTAAGTTAACAATGAGCTATACTAGATATTACTAGTGTATACATCTTATACATTTGGTTTTCAATTTATCACCTTAAACATTCTAACTTAAGGCAATACAACCATAGTATAACTACTACCTACCTGATATCTAGACACTAGCTCTATAACTCTACCTTAACACTTGACCCAAGACACCCAACTCCAACCCCCAGCTCCTAATCCTACTAGCTACTGCAATCACCTGCCTTAAACAAGTGTAGGATACACTAATTCAGAGATCCCTCTCTTACTGACACAGGTAATCACTGCACACCTTACTGATTTCACAGTTCTCTTACTGAAATAAGAACTCCCCACTCATCTCAACTCACTGCAATGCTGAACATATTCTGCAGATACACACACACTGACTGTTCCCCCTTACTGAGAACACACAGGTAAACCTAATTGAGACATAGGCTTTGGGTTCACTGTTCTCTCTCTAACTCTCTCACAAAATACACACAGGTAATTCACTCCCCTCTAACTAATTTTTTATGTGCAGAAACTATACCTACATACTGCAGATCCTTATCTGTTTTTGCATACTAACACATATCAATACACAAGCATATGCACTCCCCTCATCCAACCTGGCACTAAGTATCAGCTAAAGTCTGATACTCACACTAAACCCTCACATACATCACTGCCTCACCCAACCATCCTTGACTGTAGGCCTTGAGCTCGAGATCTAAACAGGGTCTATAATCTATATCAGACCACACTGATCTGTGCAAGGCTACTTCACTATACTAACAGCCCTCCATCTAATCCTACACACTCAGACAAAACATATATGATACTCTACTAAAATAGGATATTGCACCTACATTGCAGTATCTAAAACAAGGTTTTCCCCTTCAATTCCCAACTCAGTCACATAAATTCCCTCTAAACACGGATACTTGTATCAGTATATATAATATATTATAGAATATCCTACATACCCCTCACTGGTACATATCTCAGTTGACACTTTCCCAATCGTGATACACTCATCTACAATCAACACAGGTAAAAACACACACTAGTACACACACAGGCACTCTCACCTAGACACTATACTCAATAGTCACACTTCAACACATAGGTAATTCACTCACACACACATATGCTGATTACACATGGACACAGGTTCACTGATACACTAACTGAGACACACAGGTTTACCTAGTGGTTACCTATACTCACACAGAAAAACACTCACACAGAATTAAACACTGACACTGGCCTGCACTGAGACACACTGGCACACTATTAAACCTACACTGACACACAGGTACTACACAGCTGCACCCTGCTCTCTCACTCACTGAATGGGTACACAGCATTCACTCCCCAGGTTGACACACTGAGCTACACACTGTACCTATTGAACCTGGGAAAAATATCACTCCACACTAGAACTACACTGATACTCACAGTTTCCCCCACTGAACTCGCACACAGGCTCTCACAGGTTCTCATACACTCACTGCTCAACACAGGCACATACAGACACTGGTAGTTCAACACAGGGACACAACTAACACATCACTCTGCTACACAAGTTCACAGTCTGAACACAGGTACTCACATCCTTCACTATACTGATACATAACTCCCACACAGTATCTCACATTCTCAGGCACACACAGCCACTGGTTTCACAGTTAACACACTAGTATTCACGGAGACACACTGCTACACAGAAACAGGTTCAAATAGACACAGATACTTAGCTAGGTTACACACAGATACCCAACACTGAACTCAGGAAATGCTGAGACACACACAACATTTCAATACATAACCCTAACTCACTTCTCAAACCCGACTCTACACGGAATACCCCCCCCCCCAGAACTCGACTGCACAGTAGAATCCCCCAAATCCGACTGTACATATAGAACCTCACTCATCTGCACAGTAAACCAACACACAGCTAGCTACACAAGTTATTATATTATGTATATAGTTTGATATATCAAAATGTGCAGGAATTTAAATACGATAGATAGGTAAAACCCTAATAAACATATTCCCAAACACCTGGTGTGCTGAAATCGAACTCACCTTAAGAATTTAGGGAAATCCCCAAACGAAAACCCTAAAACGAGATCCAACCCTACACGTTGGAGGTGTAATCGTGCCTACACGAAATCCCTAGGGTTTGGGTTCCAGAAATTGGGGGAAAACCAAACGAAAATTCACCAAAACCCTAGATCTCCTAGGTTTTCACGTAGAATCCCTAAAATTCGAGATCTACACAGCAAGGGGGTTCCTAGAGGGCAATAACAACAGAAAAACAGAGATTAAATGAATTAAAATAGGGTTTTACCTATAGGGAGATGGATTCCCTATGAAAGTTCTTCTTTTCCAAGTTCCGTGACCCAAGTTCCTTGCTTCCCTTGCTTTGGAGGAGGGAGATGGAAACCCTAGGGTTAGGTTTTCGAAATCTGGAGTGGGGGAGATGGCTTTCTCTTATGGAGGCTAGGGTTTCTCTCTTCAGGAAGGAGAAAAGGGTTGTGGGTGGCTCCCTTTTATATTAAACTAGGTTTAGGGTTTCAATACATAGTTTTAAGTTAAACCCCTAGGTTAGGTCATGTAGAACCTAATTAACTAAGGTTTAGCCAGTCTAGGGTTTGAGGTCCAAACCTAAAGTTTGAATTCTAGGGTTTCTCTAGAACTGGGTTTTCAAATTAGGGTTTACTCATAATGGTTCTAGGGTTTGACCTAAAACCAAATATCCCTAACAATATATAAATAGTATTAAAACTCAGCAATTTAATTTAATACATAATTATTCCAAATAGTGAAATTACACAATTACCCTTATTTGGAATTGTGGTAGTGACAAGTCTACCCACCTTAAAAGAATTTCGTCCTCGAAATTTAAAATCCTCATGGTAGTGTTTATCATACACATTATTATTTCCCTCAAAAATTTAAATCCATTAACCACGAAATCAGGTAATAATCCACAATGTCTTTTCACCACTTCCAAAATTCTAAAATTATTGCATTTCGAAAAAATCCTCCAAATAAAATCAAAGTCCATTTTTATCAAAAATTTTCTTGAAAGTTTTAGTTAATAATTCAATACTCGGAATTTAATATCCACTCCTCAAATTTGATTTTTAATCAATGCACATATATAAAAATGTAATCTCGTCCAAAAAGTTTGAATTCAAACATTAGTCTATCAATAATTTACAACTCGATTTCCTCTTCCTCAAAGTACTCAACAATGCGATGCTTATGGATTCTCTAATTGCAACATCCCATATAAAATTCTAAAATTCATAACCTGCAATTAAATAAACATATTGATAAATCTCCCAAAATTTCCAAATTTAATAACCAATTTAATCACATCACAATCTTCCTGGAATTAATAAGTCATAAATTCTGCCATGTTAAATTCTTGGCCCTTTATTTAAATCGATGGTTATCCTCGAATTTTAATCATCTTGCCTCTCTTGTCAAGTCATAACTCCTTCAGGAATCTTCGTCATGGTTAAACCCCAATAATCATGGTTCAAGAAAAAATCTTCCCTACAATCATACAACATGCAACCTAAGGGGAATATGTATGGTCATGATGTCTTTTGTCATGGTATTGCAGCCTCTGCCAGGGTGTACTACTAATTTTATTCTAACAAGAAATCATGCATACAACTACAGTACTAGGAAAATCAATCAATCGAAAGACGGAAAAAGGAACGTTAGGAGGGAACGAAAGAACCTGCTAACCTATACTTGTAGTATCTACTATCTCTAACAAACACTTAACTCTAGCACATTCGCTAACTAATTCCTATCCTGTACACTGATATCCCTATCAACTAACCTTTAATCCACAAGATCCATGAATATATCTGTATTGCACACACATGTCTATTAATGCCAAAATCTGATGCCAAGATTCTCTAATATAACCATGACTCAATAATGCATCCAAGTTGATACCTCTATCTCCTTAGTACCATACCCGCTGTCAGTTCCTGGTCCTACTACAATTGTCCATACTACTCCATACTACTTGTTCTCATCACTCCAGTGCACACCAAGTATAACACACCATACTAAGTACTGCTCTTTCCAATACAACTTTAGATGGACATCCTAGTCAGTCTGCGGTGCCATCTCAATCATGCTCAAGTCATCAGATCCCTACACGTGTATATCATCTACTGATATTTTAATATTCACATCTCTCATCTACTATAAATTAATCCTCAAAATAATCGTCAAGGTTTAACTTCTCGAACAACTTAAAATAAACTGTATATACTTCCTCAAAATCAGATACTCAACATCGAAATAAAATTTAATCGCTCCAAAAATCTTTGTAGCCTTAACCACGTTTATTGAATTCATATTTGAAATCCTCACAATTTAATGACGTAATCTCAACTCCTCAATTATTCTAAAAATAAAATTTTATTTCCACCTTTTAAATTATAATTCCACAAATGTACATATCAGTGCTCACGGTCTCTGATACTCAAGGTGCACTCAATGCATCTAGTGTCTATAATTGTGTGCTAAAATTGTACTGCCCGAATCACTTGCACTATTTCCTCCAATGATCAAGTTATCATCACATATATTTTCTTTCATGATTTTCAATCTATATTAACTGGTATATCATCCAATTATCATCACACAGAGTGCTTACTGTTATTATCATCATTCTCGACTAATCCTCGTTATAGAATCATTAGTACCCTTGGTATGATATCGCAAGCTTCATTATTGTATAATCTCCTCAAACTTATTAGAACTCATGATTAGCTGTACCTTTTATAACACTCATATTTCTTATTCTCATGGGCAAGTATATGGTTCCTCATCTCGATTATTGTGTAGGTATTTCCCTGTAATCTTTTACAGCCTGTTAAACTAATCTGTGATACGCTTCACCACTTTCATTACAATTTCGATATTTCTCTACTCATGATACCTCATTATATCTCTTTATTGCATATATCCTTCTTTACTTTTAATATACCTGATATCAATCATCACATTGAATCATGATCCATTAATCCTTAACACTATTCCTCGATACCTAATCGTTTACATAGATCACTCAAGTGCATAATCATGATTATCCAGGGCGGGTATGTTGGCTCTGATACCAACTCTTGGACTATCACTGATACTCTATACTCTCCTCTACTTATAGTCTCTAATGACACTTATCCTAGAACCATTGTTACAAGGTACTATGCTATGGGCTAACTCTAGATTGATGCCTACTGCTCACATATCCAACCCAGAAACACTCGCAACGAATATGTCACACTCAATCAACACCAATACAAGACACAATCATAATTACAAGTCACTAATTATCATACTTAACAAGGAATCCTCAAAGAAAAGAAGCTCAAAAAGAACTGGATTAAGGACTGAAGGTATTGCTACTGCTAGAAAAGAAACGATGGAACAAGGTCCTGGAATAACATAAATAGATAAGTCTTGAGATGATACTTTAAGAACCAATTTAAGATACAACCTGATAATCATACACGTCTGTCAGAAATCATGACACACAGAATCCTCGCCACGCCAGTAAGCATAGATGCGATAAACGACAGGTTCCGTAACTAAGGTATGCAACTCTATAATCATGTCATCTAGAATCCTCGCCACGCCAACCGGTATGGCTGCGAGAGACTCTAAGTTTCATAACTACAGTATGTACATCCAAGTCTGGTTCCTACGTTCTCGTCACGACAGCTAGAATGGCTGCGATAAACTCTAGGTTCCATAACCAAAGTAGACGTTTCACCTTTCTCACTGTCCTCATCAATATATGTCATCAGATGATACCGTAAATTTTAGCCCATAAAATTCATCTCGATCAAAATCAACTCAACAACGATACCGAGAATTTAAATTTAACAACTGGTCAACAAGAATCAAACTCAACAATGATACCAAGAATTTAATTTAATAACTGATCAACGAGAATCAAGTTCAATAACAACAAGCGAGAGCGGACGGAAACAAGGGGGAAGGAATTAATTTGGAAATTATAACAAGATTCTCAGGGGTCATCCCAGGAATCTCTCAAGAATTTTGTGATTGAGTATCCTCTCTCATCCTAGTATCCTATGTCCTATATTCTATAGCAGGCACGCGGTAGTACAACTGATACGTCGCGCTACCACGACATCGCACAACTTGCGAAGTCTGACCTGCATGGGCCACCACTAAAAACGTGTCACGACCCGCACCCGGTTTAGGGGCACGAGTGCGTGGGTACGTCCAGCCTACGCCGCAGCATCGGCGGTAGAACGCTGTCTAGGTCAAGTACTATCTAAAACAATCTCACGCTAGTATCCAACTCCATAAGGAGACTCGGATAACACTATAAAAATATTAACAACATACTCAATCACAACGACAGCACGATAGGAATTTGAAGAATAAAGAATACAACGCAAGTCTAATGACAAATAATCATACCTGCAATCTGTACATCCAATCCCCAAGTGTATAAGAAAACCAGTCTACTAAGGTCACAGTCTGGAAAAATATTTTCCAGTCAGGAAGGAGCAAGTACAAACACTAACAGCAGTTTCATTAAATTGACAAAGTCTATAAACAGTGTAAGAAATACAAGATGGAAATAAATGCTGAAAATGAGAAGTACTGGAGAAACGAAATGGACAATAGAGCATCTAGCAATGAACAATAAACAGTGAATGCTAGAACAAGTGAATCTGAATAAAGATAAACATCTAGCTAAGTGTTTGAAATATTAGTTTATTATGTGATCGGCTTGGGACTGGATCAGGCTGGTTATATATGATCAGCTATGATTCATGAAGGTCAGGCAAACCATATGGTTAGCTATGATGCATGATAATGGTCAGGCTAATCATATATAACAGCTATGAGGCATGATGGTGGTCAGGCCGCACCCGACGTGAGAAGTGGGGTGAGCTATGATGCATGATAGTTTGGATATGATCACATAATCTACTAATAGTTCCCCATCCCCCAGCTAGCACGATGGATTCCAATCACGACTCCTCATGATGGGGATCTAGGGTGCTAACCCGTGTATCCACAGTGTCGGAATCAAGTATGTAATACACTACAATTTATAGAAGTAATCAACAATGAAAACTGTCAGAGAATGTACTCGCCTGTGGTCCTGAGCAAAATGTGAGGGTCGATGTCCAAGATGAAATCACAATGACCTATATATAAGATAACAATGTTAAAATGGTGTTTGGAATGATAAAAGTGATTAGCTAAGTTGAAATGGGGTGTTAGGCCATTTCTAGGTCTATACTAGGTTTACCTATGGTTAACTAGATCATTCTAAGTATTCTAGTTAGTATTAGTGCATACTAGCTAAGTTAACAATGAGCTATACTAGATATTACTAGTGTATACATCTTATACATTTGGTTTTCAATTTATCACCTTAAACATTCTAACTTAAGGCAATACAACCATAGTATAACTACTACCTACCTGATATCTAGACACTAGCTCTATAACTCTACCTTAACACTTGACCCAAGACACCCAACTCCAACCCCCAGCTCCTAATCCTACTAGCTACTGCAATCACCTGCCTTAAACAAGTGTAGGATACACTAATTCAGAGATCCCTCTCTTACTGACACAGGTAATCACTGCACACCTTACTGATTTCACAGTTCTCTTACTGAAATAAGAACTCCCCACTCATCTCAACTCACTGCAATGCTGAACATATTCTGCAGATACACACACACTGACTGTTCCCCCTTACTGAGAACACACAGGTAAACCTAATTGAGACATAGGCTTTGGGTTCACTGTTCTCTCTCTAACTCTCTCACAAAATACACACAGGTAATTCACTCCCCTCTAACTAATTTTTTATGTGCAGAAACTATACCTACATACTGCAGATCCTTATCTGTTTTTGCATACTAACACATATCAATACACAAGCATATGCACTCCCCTCATCCAACCTGGCACTAAGTATCAGCTAAAGTCTGATACTCACACTAAACCCTCACATACATCACTGCCTCACCCAACCATCCTTGACTGTAGGCCTTGAGCTCGAGATCTAAACAGGGTCTATAATCTATATCAGACCACACTGATCTGTGCAAGGCTACTTCACTATACTAACAGCCCTCCATCTAATCCTACACACTCAGACAAAACATATATGATACTCTACTAAAATAGGATATTGCACCTACATTGCAGTATCTAAAACAAGGTTTTCCCCTTCAATTCCCAACTCAGTCACATAAATTCCCTCTAAACACGGATACTTGTATCAGTATATATAATATATTATAGAATATCCTACATACCCCTCACTGGTACATATCTCAGTTGACACTTTCCCAATCGTGATACACTCATCTACAATCAACACAGGTAAAAACACACACTAGTACACACACAGGCACTCTCACCTAGACACTATACTCAATAGTCACACTTCAACACATAGGTAATTCACTCACACACACATATGCTGATTACACATGGACACAGGTTCACTGATACACTAACTGAGACACACAGGTTTACCTAGTGGTTACCTATACTCACACAGAAAAACACTCACACAGAATTAAACACTGACACTGGCCTGCACTGAGACACACTGGCACACTATTAAACCTACACTGACACACAGGTACTACACAGCTGCACCCTGCTCTCTCACTCACTGAATGGGTACACAGCATTCACTCCCCAGGTTGACACACTGAGCTACACACTGTACCTATTGAACCTGGGAAAAATATCACTCCACACTAGAACTACACTGATACTCACAGTTTCCCCCACTGAACTCGCACACAGGCTCTCACAGGTTCTCATACACTCACTGCTCAACACAGGCACATACAGACACTGGTAGTTCAACACAGGGACACAACTAACACATCACTCTGCTACACAAGTTCACAGTCTGAACACAGGTACTCACATCCTTCACTATACTGATACATAACTCCCACACAGTATCTCACATTCTCAGGCACACACAGCCACTGGTTTCACAGTTAACACACTAGTATTCACGGAGACACACTGCTACACAGAAACAGGTTCAAATAGACACAGATACTTAGCTAGGTTACACACAGATACCCAACACTGAACTCAGGAAATGCTGAGACACACACAACATTTCAATACATAACCCTAACTCACTTCTCAAACCCGACTCTACACGGAATACCCCCCCCCCCCCAGAACTCGACTGCACAGTAGAATCCCCCAAATCCGACTGTACATATAGAACCTCACTCATCTGCACAGTAAACCAACACACAGCTAGCTACACAAGTTATTATATTATGTATATAGTTTGATATATCAAAATGTGCAGGAATTTAAATACGATAGATAGGTAAAACCCTAATAAACATATTCCCAAACACCTGGTGTGCTGAAATCGAACTCACCTTAAGAATTTAGGGAAATCCCCAAACGAAAACCCTAAAACGAGATCCAACCCTACACGTTGGAGGTGTAATCGTGCCTACACGAAATCCCTAGGGTTTGGGTTCCAGAAATTGGGGGAAAACCAAACGAAAATTCACCAAAACCCTAGATCTCCTAGGTTTTCACGTAGAATCCCTAAAATTCGAGATCTACACAGCAAGGGGGTTCCTAGAGGGCAATAACAACAGAAAAACAGAGATTAAATGAATTAAAATAGGGTTTTACCTATAGGGAGATGGATTCCCTATGAAAGTTCTTCTTTCCCAAGTTCCGTGACCCAAGTTCCTTGCTTCCCTTGCTTTGGAGGAGGGAGATGGAAACCCTAGGGTTAGGTTTTCGAAATCTGGAGTGGGGGAGATGGCTTTCTCTTATGGAGGCTAGGGTTTCTCTCTTCAGGAAGGAGAAAAGGGTTGTGGGTGGCTCCCTTTTATATTAAACTAGGTTTAGGGTTTCAATACATAGTTTTAAGTTAAACCCCTAGGTTAGGTCATGTAGAACCTAATTAACTAAGGTTTAGCCAGTCTAGGGTTTGAGGTCCAAACCTAAAGTTTGAATTCTAGGGTTTCTCTAGAACTGGGTTTTCAAATTAGGGTTTACTCATAATGGTTCTAGGGTTTGACCTAAAACCAAATATCCCTAACAATATATAAATAGTATTAAAACTCAGCAATTTAATTTAATACATAATTATTCCAAATAGTGAAATTACACAATTACCCTTATTTGGAATTGTGGTAGTGACACCTTCCTAGGATGGGTAACCTCTCGTAGGATGGGTGACCTACCGTAGGATGGGTAACCTCCCTAGGATGGGTAACCTCTCTTATGATGGGTGAACTCAAGTAGGATGGGTGACCTCCCGTACTTACGGAGGTCACCCAAACTTAGGGAAGCCACCCATCCTAAGGGAGGTCATCCATACTTAGGGAGGTCACCCATCCAAATAGAGGTCACCCATCCTAAGGGAGGTCACCCATACTTAGGGAGGTCACCTATACTTAGGGAGGTTACCCAACCTATGAGAGGTCACCCATCCTACGAGAGGTTACCCATCAAAATGGAGGTCACCTATCCTAAGAGAGGTTAACTATCCTAAGCGAGGAAACCCATTCAAATAGAGATCACCCATCCTACGAGAAGTTACCCATCCTAAGAGAGGTTACCCATCCTAAGGGTGGTTACCTATCCTAAGGGAGGTTACCGATCCTATGAAGGTAACCCATCCTTAGGAAGGTCACCCAACCTACTGGAGGTCACCCATCCTATCAGAAGTTACCCATTCTACGGGAGGTCACCCATCCTAAAAGAGGTCATCCATCCAAAGAGAGGTCACCCATCCTAGGAAGGTTACCCATCCTAGGGAAGTCACCCATCCTACAGGAAGTTACCCATCCTAGGGAGGTTACCCATCCTACGGGAGGTCACCCATCCAAAGGGAGGTTACCTATTCTATGAAGGTCACCCATCCTAAGGAAGGTCACCCATCCTACGGAAGGTTATCCATCCAAATGGAGGTCACCCATCCTAAGAGAGGTTACCCATCCTAAGAGAGGTTACCCATCCAAATGGAGGTCAACCATCCTACGAGAGGTTATCCATCCTAAGAGAGGTTACCCATCCTAAGGGAGGTCACCCATCGTACGGGTGGTTACCCATCATATGAAGGTCACCCATTGTATGGAGGTTACCCATCCTATGGGAGGTCACTCATCCTACGGGAGGTCACCCATCCTACGGGAGGTCACCCATACTTAGGGAGGTTACCCAACCTATGAGAGGTCACCCATCCTACGGGAGGTCACCCATCCTACGGGAGGTCACCTATCCTACGGAAGATCACCCATACTTAGGGAGGTTACCCATCCTACGAGAGATTACCCATCCTAAGGGAGGTTACCCATACTAAGGGAGGTCACCCATCCTACGGGAGGTCACTCGTCCTACGGTAGGTTACCCATCCTACGAGAGGTTACCCATCCTCAGGGAGGTTACCCATCCTAATGGAGGTTACCCATCCGGAGGTCACCCATCCTACGGGAGGTCACACATCCTACGGGAGGTTACCCATCCTAAGGGAGCTTATCCATCCTAGGGAGGTTACCCTTCCTAAGGGAGGTTACCCATCATATGAAGGTCACCCATCGTATGGAGGTCACCCATCCTACGGGAGGTCACCCATCATAGGGGAGGTCACCTATCCTAAGGGAAGTTACCCATCCTATGAGAGGTTACCCATCCTAAGAGAGGTTACCCATCCTACGAGAGGTTACCCATCCTAAAAGAGGTTATCCATCCTAAGGGTGGTTACCCATCCTCAGGGAGGTCACCCATCCTACGGTAGGTCACCCATCCTAAGGGAGGTTACATATCCTACGAGAGGTCACTCATCCTACGGGTGGTCACCCATCCTAAGGGAGGTTACCCATCCTAGGGAGGTTACCCATCCTAAGGAAAGTCACCCATCCTAGGGAGGTTAACCATCCTAAGGGAGGCCACCCATCCTAATGGAGGTTGCCCATCCTATATTAGGTTACCCATCCTAGGAAGGTTACCCATCCGACGGGATATCACCCATCCAAATGGAGCTTACCCATCCTAGGGAGGTTACCCATCCTTCGGGATATCACCCATCCTACGGGAGGTCACCCATCCTAGGGAGCTCACCCTTCCTATAGGAGGTTTCCTATCCTAAGGTAGGTCACCCATCCGGAAGACACCCATCCAAAGGGAGGTCACCTATCCTAGGGAGGACACCCATCCTATGGGAGGTCACCTATCCTAAGGAGTTCACCCATCCTATAAGAGGTTATCCATCCTAAGAGAGGTCACCCATCCTACGGGAGGTCACCCATCCTACGAGAGAGTACCCATCATACGCGATATCACACATCCTAAGGGAGGTCACCCATCCGAAGGTTACCTACTAAGGGAGGTTCCCTAACCTATGAGAGGTCACCCATCCTTAGAGAGGTTGCCCATCCTAAGGGAGGTCACCCATCCTAGGGAAGTCACCCATCCAAAGGGAGGTCACCCATCAAAAGGAGGTCACCCATCCAAAGGGAGATCACCCATCCAAAGGGAGGTCACCCATCAAAAGGAGGTCACCCATCAAAAGGGAGGTCACCCATACTTAGGGAGGTTACCCATCCTAAGAAAGGTTACCCATCCTAAAGCAGATTACCCATCCTAAGAGAGGTTACCCATCCTAAAGTAGGTTACCCATCCTACGAGATGTTACCCATCCTAAGGGAGGTCACCCATCCTAAGGGAGGACACCCATCATAGGGAGGTCACCTATCCTACGGGAGGTTACCCAACCTAGGGAAGTCACCCATCCAAATGGAGGTCACCCATTCTACGGGAGGTCACCCATCCAAATAAAGGTCACCCATCCTAGGGGGGCACCCATCCTATGGGAGGTCACCCATCCTAGGGAGGTCACCCCTCCCGTAGGATGTGTGACCCATCATACGGGATAGGTGACCTCTCTTAGGATAAGTAACATCTCATAGGATGTGTGACCTCTATTTGGATGTGTAACCGCTCGTAGGATGGGTGACCTCCATTTATATGGGTAACCTCCCGTAGGATGGGTGACCTCTCATAGGTTGGGTAACCTCCCTAAGTATGGGTGACCTCCATATGATGGGTGAGCTTCATATGATGGGTAACCTCTTTAGGATGGGTGACCTCCCTTAGGATGGGTGGCCTTCCGTAGGATGGGTAACCTCCGGATGGGTAACCTTCCTAAGTATGGATGACCTTCATATGATGGTTAACCTCCCTTAGGATAGGTTACCTCCTACGATGGGTAACCTCCCTTAGGATGGGTTACCTCGAGTAGGATGTGTGACCTCCACACGATGGGTAACCTTCATATGATGGGTAACATCCCTTAGGATTGGTGACCTCCATACGATGGGTGACCTTCATATGATGGGTGACCTCCCTTAGGATGGGTGACCTCCCACAGGATGGGTAACCTGCCTAAGTATGGGTGACCTTCATATAATGGGTAACCTCTCTTAGGATGGGTGACCTCCCTTAGAATGGGTGACCTCCCGTAGGATGGGTAACCTCCGGATGGGTAACCTCCCTAAGTATGAGTAACCTTTATATGATGGGTAACCTCCCTTAGGATGGGTGACCTCCATACAATGGGTGACCTTCATATGATGGGTAACCTCCCTTAGGATAGGTGACCTCTCTTAGGATGGGTGACCTCCCGTAGGATGGGTAACCTCCGTTAGGATGGGTAACCTCCATACGATGGGTGACCTTCATATGATAGGTAACTTTCCTTAGGATGGGTGACCTCTCTTAAGATGGGTGACCTCCCGTAGGATGGGTAACCTCCGGATGGGGAACCTCCCTAGGAATGGGTGACCTCCATACGATGGGTAACAACCCTTAGGATGGGTGACCTCCATACGATGGGTGACCCCCTTAGGATGGGTAACCTCCCTAAGTATGGGTGACCTTCATATGATGGGTAACCTCCCTTAGGATGTGTGATATCCCATAGGATTGGTGACTTCCCGTAGGATGGGTAACCTCTCGTATGATGGGTAACCTCCCTTAGGATGGGTGACCTCCATAGGATGGGTAACCTCCCAAGAATGGATAACTTCTCTTAGGATGGGTGACCTCCCTTAGGATGGGTAACCTCCGTTAGGATGGGTGACCTTCCAAGAATGGGTAACCTCCCTTAAGATGGGTAACCTCTGCTAGGATGGGTGACCTCCCTAGGATGGGTAACCTCCCAAGGATGGGTAACCTCCCTAGGAAGGGTGACCTCCCGTAGGATGGGTGACCTCCCTTAGGATGGGTGACCTCCCATAGGATGGGTAACCTCTCGTAGGATGGGTAACCTCCCATATGAAGGGTGACCTCTCTTAGGATGGGTAACCTCTCGTAGGATGGGTCACCTCCCGTAGGATGGGTGACCTCCCTAGGATGGGTGACCTCCATTTGGATTGGTGACCTTCTTAAGTTGGGTAACCTTCATTTGGATGGGTGACCTCCCTTAGGATTGGTGACCTCCCTTTTGATGGGTAACATCCCTTGGGATGGGTAACCTCCATTGGTTGGTGACCTCCCGTAGGATGCGTAACCTCCCTAGGATGGGTGACCTCCCTAGGATGGGTGACCTCCCATAGGATGGATAACCTCCGGATGGGTGACCTATGGGTGACCTTCATACGATAGGTGACCTATAGGATGGGTAACCTCCCTAGGATGGGTGCCCTCCCATAGGATGGGTAACCTCTGGATGGGTGACCTCTCATAGGATGGGTGACCTCCATTTGGATGGGTAACCTCTCTTAGGATGGGTAACCTCTCATAGGATGGGTGACCTCCCTTAGGTTGGGTGACCTCCCGTAGGATGGGTAACCTCTCGTAGGATGGTAACCTCCCGTAGGATCTGTGACCTCCATACGATGGATGATATTCATATGATGGATAACCTCCCTTAGGATGGGTGACCTCCATACGATGGATAACTTTTATATGATAGGTAACCTCCCTTAGGATGGGTGACCTCCCGTAGGATGGGTAAACTCCAGATGGGAAATCTTCCTAAGTATGGGTGACCTTCATATGATGTGTAACCCCCCTTAGGATGGGTGACCTCCATACGATGGGTCACATTCATATGATGGGTAACCTCGCTTAGGATGGGTGACCTCCCTTAGGATGGGTGACCTCCCGTAGGATGGGTAACCTCCAGATGGGTAACCTCCCTAACTATGGGTGACCATCATATGATGGGTAACCTCCTTTAGGCTGGGTGACCTCCAAACGATGGGTGACCTTCATATAATGGGTAACCTCCCTTAGGATGGGTTTCCTCCCTTAGGATGTGTGCCTTTCGTAGGATGGATAACCTCCCTTAGGATGGGTTAGCTCCATACGATGGGTGACCTTCATATGATGGTTAACCTTCCTTAGGATGGGTGATCTCCCTTAAGATGGGTGATCTCTCGTAGGATGGATAACCTCCAGATGGGTAACCTCCCTAAGTATGGGTGACCTTCATATGATGGGTAATCTCCCTTCGGATGGGTAACATCCATACGATGGGTGACATTTATATGATGGGTAACCTCCCTTAGGATGGGTGACCTCCCTTAGGATGAGTGACCTTCATATAATGGGTAACCTCCAGTAGGATGGGTGACCTCCCGTAGGATGGTTAACCTCTATTAGGATGGGTAACCTCTTGTAGGATGGGTGACCTCCATTAGGATGGGTAACCTCTCTTAGGATGGGTAACCTCTCAGAGGATAGGTGACCTCCATTTGGATGGGTGACCTCCATTTGGATGTGTAACCTCTCGTAGGATGGATGGCCTATCATATGTTGGGTAACCTCCCAAAGTATGGGTGACCTCCATACGATGAGTGACCTTCAAATGATGGGTGACCTCCCTTAGGATGGGTGACCTCCCGTAGGATGGGTAACCTCCGGATGGATAACCTCCCTAAGTATGGGTGACCCTCATATGATAGGTAACCTCCCTTAGGATGGGTGGCCACCATACGATGGGTGACCTTCATATGATAGGTAACCTCCCTTAGGATGGGTTACCTCCCTTAGGAAGGGTGATCTCCCATAGGATGGGTAACCTCCCTAATTATGGGTGACCCCCATAGGATGGGTGACCTCTCGTATGATGGGAAATCTCCCTTAGGATGGGTGACCTCCCGTAGGATAGGTAACCTCCCTAAGGATGGGTAACCACCGTTAGGATGGGTGACCTCCCTAGGATGGGTAACCTCCCTTAGGATGGGTGTCCTCCCTAGGATGGGTAACCTTCCTAGGATGGGTGACCTCCCGTAGGATGGGTGACCACCCATAGGATGGATGACCTCCCATAGGATGGGTGACCTCTCATAGGATAGGTAACCTCCCATAGGATGGGTGACCTCTCGTAGGATGGGTAACCTCTCGTAGGATGGGTGACCTCCCGTAGGATGGGTGACCTACTTAGGATGGGTGACCTTCATTTGGATGGGAGACATACTTAGGATGGGTATCCTCAATTTGGATGAGTGAGCTCTCTTAGGATGGGTGACCTCACTTTCGATGGGTAAACACCCATGGGTTAGGTAACCTCCATAGGTTGGTGACTTCCCGTAGGATGGGGAACCTCCGGATGGGTAACCTCCCGTGGATGGGTGACCTCCAAACGATGGGTGACCTATAAGATGGTTAACCTTCCTAGGATGGGTGACCTCCTTTAGGATGGGTAACCTCCGGATGGGTGACCTCAATTTGGATGGGTAACCTTTCTTAGGATGGGTAACCTCTCATAGGATGGGTGACCTCCCTTGGGATGGGTGACCTCACGTAGGATGGGTGACCTCTCGTAGAATGGGTGACCTCCCGTAGGATAGGTGACCTCTATATGATGGGTGACCTTCATATGATGCGTAACTTCTCTTAGGATGGGTGACCTCCATACGATGGGTGATCTTCATATAATGGATAACCTCCCTTAGGATGGGTGACCTCCCTTAGGATGGGTGACCTCCCATAGGATGGATAAACACCGGATGGGTAAGCTCTCTAAGTATGGGTGACCTTCATATGATGGGTAACCTCCATACGATGGGTGACCTTCATATGATGGGTAACCTGCCTTAGGATGGGTGACCTCCCTTAGGATAAGAGACCTTCCTATGATGGGTAACCTCTCTTAGGATAGGTAACCTCCCGTAGGATGGGTGACCTCCCGTCGGATAGGTAATTTCTCTTAGGATGGGTAACTTCTCGTAGGTTGGGTGACCTCCATTTGGATGGGTAACCTCTCTTAGAATGGGTAACCTTTCGTAGGATGGGTGACCTCCATTTGGATAGGTAACCTCCAGTAGGATGTGTGATATCTCATAGGTTGGGTAACCTCCCTAAGTATGGGGACCTCCATATGATGGGTGACCTTCACAAGATAGGTAACCTCCCTTAGGATGGGTGACCTCCCGTAGGATGGGTAATCTCACTAATTATGGATGGCCTTTATATGATGGGTAACCTCCCTTAGGATGGGTGACCTCCCTTAGAATGGGTGACCTCCCATTAGATGGGTGACCTATCGTATGATGGCTAACCTCCCTTAGGATGGGTGACCTCCCGTAGGATGGGTAACCTCCCTTAGGATGGATAACCTCCGTTAGGATGGGTGACCTCCCTAGGATGGGTAACCTCCCTTAGGATGGGTAACCTCCGTTAGGATGGGTGACCTTTCTAGGATGGGTAACCTCCCTAGGATGGGTGACCTCCCTTAGGATGGGTGACCTCCTTGAGGATGGGTGACCTCCCTTAGGATGAGTGAATTTCATATGATGGGTAATCCCTCTAAGGATGGGTAACCTCCCGTAGGATGGGTGACCTCCCGTCGGATTGGTAACCTCTCTTAGGATGGGTAACCTCTCTTAGGATGGGTATCCTCTCATAGGATGGGTGACCTCCATTTGGATGGGTAACCTCCCGTAGGATGGGTGACCTCTCATAGGTTGGGTAACCTCCCTAAGTATGGGTGACCTCCATACGATGGGTGACCTTCATATGATGGGTAACCTCCCTTAGGATATGGGACCTCCCTTAGGATTGGTGACCTCTCGTAGGATGGGTAACCTCCGGATGGGTAACCTCCCTAAGTATGGGTGACCTTCATATGATGGGTAACCTCCCTAAGGATGGGTGACCTCCATACGATGGGTGACCTTCATATGATGGGTAACCTCCCTTAGGATGAGTGACCTCCCTTTGGATCAGGGACCTTCATATGATGGGTAACCTCTTTTAGGATGGGTAACCGCTCATAGGATGGGTGACCTCTAGTAGGATGGGTAACCTCTCTTAGGATGGGTAACCTCTCGTAGGATGGGTGACCTCCTTTTGGATGGGTAATCTCCCGTAGGATGGGTGACATCTCATAGATTGAGTAACCTCCCTAAGTGTTGGTGACCTCCATATGATGGGTGAACTTCATATGATAGGTAACCTCCCTTAGGATGGGTGACTTCCCTTAGGATGGGTGACCTCCCGTAGGATGGGTAACCTTCGGACGGGTAACCTCCCTACGTATGGGTGACCTTCATATGATGGGTAACCTCCCTAAGGATGGGTGACATCCATACGATGGGTAACCTACCTTAGGATAGGTGACCTCCATACGATGGGTGACCTTCATATGATGGGTAACCTTCCTTAGGATGGGTGACCTCCCTTAGGATGGGGGACCTCCTGTAGGATGGGTAACCTCCGGATGGGTAACCTCCCTAAGTATGGGTGACTTTTATATGATGGGTAACCTTCCTTAGGATGGTTGACCTCCCTTAGAATGGGTGACCTCCCGTAGGATGGGTGACCTCTCGTTTGATGGGTAACCTTTTTTAGGATGGGTGACCTCCCGTAGGATGGATAACCTCCCTTAGGATGTGTAACCTCTGTTAGGAAGGGTGACCTCCCTTGGATGGGTAACCTCCCTTACGATAGGTGACCTCCGTTAGGATGGGTGACCTCCCGTAGGATGGGTGTCCTCCCGTCGGATTGGTAACCTCTCTTAGGATCGGTAACCTGTCGTAGGATGGGTGTCCTCGATTTGGATGGTTAACCTCTCTTAGGATGGGTAACCTCTCGTAGGATGGGTAACCTCCATTTGGATGGGTAACCTCCAGTAGGATGGGTGCCCTCTCATAAGTTGGTAACCTCCCTAAGTATGGGTGACCTCCATACGATGGGTGACCTTCATATGATGAGTAACCTCCCTTAGGATGGGGGACCTCCCTTAGGATGGGTGACCTCGCGTAGGATAGGTAACCTCCCGTAGTATGGGTAACCTCCCTAAGTATGGGTGACCTTCATATGATGGGTAACCTCCCTTAGGATGGGTGACTTCCATACGATGGCTAACCTCCCTTAGGATGGGCGACCTCCATACGATGGATGACCTTCATATGATTGGTAACTTTTCTTAGGATGGGTGACCTCCCTTAGGATGGGTGACCTCCCGTAGGATGGGTAACCTCCAGATGGGTAACTACCCTAAGTATGGGTGACCTTCATATGATGGGCAACCTCCCTTAGGATGGGTGACCTCCCGTAGGATAGGTGACCTCCCATAGGATGGGTGACCTCTCGTATGATGGGTAACCTCTCTTAGGATGGGTGACATCTCGTAGGATAGGTAACCTCCCTTAGGATAGGTAACCTCCGTTAGTATGGATGACCTCCCTAAGGATGGGTAACCTCAATTAGGATGGGTAACCTCCATTAGGATGGGTGACCTCCCTTAGGATGGGTGACCTCCCATAGGATTTGTGACCTCTCGTAGGATGGGTAACCTCGCATAGGATGGGTGATCTCTCGTAGGATGGGTACACTCTCGTAGGATTGGTGACCTCCCTAAGATGGGTGACCACGATTTGGATGGGTGACCTCCTTAGGATGGGTAACCACTATTTGGATGGGTGACCTCCCTTAGGATGGGTGACCTCCCTTTCGATGGGTAACCTCCCTTGGGATGGGTAACCACCATAGGTTGGTGACCTCCCGTTGGATGGGTAACCTCCCTAGGATGGGTGACCTCCCTAGGATGAGTGACCTCCCGTAGGATGGGTAGCCTCCGGATGGGTGACCTCCCGTAGATGGGTAACCTCCATACAATGGGTGACCTATAGGATGGGTAACCTCCCTAGGATGTGGGACCTCCTGTAGGATGGGTAACCTCCGGATGGGTGACCTCTCGTAGGATCGGTGACCTCCATTTGGATGGGTAACCTCTCTTAGGATGGGTGACCTCCCTTAGGATGGGTGACCTCTCTAAGGATGGGTAACCTCCTTTAGGATGGGTTACCTCACTAGGATGGGTAACCTCCCTAGGATGGGTGACCTCCCGTAGGATGGGTGACCTCCCTAGGATGAGTATGATGGGTGACCTCCATTTGGATGAGTGGCCTCTCTTAGGAAGGATAACCTCCCTAGTGTGGGTGACTTCCAGTAGGATGGGTGACCTCCTTAGGATGAGTATGATGGGTGACCTCCATTTGGATAGGTAACCTCTCGTAGGATGGGTGACCTACATTTGGATGGGTAACCTCCCGTAGGATGGGTAACCTCTCGTAGGATGGGTGATCTGCATTTGGATGGGTGACCTCCCTAAGGATGGGTGACCTCTCTTAGGATGGATAACCTCCCTTAGGATGGGTGACCTCCCTAGTGTGGGTGAACTCTTATAGGTTGGATAACATCCCTAAGTATGGGTGACCTCCTGTAGGATGGGTAACCTCTCGTTGGATGTGTGACCTTCGTTTGGATGGGTAACCTCCATTTGGATGGCTAACCTCCGGAAGGGTGACCTCCCTTAGGATGGGTGACCTTCATAGGATGGGAAACCTCCCTTAGGATGGGTGACCTCCCTTAGGATAGGTAACCTCCAGAAGGGTGACCTCCCTTAGGATAGGTGACCTTCATAGGATGGGTAACCTCCCTAAGGATGGGTAACCACCTTGAGGATAGGTATCCTCCGTATCCTACGGGAGGTCACCCATCCTAAGGGAGGTCACCAATCCAAATGGAGGTCACCTATCCTACGAGAAGTTACCCATCCTAAGGGAGGTTACCCATCTAAATGGAGGTCACCCATCCTACGAGAGGTTATCCATCCTTAGAGAGGTCACCCATCCTAAGGAGGTTACCCATCGTAGGGAGGTTACCCAACCTATGAGAGGTCACCCATCATACAAATGGTTACCCATCCTACGAGAGGTCACCCATCCTGAGGGAGGTTACCCATCCTTAGGGAGTCACCCATCCTAAGAGAGGTCACCCATCCTATAGGTCACCCATCCTATAGGAGGTCACCCATCCTTATGGAGGTCACCCATCCTAAGGGAGGTTACCCATCATATGAAAGTTACCCATCCTAGGGAGGTCACCCATACTTATGGAGGTTACCCATCCTATGGGAGGTTACCCATCCTAAGGGACATTACCTATCATACGTTAGGTCACCCATTCTATGGAGGTTATCCATCCTACGGGAGGTTACCTATCCTACGGGTGGTCACCCGTCCTATGGGAGGTTACCCAACCTATGAGAGGTAACCCATCATACGGGTGGTTACCAAGCCAAATGGATGTTACCCATCCTACGGGGGGTCACCCATACTATGGAGGTTACCCATCCTTTGGGAGGTTACCCATCCTACAGAAGGTTACCCATCCTACTAGAGGTCACCTATCTTACAGGAGGTCATCCATCCTAGGAAGATCACCCATCCTAAGGGAGGTTACACATCCTAATGGAGGTCACCCATCATATGTTAGGTCACCCATCCTACGGGACGTTACCCATCCTACGGGAGGTCACCCATCATACGTGAGGTCACCCATCCTATAGAACACCCTTCCTAAGGATGGGTACCCATCCTATGGGAGGTTAACTATCCTAATGGAGGTCACCCATCCTACAGGAGGTTATCCATCCTATGGGAGGTCACCCATCCTATGAAGGTCACCCATCCTAAGGGAGGTTACCCATTCTACGAGAGGTCCCCCATCCTAAGGGAGGTCACCCATCCTACGGGAGGTTACCCATCCAAATAGAGGTCACCCATCCTAGGGTGGTCACCCATCCTATGTTAGGTTACCCATCCTACGGGAGGTTACCCATCCTACGAGAGGTCACCCATCCCATGGGATGTCACCCATCGTCAGGTAGGTCACCCATCCTACAGGAGGTCACCCATCCCACTGCAGGTCACCCAGCGTTACCCATCCTAGGGAGGTCACCCATCCTATGGGAGGTCACCTATCCTATGGGAGATTACCAATCCTACGAGAGGTCACCCATCCTAGTAGAGGTTACCCATCCTAAGGGAGGTTACCCATCCTAGGGAGGTTACCTATCCTAAGGGAGGTTACCCATCCTATGGGAGGTCACCCAACCAAATGGAGGTCACCTATCTTACGAGAGGTTACACATCCTAAGGGAGGTTACCTATCCTAAGGGAGGTTACCCATCCGGAGGTCAACCATCCTACGTGAGGTCACCCATCCTACGGGAGGTCACCAATCATATGAAGGTCATCCATCGTATAGGGGTCACCTTTTTGATAATAAACGAAAGAAATAAAACAAGGTTTATATGAAACCCTCTCTTTGGTTTACAAAGAAGAAGTACTATTAATCCTATACGAGGATGTTAAGTACAAAATTTAATATGGGTAAATATTGCTATAGGAGTCTAATCTGCAGTCGATCACTTTGTCCGTTGGACCACACGATGATGAAGAAGTGCTGTAGAAGACGGGGAAGCTTCAAAGATTGCAAAAGGGAGTGGATGCTCGATGCCAAAATCGTCGATCACTACTCTCTGTCTGTGCGCTTCTCTCTCAAGAATAAATTTCTGTCCTTTCGACCTCTCGACCTTTCTCTTCAATTTTTTTGACCTTTTTTTTTTTGGCCCCCGGACCTCCGTGGACGGAGGTCTCTATTTATAGGGTTCTAGTGACAGTAACCGTCCAGTCGGCGTAGAAGCCGGATAGTGGAGAGTGTGGCACTTTTTACGCGGCGGTTATAATAACTGCCACCCACGTATAAATGATTTTCTGAATCCGCGTGTGACGCGTGTCCCATTATGAGGTAACGCGTATAACTGCTACGAAGATCATGGCATGCAAGCCACGTAGGTAACTGCCCCTCTCGTAGAAAAGGTTGGCGTAGAAGCCAATAACTGTCACCATGGCGTAGAAGCCAAATAGTTGTCAAACTGGCGTAGAAGCCAGGTAGGCGTAGAAGCCAAGTGGGCGTAGAAGCCTGATGCTGCATGGATAGGTGGCTAGCGTAAAAGATAGCTGATCCTCCTTCCTTGACTGAGGTCTCGAGCGTATTCTGGACCAAATAGCCTTATCACGCACAAATGCAAATATAGCCTGAGTTGGCGTATTCCGAGGACATAGCATACGGCGTACTCCTTATAGCTAAAAATAGCCTGATGGCGTAATATGCAGTGGTGATGATGTGGACGTATTAGTCATAATTATGGCTTATCCAGTCTTTGAAAATAGAACCAAATCCCATGCATTAAATGCAGAGATCTGCCCCCATCACGCGCATTAACTGCAGAGACATGCCTCGAGATCTGTACGAAGAGCAGCTTTTGACGTGGCAGTTTATTTTGTCTTCTGCTGAGCGTAAAAGCTTATATCTGCCTATATAAAACTAGGCAGCGTATTCCCTTGAACGCGTAAAAGTAATTTTTATCAAGGAAATGTCACTAAACGACGGTCTGGGTCTCTGTGCCGAACCATCATTACAGCCGTCGTCTGGATAGTTGTGCAGTACTCTTTGTTAGGAGTCAGGTTCACTGCATGATCTGACAGGTTCATTCGAGGAATACGAAGAGTCTCCCGTACAACTTTCCACTGCATTAAAAGTGGATGGGTTTTACGCCATAAAGGCAATGTAACAACCCTTTTACGCTGGAGCAGCCTGGAAATACTGTATTACGCGGGTTGTCCTGGAGCTTATATTTTACGTTGTACTAGCGATGAAGCTCTGTTGTACGCCGATGGCTCTGAAGTCATGTCTTACGGCACACAGTATGAAATATTGCTTATAACTCTGCAGCATATTTTTCATGCTTCTACAAGACCCCCATCAAAGTTTTCAAATTCCTCGTAATTTGAAACACTTTGAATGAAGCATGAAACGGTCAAATCTGACTCGTTCCTCGAGGCTGACTTCTCGGCGGATTTTTGGGATCTTGTTGGGATTCGGTATGTTCTCCTTTGCCTATATAAAGGCTGATGAGTTAACCTGTTCTTCTCACATTTCCTTCACCACACAGAGATGGTTGCCGAGGTTCGTCTTGCTGACTTGAGGAAGAAGAAGATCATGGTCTTCCAGTATGTAAGGAGCCGTAAAAGAAGGCATTTTCGAGCAAATGTCCTCTACAACGATGGATCATGAAAGGATATCATAGCTTCCTTTGCTCGGAATAATCAGCAATTTCATATGGCAATTCGTCCAGGAGAGAGGAAGGGTCGTATTAGACCACACAGCTTGCAAGCTGTATTTTCTCCCGTTGTTGGTGGGTGGGCAGACAAACTGACCCTGTCTTCCAGTATTGAGTTGGGTCGGAATCCTAACTCAATCTGTCATGGCGTATGGAGGGTGGGCTCTTGAATAATTTAGACAGGCCCAGTTCTGTATCCTCCCGCCATTAATCATTTTCTTGTTAATCGACCGTGGAAGCCGATTAATCTGCTGTAGAAGACAACAAAGATCTCTACCAATATGAGAACCCGGCAGAACAGATTCTCGGCGTGATCTTCAATGAGAAATCCTTTGTAGAAGAAGGATTTCCATCATATGTAATCATGAAGATGAAAAACCCTTTGTAGAATGGATTTCCATCATATATAATCATGATTAATAAAAACTGTCTTTTTTTATGCATCTGATGATTTGCCATATATTTTGCTGTGATGAAGTCTCAATGTGTGTAGCTTCACACGTCTGAATAACTTTACGCCGACTCTGATAAACAGAGTATCTGGTCTCGTCCCGTCTTTTACGCGTAACTGAGGACGCGTAGAAAAATTGCTTTAGCATTTAAGTCGTATGTCCGAGCTGTCCTGCTGTTTTGAACGAGGAGTTGCGTAGAATTCTGAACTGGCACTTCTCTGATAAGAAAATTTTTTGTTCAGACCATCATCTTCAAGTGTGATTTCTGAAAAATCCCTTGAAACAGGGCGAGAAGTGGCCGTCCAAACTGGCCATACTTGAACTGTAGAGAAAAGATTCTGACTGGATTTTGGATGAACTTCCAATCGACCCAAGGAGAAGAGTCATTTTCAATGTTGAACTCTATATGCTTTGGGTACTTGGGATGTTTTGAGGCCAAGAAGGAGCGTCTTCTGCGTGAACCCTTGTAATTGGCCGTCTTGAGAATTGTTCAGATATACGCATACTCTGGCCTGCATATTTTAAGATATGCGGAAAGTCATAGATCCGTAATATAGATGATCATAAAATCGTAAGTTTGTAGCCTCTCGAGCGTAAAAGCTGCTGATCATAAGAGCATTCGAGCATAAAATTGTAGATTTATAGCCTCTGAAAAGAAAACTTTCGAGCGTGAAGTCATAAATTTGCCGCCTCTGAGCGTAAAAAAGCTTCTGAGCGTGAAATCATAGATTTGTAGCCTCTAAGCGTGAAGTCATAGGTTTGTAGCCTCTCGAGCATAAAAGCTACCGAGCGTAAAAGCATCCGGGCGTAAAACCATAGACTTATAGCCTCTGAGCGTAAAACCGTAGATTAATGGCTTCTCAAGCGTAAAAGCTCCTTAACGTAAAATCACGAATCTGCTCTGCACGAAAGCAACTTTTTGAATTCGCTGACTGTCCGTCTCCCCTGAATAATAGGCTGACGTGGTCCCCAATCATAATCGAATATTAAATATTAGATTTGGTTAGGGATTCGAAGAGTTTATCTGAACTCTATAAATACCCCAAGGCCTTCAGAGAAAACTTTTCATCTGTCTTTTGCAAAAACTTTTGTCTCTTTGAGAACTCTTCTTCGTCTCTTCTCTGAGTACTCTGAGTTTTTAGCAATGGCACCGAAACAATCTTCGACTATTAAGGGGAAGAAAGCTGCCTCCTCTTCTCGCTCCTCTTCCCAAGCAAGAGTGACTCCCATCGGGCAGAGCGAACCTCGCTCTGAACGCAGTGTCCCACCGTTAAGCTGTGCACCGGGTGTTATAGGTAAAGCTTTTGGGATGATAAAAACAAAGAAAACCCTTCGCACACGTTATACGTGAACGCGCTAGGTCATCTTCTGTGCTGAGAGCCTCTTCGAGGAAGATGATGCACAAAGATGTTTTATCTTTTACGCCCACATTCCTAATGTGTCAGCGTAAAAACTCCATATTTTTGAAGTCTGGCGTAAAAGCTTTGACTGTCGAAATTTGGCGTATACTACAAAATTTGGGTGTTACGCTCTGGATGAAAATTCCGGCATAAAAACTCAAACTTTGGCAGTCTGGCGTAAAACACAGACTGTCAGATTTTTGTGTATACTGCTAATCTTGAATTTTACGCCTAGGACATAAGTTCCAACGTAAAAACTCAATTTTTTTTTTACAGTCTTAGCGTAAAAGCACAGACTGTTGTTCTTCGGCATAAGCTGCAAGACTGTAATGTCTAGTATAGAAACTGATGTTTGTGGTATTAAACGAAAGAATGAAAGTGTATTTCAATGACGGGGTTATAAGAGGCCCGCGCCCTTTGGTTTACAAACAAACTTGTACAATGTAATCCTATACGAGGATGTGGGAGTACAATTTATTTAATCTTGGTATAAATTGCTATAGGTGTCTGATCTGCGGTCGATCACTTTAGCCCTTGGACTACACGATGTTGAAGAAGTGCCGTGGAAGACAGGATGCAGCTTCGGAGGTTGCAAAGGAGGGTGGATGCGCGATGCTGAAGGTCGTCGCTCCCTGTTCCTTGCCCGAGCTCTGGGTTCTCCTCTCTCTCTCTCTATCTCTCCTCCTTGATCTCTGGTTCGATGACCTTGTTCGATCTTCGAGTTTCTAATTTTTCGACCTTTGATCTTGTACTGGTTTTCTTGACCAATTTTTCCACCTTTTTCCCCATTGATAGGGGTCTCTATTTATAGAGTTTTGGTGACAGTGACCACTCCGTCGGTGTAACAACCGAGGAGTGGACAGTACAGCACCCTTTTACACAACGGTTTAAAATAACCAATGCCTGCGTGTAAATGACCTTTTGAGTGAGCATGTGATGCGTGTCCAACTAAGGGGACAAAACGCGTATATCTGCTACGAAGATCACGGCGTAGAAGCCACGTAGGTAGGTATCCCTTGTGTAGCAGGGGTTGGCGTAAAAGCCAAGCGACTGTCACCTTGGCGTAGAAGCCAAAATAGGCATAGAAGCCGAGCAGGCATAGAAGCCGAATGGGCATAGAAGCCGAGTGGGCATAGGAGCCGAATAGTCGTAGAGACCGAGAGGGCGTTGGAAGCCGAGGGAGCACTGATCCTGAGCGGGCGTAGAAGCCACTGCGTACCGAGTCGAAGTGCTGATGCGGACGTTTTAGCCAGAATTACGGCTTTCGAAGATGTAATCAAATCTTCTACAGAGATTTGTCATCATCTTGTGCATTAAATGCGGAGACGTGTTTTTGAAGGTCTGCAGCCCTTCTGTGCATCCGTCGCGGAGACGTGCCTTGAGGGAAACTGTCACTGCTCTGTGCAATTAGACGTAGAGACGTGCCTCGAGCCCCGTACGAAGTGCAGCTTTTGACGTGGCAGCGGTTTGCCTTACTGCGTTGCGTGAAACAGCTCATGTTCGCCTGTGTAAACAAGGCAGCGTATTCCCTTGTACGCGAAAGAGCGGTTTACGCTGGGAGGATTTTGGTAGGCGACGGTTTGGTGATATTTAACCAAATCCTCTGCATTAAATGCAGAGATCCGCCATCATACTGCGGGGTGCGTCCCGAGGGGTCTGCCATCGTTTCCAGCCGTCGTCTGGGTAGCCGTGCAGTACTTTTTGTCAGGGGTCAGAGGCCAGGTTCACCGCGTGACTTGACAGGTTCATTTCGGGGAAGACGAAGCGTTCCTCGTACGTTTTAACGCTGCTTTGAGACCGGCTGGGGTTTACGCCATGGAGGCGATGAAGAACCCTGTTTTACGTTGGATGGCTTCGAAGGCCTCTGCTTACGCTGCTCTGTATCGAGATGCTGCGTAGATCGTTCCAGCGTATTTTTCATGCTTCTACAAGACCCCCTTCAAAGCTTTTAAATTCCTTGGAATTTGAAACGCTTTGAAAGAAGCATGAACGGCCCCTCGTAACTCGAAACGTTTCTGAATGGAGCGTTGAAACGGTCGGTACTGACTTTATGGCGGATTTATTGGGGACCGCTGTGATCTCTTGCGCCTATAAAAGGCTGGGGGGGGTGAACCTGTTTCACCACATTCCCATTGTCATGCAGAGATGATCGCCGGAGCTCGTCGGGTCGATCTGAGGAAGAAGGAGATCATGTTCTTCCAGCATGTAAGGAGCCGAAAAGGACGGCGTCTTCGAGCGAGTGTCCACTGCAACGATGGATCATGGAAGGATATCTTAGCCTCCCTTGCTCGGGAAAATCAGCAACTTTGTATGGCGTTGCTTCTGGCGAGAAGAACGGTCGTATTAGACCACACTGCTTGCAAGCAGTACCTTCTCTCGTTGCCTCCGGTGACGAGAGTCAGACAGACTCGTTCTGTCCCGGCTTGAGCGGTGCACGGAGCTTGGGACCTGCAAAATCTATGCAAGCCCCAACTCTGTCGTCCTCCGCCGTCGACCATCTGCTGGAGAAGATGGATGAAGACCTTGTAGAGGGAATTTCCCTCATATGTAATCATGATTTTAATAAAATCATCTTCTTCTCCATATGATCGTCTTTGCCATACGTTGCTTGTGAAGTCTGGATATGTGCAGCTTCGACACGTCTGAATCTTTACGCCGACTCTGATAGAAAGAGTGTTAGGCCCTGTCTTCTACGCGCAGCGAATAGTCCATAGAACGCCGCTGAGCATTTTTAAGCATTTAGAACTGTCCTGTTGCTAGGACTGAGGGACGGCATAGAATTCTGAACTGTTGCTTCTCTGATAAGCAGGATCTTGTTCAGACTTCGTCTTCAAGAATGATCTCTCGAAACTCCCTTGGAACAGGGTCGAGGTTTTTGGCTGTCAAATTGAGTTACCACCTTGATAGACGGGATGTTCAGACTGGAGTCTGGATGAACCTCCAATTTTGGACCCGAGAAGAGTAATTTCTCAATGTTTGAACTCTGTATGCTTCGGGTACTTGGGATGCTCTGGGTCAAGAACGAGTATCTTCTGTGTGAACTCTTTGCAATTGACCGCCTTGGGGACTGTTCGGATATGCGGAAAGTCGTGGAGCGTAAAATCATCAGTCTGTAGCCTCTGAGCGTAAAAACACCACCGAGTGCGAAATCGTAGACTTGTGGTTCCTGAGCGTGAAGTCATAGGTTTGTTGCCTCTCGAGCATAAAAGCTACCGAGCACAAAGGCATCCGGGCATAAACCGTAGACTTGTAGCTGTCGAACATGAAGCCGTAGATCTGTTGCTGTCGAGCGTAGAAAAGCTCCTTTAGCGCAGAACTGTAGATCTGTAGCCTGTGAGCGTAAGAACGCCATCGAGCGTGAAATCGTAGACTTGTGGTTCCTGAGCGTGAAGTCATAGGTTTGTTGCTTCTCGAGCATAAAAGCTACCGAGCACAAAGGCATCCGGGCATAAACCGTAGACTTGTAGCTGTCGAACATGAAGCCGTAGATCTGTTGCTGTCGAGCGTAGAAAAGCTCCTTTAGCACAGAACTGTAGATCTGTACTCCTGAAAAGAAAATTTCTTCGGGCGTGAGGTTTTGCGGATCTGTTGCTTCTGAGCATAAACTGAGCGCCACCGAGCGTGAGATCGTCGATTTGGTATCTGCTGAGCGTAAAGTTGTAGGTTTGTGGCCTCTCGAGCAAAAAAGCTACCGAGCACAAAGGCATCCGGGCGTAAAACCTAGACTTACAGCTTGCAAGCATAAAACCGTAGATCTGTTGCTGTCGAGCGTAGAAAGCTCCTTTAGCGTAGAACCCGCTGAACCGTCTTGCACGAAAAAACCTTTCGAATTCGCTGACTGTCCGTTTTTCGAGGGTAGTGGGCTGACGTAGCATCTAATCATAACCAACTCTTAATTGCGAGATCCGGTTGGGGTCTCGAGGGGTTCATCCGAGGATTCGAGGAGTCGACTCGGACCGTATATATACCCCAAGCTTTTGAGAGAAAAAGCTTTTTATCTGTCTTCTGCGAAAGAGAGCTTTCGACTGTTCGAGTTTTCCTTCGTTCCTTCTCCGAGCACTTCGAGTCCTCAGAAATGGCGTCGAAACAAACTCCCTCCACCAAGGGAAAGAGCGCAGATTCCTCGTCTCGTCCTTCGGTACCGGCGAGAGAATCTTCGGTCGGGCGAGGTGAACCTCCTTCCGAGAGGAGTATCCCGCCGACGAGCAGTGCGCCTGGCTTTAGAGGTAGAGCCTTTTGGGATGACCCAAACGACGAAAAATCCTTCGCACACGTTGAACGTGACCACGCTAGGTCGTCTTCTGTGCTGATAGCCTCTTTTGAGGAAGATGATGCACGGAGACGTTTTCATCTTTTACGCCCACATTTCTAATGTGCTAGCGTAAGAACTCCATATTTTCGTAGCTCTGAGCATAAAAGCTCTGGCTGAAGAAAATTGGGGTATATCGTAAATTTTGAATTTTACGCTTGCGGAGGAGACTTCTGGCGTATAGAGACCAAATTTGCGCAATCTTGGCATAAAGCACAGACTGTCATTTTCTTTTGGTCTGCACTTGTGCAAGATTTGTAATGACCTATTTTCCTTGCACTTTTGCAGTTGATTTGGGTGAATCACCGCTGGCTGAGGTGATGGGCTCTGCTGCCGGGATGCTGCACTCGAACTACCTGGAGGATCTGTCCCATGTGGCCTTTCCCATCTCTGGACCCCAGTACCCTGAGGGCAGGGCATTTCTGATATCGGCCCAGGGTGAGCGAATGCTGTTGAGCATGATCAATGGCGAACCACTGACACATGTAGACGGGGAGCAGTACATAAAGCCGGCTTTCCTCTTTGGGGACATGATCGATAAGTAGTCCCAGACGAAACCCAAGAGGGAGCCTTGGGTCTTCCCTGCCGGGGATTTGGTCTTGTATCTGCCGACGATGCCGAGGGATTATCCTATCTCGGCTTTCTCCCATGCGACGCATCCTAGGAAGATGTCGTGGAAGCTGACTCCTGATCTTCACGGGAAGCCTGGGAAGATCTTTCATCTGAAAGGAGCTGACCAGGGGTCTTTTGTCAGTCGCCCCTCCGGCGTTGTGACGCTGTTCCGGGGTCGGTGCCCGGGTAATGTCCCGAGTGAAGATAGCTCGGTGATCCAGCCTGTTCAGTTGCCGACCTTCTGCAATGACTTCATGAGTCGAGGTAGGGTATATCCCAAGGAGAATCCTCGGTGCAACGGGTGGATTGCCCCAACGAACTCCCGATGGAGATGCCTAGTTGATTGGGCCTTGTCGCACTTCCGAAGAGAGCTGGAGGACATCGGACTATACGCTGCTGTGAGCGCGACGAGTGTTGGGTTGCCTCCCAATGCTAATTTGTTCTTGGCACTGATGGAGCGGTACATTCCGCTCACCGGGACCTTCGCCACTCCACTGGGGGAGTTGGAATTGGCCCTCCATGAGATGGCAGTTGTCTCGAGACTGCTGATGGGGGATACCCCATATGAAGAGTATGTCCCCACCAACCGGGAGTTGGGGGATTTGGACCCTCGGGTGGCGGAAGTATATCAGGAGCTGATGTGTCAGTACTTCGCGTACACCGCTTTTTATGACGAGCCCTCGGATTTGGCCCATACCACTAAGTGGATATCTTACCTCTTCTTCTATCGGGCTAGGGCTGCCAAGTCGGAGAAAGCTTCGGGGGGTAAGAATGAGCCCATAAACTGCTTGAGCGTCCTTAGTGCCCAGATGGTCGAGGCTCTTATGGAGGATGCCAAGGCTCCCGATCAGATTCTCGTTGAGGGGGTAGGAAAATACCCCGAAGGCACCAAGGCCCACAGTTACTTGAGGCGCTGTCGCAGGCCTCTGTCTAAGGAAGCCCAGCTGGCTGGTTTCCTCTCCATATGGCTGCGTCGAGTGGTAGTGCCCGGTGTCGCGTCTGCGGATCGAATTCACCGGAACATCCTGTGGTCCGCAGTACGTCTGGTGTTTGGGGCAAGACTGGGCCTGCTTCCTGCCATGGTGTGCCGTATTCAGGCTGGCCTGAGGGCCATGACCGATGGGTTGCTCGTCGATGAAGCTCGGCGTGAGAGTTTTCCCAGGGTGGAATTGCCATACCTGTATTTGATGGGTTGGTTAATTCTCCACAACCCCCGGGTGATGTCTCCCGGTTCCAGCAGCAGCTCAGGGGGCATATTCCTGTTGAATTACAGGGATTCTGCCTGGAATGTGAACACAGTTTTAGACTGTCGGTTAGTGTTGAACCTCAGCCATGGCTGGAAGATCCTCTGTACTCCCCCTCCGGTACATCGCAACCAATCCGGGGTGTGGCTTGAGGATTCAGGTGGAGAGAAGACCGTTCTTTCTCCGGAGGCTTTTAATTGGTTGGTCTGTATCAGACCATCCCATCTGCTGTATAGGAGCGAAGACTATTGCTTCTTCGAGCCTTATTTGCCTAGTCGATTTGCCAGGCAGTTCGGGTACGACCAGTTGCACGTGGGTAACGCCGTCACCAGCTTCAGGCCCAGGGGCGGACTCATTGATGGAGCTAGAGGGTGGCGATATTTTATCATGGGTTGCACGGGGGCAATTTTTATCGTGCCGGTCGTTACAACCTCCACGGAGCTGCGCCTCCTTCACTCTTACGCCCAGTTTTATGTGGCGATTAACACCTTCCATCGCGATTTCGACATGCGGGGAAGCTTTAGAGTGCCTTCTGCCAAGCCTGGGGGAAGAGTCGAAGTCCCCTCGGTTTCTTCTGACGAGGGCGAGGAGTCTGGTACTCCGGATGAGCTCCTGGTATCGTTGCCGAGGTGTGCAGTGCCTGCGCCGGCGGGGGCTTTGATAGTCTCCTCTGGGAAGCGACGGGCTTCTGCTCCGAAGGAAGCTTCCCTTCGTAAGAGGAGGAAGGAGACGGTGGCTCGTCCTCTCCGCATTCCTGGTATTGAGGCTCCCGTGAGTGAGTCGTCACCTTCCTATATCAGGGATGAATCTTTGGCTGGAGGTTCCTCGCCTTTTAGAGAGGGACCTTCTACAGTTCCGGCTGCTGGCGCCGGGGAGTCCTCGCTAGAGGTTGCTGTTGCCGTGGCTGCTTCAAGCAGTGGAGCGGGATTGCCCACGTGGCCGCTGCAGATGGGAGAATCTTTCCCGAGGTTAGCAGTGGGGGAAGTTGCTTCTGGGTCAGCAAGCGCGCTCGGCGAGACTCCGGCTGACGAACCTCGACCGCGTCTTGGGGAAGGCTTGACCGAACTTTTGGCGATGTCGGTCGGCCCACCTCCTTCTCCAAGTATGACAGGTCGTATTGCGTCCTTAAGGCGTGGTTTAGCCACACCAGGTGCAGACGCGTCGTATATGCTGTTGGCTCCTAGTGAAGATGTGGAGGCGCCTAATTCCGAGGCAGAAGTGTCTTCGGGGGCCAGCTCGCCTGGAGAGGTTTCATCATCCCGGGAGGGGGACGAACCTGTTATCGCGACCTCGCCTTTCGCGAGTATGCCGATGACCTCGATCGTTGCCGTCACACCTTTTTCGGCCGTGCCACCCGTCGAGACGGCGACGGTGGCTACCTCGTCTGCAATTGTCCTTGGAGAGGGAGTTACTAGCATCGCGGTTACTCCGAACGTTCAGTCGGGTCTAGTCGCGTTGACTGAGCAGCATACCAGCCTTGTCTACACCGGTTTACAAATGATGATACCGATGGTGTTGGCGAAGAAACTTGACTTCGAGCTCCTGAAGAAGACTTCTCATCTTTCGATCGAGGTTATCAGGGGACTTGGCAATCCTGGAGTAGCTGACGCTTTGGAGGCGGTGGTTAATGGTTTAGAGCAACCCGTTAACGAATATTTGCAGCGGGCTGAGGCCAGCCTTGATGTTGATGTCCAGGCTCGATTCGACCTCATGGCTGAGTGGCTCGCTACCAAGCTTGCAAGTCTAGACAACTCTATCCAGAAGCACAAGCTGGAGATGGACAGAAGAAAGGCTGTAGTGGAAGAAGCTCTTGCTGTTGAGATGCAGTGTCGATCCGAGCATGAAGGGAATGCACCGAGGGTCTCCAAGCTGAGGGAAAAACTTGCTCTGGCAGAGGAGTGGGCCTCCCAGTCGTTGGCAGGTTCAGAGGTAGCGATTGGTCGACTGAGTGAAGCGCGACGGGATCTGGACCGTGCGGAAGCTGCCTGTGCGGGCTGTCTTCGAGCAAGGGCTAACCTGACCCTCACGCATACTCCCGAGGCACAGCTGGAGCGGGCTCGCGCCGATGCCTTGGCCTTTAGGAAGGAGGGGATGGCTGCACTGGGGCGGCAGATTCGTGATCTGATTACTCCGCCATCTTGATGTATCTTTCCTTATGTAATTTCGCCTCCTTCTGGGAATGAATAAAAGCGACTCTTTTCTGACTGTGGTGGACTCGTCATTTCGGAATGTAAATGACAGTTTTTTAGGTGAGGGGGATATCAGAGGTAGTGTGGACCTGACATACTCTCGATAAACCTCTTTAGCAGGATGTATCTATTCAGAGGTTGTATAGACATGATAGGATATGACCTAACTAGTTTCTCTTCTTGGAGTAGTTTCGTCAGAATTGAGATTCTCGTTATGTTTCGCCTGGGCAGGGGGGAATTAAGCGTAGTATCTTTTCAGGAATTTGCCGTTGATGGGAGCCATTAATAGGTCCCCGTTAGGCTGGGCTATCCTGTAGGCGCCGTTCGAGAACGTTGTCTCGATCACATAAGGGCCTTCCCAGTTGGGCTGGAATTTGCCTTTACTTCTGTGAGTTAAAATCATCGGTCTTCTTACTGCTAGAACTAGCTCGCCGACCTTGAACACCCTCTCCTTTACTTTATGGTTAAAAGCCCTGGAAATGCGTGCTTGGTAGAGCGCGATGCGCTGTTGAGCTTGGAGGCGTTTCTCGTCTAATCCTTCTAGCTCCTGAAGCCTTAAGAGGTCATTCTTTTCTTGAGTCAGCTCATTAGCCACGGCTATTCTGAGCGACGGGATCTGGATTTCAATGGGAAGAACTGCTTCGCTCCCGTAGACCAGCGAGAATAGGGTACAACCCGTTGGCGTTCGTACCGTTGTACGGTATGCCCAGAGGCATTCGCCCAGCTTCTCATTCCAGTCTCTCTTGTTTGAAGAGACAAACTTCTTCAAGAGTTTGATAATGGTTTTGTTGAAAGCTTCCGCCAAACCATTAGCAGCTGGATAGTATGCCGTGGAGGCAACATTGTGTATCCGGTTTTTATCGCAAAACCGATGAAACGTCTGGCTAATGAACTGGGGCCCATTGTCGTGAATTATCCTCCGGGGTACCCCGAAGCGATAGATGACGTGATATTTGATGAAGCTGACCACGTTGGATGCCTTTACCTCGGTGAGAGGGATTGCTTCGGCCCATTTGGAAAAGTAATCCGTGATGGCCAGTATGAACTGGTGACCCCTGGAAGAAGATGGGTGAATAGGACCGATGATATCCATTCCCCATGCTTCGAAAGGCCAGGATACGACTGTAGGATGTAGATGTTCCGACGGTTGATGTATGAAGTCTGCATGAACCTGACAGGCTCTGCAGTGCTTTGCATACTGTATTGCATCTGCGATCATGGTCGGCCAGTAATAGCCCATCCTCCTGATGCGATCCTGTAGCTTAGCCCCGGGTTGATGCGCTCCGCATACGCCGTCGTGAGCTTCACGGATAATCTGCTGTGCTTCGGTACCAGAGAGACACCTCAACAGCAGTCCGTCGTAGGTCCGGCGATACAGGCTGTCACGACCCGCACCCAGTTTAGGGGCACGAGTGCGTGGGTACGTACAGCCTACGCCGCAGCATCGGCGGTAGAACGCTGTCAAGGTCTTGATACTATCTACCCAATCTCACACAAGCATCCAATCTCCATAAGGAGGCACGGATGACACAATAAAATGAACACATACTCAATCACAGGAATTACAGCACGAGAAGATATCGAACAGATAAAACTAAATACAACACAAGTCAAAAAGAAATAACTCAACTCAACAAATATCCAAGTCATCAAAAAATGCCGGAGACAAATCCGGTACCAAAATAGTCTGCTAAAAGAACTAACTAGAAGATTAGTGATTCCGGCTAGACCTCCCGGAATCACAACTAAACAACCAAGCCCAGTTGCAGCTACTCACCATATGGTCCATAAAGTGTCGGACAGCGGTCCACTAAAGCATAGTCTGGAAAAATGTTTCCAGTCAGGAAGGAGCAAAGTACAATCTCAAATAACAGTTCCATATAATTGATAAGGACTATAAAGTAATAAACAGATCATGCTAGATACTAAGAAGACCGAGAATAAATGCAATGGCAAAATAGAGAGACAGGAAATGTAAAGAGACAGGTAATAGGCAATATGAGACAGTCAGTGCATATATGAAAATGAAAAGAACAAGGTACAGTATCATATACGGGTGATGTAGTATATGATTTAAAATAGGGAACTGTAATCTATTCTAAGTGTTTAAAATAGTAGTTTCGAAATATGATCGGCTTGGGAACATGTACGATAGCTATAGGGCCTGGCTAATCATATGTGAAGAGCATGATTAACACTTACATTGTTCTACACTACAATAAGAGGTTATGATCACATTTCTTACTAACTACTTCCCCGCCCCCAACTAGTACTGTGGATCCAACCATGACACGTCACGATACACGAGCAAGTCCAATCTATCATGTACGATGTCTAATGTACATGTCGTGTACAATGTCAATACGATAATCAATGTAACATCTCATGACTGCAGATCCAAGCTATACTAGTCCATGTAGCACAGTGTTAAGGATTCAGATGTAACATTTCTAGATTATTGAACTTTATAGGAATTATCAACAATTGAAAATTATCAGAGAAATGTACTTGCCTTGGGTCCTTAGCTGGTAATTATTGATGTCCTGTTCCAGAGTATCCCCTGGGTGAACCAACAGTCCTATAAACATATCACAATATCACTGGCATCAGATGCTACACTAACACAGTCTAAAAATACTGAGTTCGGGACTTCTCTAGGTATGATACTGGTCACCTAGGATCATCTAGTAGAATATATAAATATACATATCATTAATTAACATATATTTAATTTCCATCACTTACAATAATAGATATATAAAATATATACTTTAAAATAAATAATACTTATATATATAAACATAATAAATAATACTTGTATGTATATATATATAAACATAGTTCATGGAAAGAATACAATACGTATTTATATTTATACCAAGTAGATTAGATATATACATATACATATATTAAATACACACATTACACTATACTAAAGTATATATATATACTATACTATACATGTATTAAACATAAATTAAATAAATAATATACATTCACTTTATTAAATTATACATTACCAAGTCTTAATACATTTACCATATACATATATATGTGCATATATATATATATATACCAATTACCAAAAATACGTATTTACATATTTATACATTTATACCAAAATACTTATTTTTATTACATATATTCCATATGAAAATATACCAAAATAATACTTGTATGTATATGAATACATATACACTAAGTATTATTCTAATACACACACCAATACACGTATACGTATTTATATTTATATATATATAAATCTACACATATATTTATACCAAATACTGTTATATATATACCAATTAAAATTAAAACATACACATACACATAAATTCATACAAATATACGTATACGCATTTATATACATATATATATATATATCTTCACATTAAATAAATAAATACGATACATATACATGTATTAACATTAATTAACTAAATGCTATACATATATATATATTAATATATACTCATACGTATATATATATATATATATATATATATATATATATATATATATATATATATATATATATAAAGAGGGAAGAGGGAGAAGAAGAAAGAAACTTACAGAGGGGTTGCTGGCCGGAGTACGGCCGAAATCGGAGGAGGGAAGTCGGGGCTCGGTTGGCCGCTCGCCGGAGTGCAGAGGACTGTATGCTGTAGGCCGAGGTGGTCGGAACAGTCGCAGCGGGGAGAAGAGTGGGGAGGAGCTCGTGAGGGGGGTCGGCTGGCCTGTCGGACTGGAGCTCGGCTCGGTGGAAAGGGGGAGGAGCAGCCGGAGTTGAATGGATGGGGAGTTGCTCCGGTCAGGAGCTCGAGGCTAGGCTCGGCTGGAGGGGCTGCAGTCGGCTGTAGTCGGGCCGCTTCGGGTGATCAGCGGGTGGAGGAGCAGCCAGCAAGGTCGCCTGGCCGGAGGGAGCTGGCCGCCGGACGCGTCGAGGCAGCGGGGGCCGGCCGTACAGGTGGAGGGAGGAAGAGTAAAGGCGGAGGAGGAGTTGATGGGGTTGGCCGCCGGAGGGGATTGACAGTAGGGAGGAGGGTGGAGAGAACTGAGCAGCGGCCGGAGCTCGGGGCTGGCCGCCGGGGTTGGCCGGGTGGCCTGATGGCCGACCGGAGTGCACAGGGAAAGGGCTCGGGTGTACAGTATTCCAGGTTTTCCCCCCTCTTTCAATTTCAAAAATACAAAGGAAAGAAGAAGAAGGAGGGAAGAAGAAGAAGAAGAGAAGAAGAAAAGAAAAAGAATGGAGAAAAATGGGAAGCCTACGTTTGAGGGTGGAGGCTTGTAAGGAGGTGGGGAAACCTAGGTTTTCTAGGGATTAGGGTTGATGTGACATGACATTATATAGGGAGAGAGGGTGTATGGATTCAAGGGTTAGGATTGACCCCCTTTAAATGTGTGGTCCAGATTGGTCATAGAGAAAAATAATTCATGGAGGAATGAGGGTGAGGTTTAATTAAAAATTAATAGGGCTCCCTCATTGGTTTAAACAAATGGGTGTTAACACCAAAAAATACAAATGTGCAATTTAACCCCCTTAAATTTGGGTATTTGCACAGACGCATGAAATGACGAAAATTTGGCGGGCGATTCGGTGTCCGGTGTTTTGTAGGGTCAGGGGCGTTGTATGATCGGTATGGGCTCAATTTGCAGGGCACTGGAATTAAATTGGGATTTTCAGAATCGGTTAAAATAGTATCCTCAATTTAATTAGAAATAAATGCAAGTTGTGTTCTAAAATTAATTAGGAGTTCATAGGGCCAAAATCAGGTCAGGTCATCAATACCAATAATGAAGAAGACTCAGAACAGAATATTTCCCTAATTTGGGCCGCACGAAAAATAGGTCAAGATTGTCCCCAATTTCGATTGGAACGCACAACGATACAAAATAGGGATTTATTAAATAACGTCTGCGACAATTTTTGTGCGGCTAGAAATAATACACAGAGAGCATAATTATGAGTTGCAAAAATAGCAGAATGGAAGGCGGGCATGTCTAGGGTAAGATTGTGAAATTTGTTGGAAGACAAAAGTCAGGGTAGCGCTCCAAATGTCGAAGCAAAGGCAATGCGCACTAATTAATTAAAATACGGTAATTAATTAAAATCTCCAATAAATAAATTCTAGATAAAATAATTAAATACAGAATTCTATAATTCGGACAGGTGGTCATCTATTGGGCTTCTAGGTCTAGTCTACTAGCTTAAAAATAAATGAACACTGTATATAATATTATATTTAATTACACATCACATAATTATTTAAATTAAATATACTATCATGCAATTACTTAATTGTAACGACCATAATATTAAATAATATAAAAAGTCGAAAATACCCCTGTTTTCGGAATGTGGTAGTGACAAGTCTACCCTCCTTAAAAGAATTTCGTCCTCGAAATTTAAAATCCTCACAGTAGCATTTAATCATACACATTATTATTTCCCTCAAAGTTTAAATTCATCATCCATGAAATCAGGTAATAATCCTCAATGTCCTTTCACAATTTTAAAATTTTTTGAAATTATTGCATTCCGGAAAAATCCTCGAAATAAAATCAAAGTCCATTTTTTATCAAAATTTCCCCAAAATTTTTAGTTAATAATTCAAAACTCGGAATTCAATATCCACTCCTCTAATTTGATTTTAATCAATGCACATATAGAAATGTAAATCTCGTCCCACAAAGTTTAAATTTAAACATTTATCCATCTAAATTTTATTTCTCGATTTCCTCTTCTTCAAAATACTCAACAACGCGATACTTAAGGATTCTCTAATTGCAACATCCAATATAAAATTCTAAAATTCATAACTTGCAATCAAATAAATATATTGATAATCTCCCAAAATTTCCAATTTTTTATAACCAATTTAATCATGTCATAATCTTCCTGGAATTAATTAAACCACCAATTATGAAATGTTAATTTCTTAACCCTCTATTTAAATCAATGTTTATCCTCGAATTTTAATCATCTTGTCTCTCTTGTCAAGTCATAACCCCTTCAGAAATCTTCGTCATGGTCAACCCCAATAATCCTGATCTAAAAATCTTTCCTATAATCATACAACATGCAACCTAAGGGGAATATGTACGGTCATGGTGTCTTTTGTCATAGTATTGCAGTCTCTGTATCAGGGTATACTACTAGCTACATTCTAACAAAAATCATGAATACTAGCTACAGTACTAGGGAATCAATCGATCAGAAGACGAAAAAGAACATGAGGAAAGAAAGAAGGACCTACTAACATATTCTTGCAGTATCTTCTAACATACACTTAACTCTGGCACATTCACTAACTAATTCCTATTCCTGTACACTGATATCCATATCAACTAATCATTAGTCCACAAGACATCCATGATTACATCCTCATTGCATACACTTGCCTCTTGATACCTAGATCTGATACCAAGAATCTTTAATATATCCATGGTTTAATAATGCATCTAAGGTTTGATACCTCTATCTCTCTAAGGTACCATAGTTCTACTAGAAACATATTCACTGCTAGCTTTCTTATATACTGCAATCGCTGATACTAGTTATCCTTATCACTCAAGTGCATATCAAAGGCAACCCATCATACTAAGTACTGCTCTCTCCAATACAGCTCTAAATGGACACCCAAGTCTGTTTGCGGTGCCATCTCAATCATGCCCAAGTCAACAGATCCTTACACATGCACCTCATCCACTCATATATTAATTTATATCTCTTCCATTATAAAATTTTATCCTCATAATAAGGTCCTCAAAACTAACTCCTCGAACAATTTAAAGTAAAATGCATATACTTTCCTCAAAGTCAGATGTTCAGAAGCTGAAACAAAAATTTAATCACTTCCAAAATTCCTTACAGCTTTGTCTAGGCTCATTGAATCAAATTGAATCCTCAAACATTTTAATAAAACCTCAACTCTTTAAAATTCTTAAAAATTGTAATTCATTCCACTCTTCAAACGATAAAATTGAATCCACAAGTATACATATAAATACTCACAGTCTCTAATATTCAAGGTGCACACTAATACACCAATTATTTACAACCTCAACTGTGTACGAAAATTGTACTGCCCGAATTATTTGCACTATTACTTCCAAACGATCATCATCACTGATACTCTTTCTCCTCTATCTATAGTGCCAATACTAACTATAACACACCTATCATAAAACTATTGCTACAAGGCACTACGCTATGGGTATCTCTAGATTAATGTCTACTGCTCTCATGTCCAACCAAGAAACACTTACAAACTCACAAGTCACACTCAGTCAAACTAATACAAGACACAATCAAAATTGTAAGTCACTAATTATCATACTAACAAGGAATCCTCAAAGAAGCTCAAAAAGGAACGAGATTAAGGACTGAAGGTATCTTTACTGCTAGTAAAGAAAAGAAGCGATGGAACAAAGTCCTGGAATAACAGAAATAGATAAGTCTTGAGATGATACTTTAAGAACCAATTTAAGATACAACCTGATAATCATACACGTCTGTCAGAAATCATGACACTCAGAATCCTCGCCACGCCAGTAAGCATAGATGCGATAAACGACAGGTTCCGTAACTAAGGTATGCAACTCTATAATCATGTCATCTAGAATCTTCGCCACACCAACCGGTATGGCTGCGAGAGACTCTAAGTTTCATAACTACAGTATATACATCCAAGCCAGGTTCCTACGTTCTCGCCACGACAGCTAATATGGCTGCGATAAACTCTAGGTTCCATAACCAAAGTAGACGTTTTACCTTTCTCACTGTCCTCATCAATATATGTCATCAGATGATACCGTAAATTTTAGCCCGTAAAATTCATCTCGATATAAAATCAACTCAACAACGATACCAAGAATTTAAATTTAATAACTGGCCGACAAGAATCAAGCTCAATATCAACAAGCGAGAACGGACGAAAACAAGGGGAAAGGAATTAAAATTAGAAATTGTAATAAGATTCTCAAGGGGTCGTCCCAGGAATCTCTCAAGAATTGTGATTGAGTATTCTCTCTCGTCCTAGTATCCTATGTCCTAGATCCTATCGCAGGCACGCAATAGTGTAACAAAGATGCCACACTACTACGACATCGCACAACTCGCGAAGTCTGACCTGCATGGGCCACCACTAAAAACGTGTCACGACCCACACCCAATTTAGGGGCACGAGTGCGTGGGTACGTCCAGCCTACGCCGCAGCATCGGCGGTAGAACGCTGTCAAGGTCTTGATACTATCTAGCCAATCTCACACAAGCATCCAATCTCCATAAGGAGGCACGGATGACACAATAAAATGAACACATACTCAATCACAGGAATTACAGCACGAGAAGATATCGAACAGATAAAACTAAATACAACACAAGTCAAAAAGAAATAACTCAACTCAACAAATATCCAAGTCATCAAAAAATGCCAGAGACAAATCCGGTACCAAAATAGTCTGCTAAAAGAACTAACTAGAAGATTAGTGATTCCGGCTAGACCTCCCGGAATCACAACTAAACAACCAAGCCCAGTTGCAGCTACTCACCATATGGTCCATAAAGTGTCGGACAGCGGTCCACTAAAGCATAGTCTGGAAAAATATTTCCAGTCAGGAAGGAGCAAAGTACAATCTCAAATAACAGTTCCATATAATTGATAAGGACTATAAAGTAATAAACAGATCATGCTAGATACTGAGAAGACCGAGAATAAATGCAATGGCAAAATAGAGAGACAGGAAATGTAAAGAGACAGGTAATATGCAATATGAGACAGTCAGTGCATATATGAAAATGAAAAGAACAAGGTACAGTATCATATACGGGTGATGTAGTATATGATTTAAAATAGGGAACTGTAATCTATTCTAAGTGTTTGAAATAGTAGTTTCGAAATGTGATCGGCTTGGGAACATGTACGATAGCTATAGGGCCTGGCTAATCATATGTGAAGAGCATGATTAACACTTACATTGTTCTACACTGCAATAAGAGGTTATGATCACATTTCTTACTAACTACTTCCCCGCCCCCAACTAGTACTGTGGATCCAACCATGACACGTCACGATACACGAGCAAGTCCAATCTATCATGTACGATGTCTAATATATATATCGTGTACAATGTCAATACGATAATCAATGTAACATCTCATGACTGCAGATCCAAGCTATACTAGTCCGTGTAGCACAGTGTTAAGGATTCAGATGTAACATTTCTAGATTATTGAACTTTATAGGAATTATCAACAATTGAAAATTATCAGAGAAATGTACTTGTCTTGGGTCCTTAGCTGGTAATTATTGATGTCCTGTTCCAGAGTATCCCCTGGGTGAACCAACAGTCCTATAAACATATCACAATATCACTTGCATCAGATGCTACACTAACACAGTCTAAAAATACTGAGTTCGGGACTTCTCTAGGTATGATACTGGTCACCTAGGATCATCTAGTAGAATATATAAATATACATATCATTAATTAACATATATTTAATTTCCATCACTTACAATAATAGATATATAAAATATATACTTTAAAATAAATAATACTTATATATATAAACATAATAAATAATACTTGTATGTATATATATATAAACATAGTTCATGGAAAGAATACAATACGTATTTATATTTATACCAAGTAGATTAGATATATACATATACATATATTAAATACACATATTACACTATACTAAAGTATATATATATACTATACTATACATGTATTAAACATAAATTAAATAAATAATATACATTCACTTTATTAAATTATACATTACCAAGTCTTAATACATTTACCATATACATATATATGTGCATATATATATATATACCAATTACCAAAAATACGTATTTACATATTTATATATTTATACCAAAATACTTATTTTTATTACATATATTCCATATGAAAATATACCAAAATAATACTTGTATGTATATGAATACATATACACTAAGTATTATTCTAATACACACACCAATACACGTATACGTATTTATATTTATATATATATAAATCTACACATATATTTATACCAAATACTGTTATATATATACCAATTAAAATTAAAACATACACATACACATAAATTCATACAAATATACGTATACGCATTTATATACATATATATATATATATATATCTTCACATTAAATAAATAAATACGATACATATACATGTATTAACATTAATTAACTAAATGCTATACATATATATATATTAATATATACTCATACGTATATACGTATGTATATATATACATATATATATATATATATATATATATATATATATATATATATATATATATATATATATATATATATATATATATATATATATATATATATATAAAGAGGGAAGAGGGAGAAGAAGAAAGAAACTTACAGAGGGGTTGCTGGCCGGAGTACGGCCGGAATCGGAGGAGGGAAGTCGGGGCTCGGTTGGCCGCTCGCCGGAGTGCAGAGGACTGTATGCTGTAGGCCGAGGTGGTCGGAACAGTCGCAGCGGGGAGAAGAGTGGGGAGGAGCTCGTGAGGGGGGTCGGCTGGCCTGCCGGACTGGAGCTCGGCTCGGTGGAAAGGGGGAGGAGCAGCCGGAGTTGAATGGATGGGGAGTTGCTCCGGTCAGGAGCTCGAGGCTAGGCTCGACTGGAGGGGCTGCAGTCGGCTGTAGTCGGGCCGCTTCGGGTGATCAGCGGGTGGAGGAGCAGCCAGCAAGGTCGCCTGGCCGGAGGGAGCTGGCCGCCGGACGCGTCGAGGCAGCGGGGGCCGGCTGTACAGGTGGAGGGAGGAAGAGTAAAGGCGGAGGAGGAGTTGATGGGGTTGGCCGCCGGAGGGGATTGACAGTAGGGAGGAGGGTGGAGAGAACTGAGCAGCGGCCGGAGCTCGGGGCTGGCCGCCGGGGTTGGCCGGGTGGCCTGATGGCCGGCCGGAGTGCACAGGGAAGGGGCTCGGGTGTACAGTATTCCAGGTTTTCCCCCCTCTTTCAATTTCAAAAATACAAAGGAAAGAAGAAGAATGAGGGAAGAAGAAGAAGAAGAAGAAGAGAAAAAGAAAAGAAAAAGAATGGAGAAAAATGGGAAGCCTACGTTTGAGGGTGGAGGCTTGTGAGGAGGTGGGGAAACCTAGGTTTTCTAGGGATTAGGGTTGATGTGACATGACATTATATAGGGAGAGAGGGTGTATGGATTCAAGGGTTAGGATTGACCCCCTTTAAATGTGTGGTCCAGATTGGTCATAGAGAAAAATAATTCATGGAGGAATGAGGGTGAGGTTTAATTAAAAATTAATTGGGCTCCCTCATTGGTTTAAACAAATGGGTGTTAACACCAAAAAATGCAAATGTGCAAATTAACCCCCTAAAATTTGGGTATTTGCACAGACGCATGAAATGACAAAAATTTGGCGGGCGATTCGGTGTCCGGTGTTTTGTAGGGTCAGGGGCGTTGTATGATCGGTATGGGCTCAATTTGCAGGGCACTGGAATTAAATTGGGATTTTCAGAATCGGTTAAAATAGTATCCTCAATTTAATTAGAAATAAATGCAAGTTGTGTTCTAAAATTAATTACGAGTTCATGGGGCCAAAATCAGGTCAGGTCATCAATACCAATAATGAAGAAGACTCAGAACAGAATATTTCCCTAATTTGGGCCGCACGAAAAATAGGTCAAGATTGTCCCCAATTTCGATTGGAACGCACAACGATACAAAATAGGGATTTATTAAATAACGTCCGCGACGATTTTTGTGCGGCTAGAAATAATACACAGAGAGCATAATTATGAGTTGCAAAAATAGCAGAATGGAAGGCGGGCATGTCTAGGGCAAGATTGTGAAATTTGTTGGAAGACAAAAGTCAGGGTAGCGCTCCAAATGTCGAAGCAAAGGCAATGCGCACTAATTAATTAAAATACGGTAATTAATTAAAATCTCCAATAAATAAATTCTAGATAAAATAATTAAATACAGAATTCTATAATTCGGACAGGTGGTCATCTATTGGGCTTCTAGGTCTAGTCTACTAGCTTAAAAATAAATGAACACTGTATATAATATTATATTTAATTACACATCACATAATTATTTAAATTAAATATACTATCATGCAATTACTTAATTGTAACGACCATAATATTAAATAATATAAAAAGTCGAAAATACCCCTGTTTTCGGAATGTGGTAGTGAAACAGGCATTGTGAAGACGCGTCGAAGTAGAAGCGTAGCGATCGTCTCTTGACGGATACTGCTTCCTTGGGGTTCTCCGGTAAGATTCCGTATGCCACGAAATCTATGAAAGGACTTGTCCAATCTCTTGTAGGAGGATCGGCGTTTACAGTGTAGCTGCGTTCTATGTGACAGCTGTTCTTCACACAGAACAAATCTCTGTTAAGAAGGATTACCGAATCTTGCCTTCTTATAGGAGCGGCTAAGTCTGCGGCAAGGCTGGCCAGGGCATCAGCTTCCAGATTCTGAGATCGAGGTACGTGTTCTAGGAAGAACCCTTTGAACGTCATGGCTATCTCGATTGTCGCCCGGTGATAGGGGATGAGGTCTGGATTACGGACTTCGTATATTCCCCTGACTTGATTGACGATGAGCAGAGAATCACCGAAAGCCTCCAGGGATTCTACCCCCAGTTCCGTAGTAACTTGGAGCCCAATTAGTAGAGCGTTGTATTCTGCCACGTTGTTGGAGCAGGGCTCGCTAAGAGAGTATGCTTGGTAGATGACGAGTTGATCCGGGGTAACTAGGACGACTCCCACTCCTGAAATGATGTTTCCTTTAGGACCGGTTCTGGAGGCGCCATCAAAGAACAGTTGCCATACGTCGCTTTTCCTTGCGAAGTTACATTCTGCAACTTCATCGGGGATGTCCTCGTATAGTTTGGAGGTCTCCGGGATCGGATGAGCCGCTAGGAAGTCGGCCAGCGCTTGGCCTTTGACGGATTTCTGTGGGATGTACACCATGTCGTATGGTGTCAGTAGCATCGCCCACGTTGCGAGTCGGGAGTTGAGGGCACTTGGCTTGCTCATCAGCACTCGAAGGGGGTTGATCCTGGAGATGATATGAATAGTCTGGCCGGTGACGCAGTACCGCATTTTCTGGACAGCGAACATCAGAGCCAAGCATTCCTTCTCCACTGGGTTGTACCGGTGTTCGGCCCCGACCATCATTCTGCTAAGATAGTAGATAGCCTGTTCATGACCCGCATTATTTTTCTGTGCGAGGAGAGCTCCTAGCGAATGATCCATTGCCCGTACGTACAGCAAGAATAGTTTTCCCACGACGGGAGGCACCAGGACTGGCGGGCTGGTTAAGTAGCGTTTGATATCCTCGAACGCTTGCTGGCAGGTTTCGTCCCATATGAAGGATACACCTTTCTTCATGAGATGAGAGAAGGGCTGGCATCTCCCCGAGAGGTTGGATATGAATCGCCGGATATAAGCCAGACGTCCTTGGAACCCCCTGAGTTCCCTCAGATTACGGGGCGGTCGCATTGCCATGATCGCCTGGACTTTGTCAGGGTCTACTTCGATGCCTTTGGTGGTAATGACGAATCCCAGGAACTTGCCACTGGATACACCCAGAAAGGACTTTGTGGGGTTCATCTTGAGTTGATGCTGGCGCATTAATTCGAATACTGCCCTCAGGTCTCGGATGTGATCACCTTTGAGGCGACTTTTGACGGCTATGTCGTCTACGTAACATTCTACTGTTTTGCGTAAATGTCCGCGGAATATGTTACTCATAGCCCATTGGTACGTAGCCCCAGCGTTCTTTAGCCCGAAGGGCATGACCGTATAGCAATATACCCCCAGTGGTGTCCGGAAGGCGGTGTGCTTCTCGTCTTCAGGATGCATCTTGATCTGATTGTATCCCGAGAACCCGTCCATGAAAGACATGCGTTCGAAGCCGCAGGTGTTGTCGATCATGATGTCCGTGATGGGGAGAGGGAATTCATCTTTGGGGCAGGCCGCATTCAGATCTCGGTAGTCGATGCAGATGCGTACCTTCCCATTCTTCTTCATGACCGGGACCACGTTAGCGACCCAGTCGGGGTGTTGTTCCTCCCGGATGAAACCGCAGGTTATCAACTTCTTGACTTCAGCTTCGATGGCGTCCATCATATCGGGGCGGAACCGTCGTTGGTGCTGCTTTACCGGCTTCGAATCGGTTAATATATTGAGCATATGAGTAGCTACCTTCGGGTCTAGGCCTGGCATGTCCTCGTAATCCCACGCGAAGACGTCAATATACTCCTTTATCAGCTGTATAACTTCTTCCCTTTCAGGTGGGGGAAGATTATTACTGATAAATATTGGCTTTGGTGAGAGCTCACTCCCAACGTTGATCTGGATGACTTCGTCCTTGGTGGGAGGTTCTCTCTGCTCGAAGCAGAATTCCTACTGCGTATCCATTTGTTGAGCCCAGGGGTCATCCTCGAATGGCTCCGTATCCTGCTCCTCGGCTTCTGAGGGATTTGTCATTACCATATTCGCCGATAGTGCTTGTTCGAAAGCATCTGGCGAGTTGGAGGGCGATGAGCTGTTCTGGGAAGAGGTAAAGGGGTCCTCTTTTGGCTCGGAAGTCGCGATGGAGGTGGCATACCCTAGCCCGAGACGGGCTTGTTGATTACGGGGGTTGCCGTACGGCATCGTTCGTCTGCCTCTTCCGTAGTTGAGGCCTGGCTTCCGTTTCAAGTCGTAGCCCATGTTTTGCATGATCTTTAGCGCTTGCGGGCTATAACGATGAATCTGTATTTTCCCGGTGTCGTCATCGAAAGGGTCTTCTTGGACAATCGGTTGATTCCGCATGCGGCCGAAGACAATTGAGCGCTGACTGCTGCAGGTAGGCGGGACGATGAAGATAGAATCCTCATGAGGTCCATATGTCGTGACGACGTTGGACGGCGATGCTACTTCCCAGACATATGGGCGATAGGAGCCTATAGCTTTCAAGAATTTTTGTGCTATGGGTTCTACCTCGTCATGTGGAGTGGGTCTCTGTACTTACCCAGAGGTGATATGGACATGGCAATTTTTGTGGACTTAACATTACTGGCGTACTTAGAATTTAAGTACGAATGTTAAGTGTAGACGACAATCGATATCAGAGGTAATATGGACATGATAGTTGATGGTCGAAAGTTTATTCAGAGATAATATGAACATGACAAACTTTTGTGATAGTGGCTCCATCGGAGAGGGAGGCACATATCTGCTCAGAGGTAAAATGGACATGGCAATTTTTGTGGACTTAACATTACTGGCGTACTTAGGATTTAAGTACGAATGTTAAGTGTAGACGACAATCGATATCAGAGGTAATATGGACATGATAGTTGATGGTCGAAAGTTTATTCAGAGGTAATATGAACATGACAAACTTTTGTGATAGTGACTCCATCAGAGAGGGAGGCACATATCTGCTCAGAGGTAATATGGACATGGCAATTTTTGTGGACTTAACATTACTGGCGTATTTAGGATTTAAGTACGAATGTTAAGTGTAGACGACAATCGATATCAGAGGTAATATGGACATGATAGTTGATGGTCGAAAGTTTATTCAGAGGTAATATGAACATGACAAACTTTTGTGATAGTGACTCCATCGGAGAGGGAGGCACATATCTGCTCAGAGGTAATATGGACATGGCAATTTTTGTAGACTTAACATTACTGGCGTACTTAGGATTTAAGTACGAATGTTAAGTGTAGACGACAATCGATATCAGAGGTAATATGGACATGATAGTTGATGGTCGAAAGTTTATTCAGAGATAATATGAACATGACAAACTTTTGTGATAGTGGCTCCATCGGAGAGGGAGGCACATATCTGCTCCTCTGCCGTAGTGATCGTTCCCTATAGACGCAGAGTTATGACCTTGGCATCGATTAATTCCTGAATTCTCTTCTTTAGTACATAGCAGGCCTTCGTAGGGTGATGAGTGTACTGATGGAAGAGGCAATAATCTGGGTCATTGATTCTGTCGGACCTCTCAGGATATCTGACGTCGGGAAGCTGAAGCTTACTTTCCTTTCTTAATATATTGAAGATTTCAATTACGTCATCTTCTCCGAAGGAGAAAGTTCCTTTCGGTCGTGGGGCCTTTGACGTCTGAGTTTTATGGTCTTCGGGGGAGATAGCCATTGTCGTACCATCTTTGAATCCTGTGGACATTCTACCCCTCGCTTTGGATGTTGCTCTGTTCTGTCGAGGCGAGCTACCCCCGGACACGCTATGGTCTCTGGTCGCAGAAACTGAATCAGGAGGAATTGTCCTTGACAGTACAGGATTAAATTTAGCAGCATATCCTAATCCGAAACGAGTTTGCTGATGGCGGGAATTACCCTGCAATGGTGTTCGTCTACCCTTTCCATAGTTGAGGCCTTGCTTTGATTCCAAATCATAACCCAGTTTCTGTATAATCTTCAAAGCCTGTGGGCTGTACCTGTGGATTTGTATTTTCCCACTCTCAGGCTCGCGGAATTCTTCCTGTTCAACCGGACCGTTCCGTTTTTTTTTGAAGACTATTGGATGCTGATCGCCGCGGGTAGAAGGGACGACAAAGGCATTATCTTCATCTGGTTCATACATCATGATGACTTTAGATGTTGATGCATTTTCCCATACGATCTCTCCTCGTCTGACGGTTTTACGACTCCTGTTTTTGTCTTTTCGAATTAGATAGGTGTGCAGGTCAGGAGGATTTGTCGAAGAGGAAGACGAAGGCTTGTGTCTTCTGTTCTCCTCAGCGGGTACGCGGAGGCTGGTCACCCCGGTTTTCCCTATACCGCCTGTATACAACAGGTTGGCCATCTGGGCGGCGGATAATCCCCCGGGAGGGTGTCTTTGAGCTTGTTTTATGCCGAGGGATTGTTCCTGGCGTAACTTGGAGATTCGCTCAGTCTGGCGTGAGGCTGAAGAGGCTCTCAGTTGGCCATTAGCTTCTCGCGTAATCCGGAGAGTAGGCAGATCATTCTTTTGCTGGCGTAAGGGCACAGTAGTTGAATATTCACCCGCCTGCTTTCCTCTGCGGAGATCGCCGCGCTCGTCTGGTTCACCGTAAAGGTCAGATGTCATTTTGCGCGTAGAGCGTGATCTGTACTTCTGATTTGGTGTTGAGGCGCCATCAGAGGTCTTGTCTGTACCGCGCGTAGCGGGAGACTGATTTCTGCGCGTAGAACGCAGTGGATACTCCTGGGTTAGCGCTGAGGCTTTGCCAGAAGCTTTGTCTGTACCGCGCGTAGCGGGAGACTGATTTCTGCGCGTGGAGCGCAGAGGATACTCCTGGGTTAGCGCTGAGGCTTTACCAGAAGCTTTGTCTGTACCGCGCGTAGCGGGAGACTGATTTCTGTGCGTAGAACGCAGTGGGTACTCCTGGGTTAGCGCTGAGGCTTTGCCAGAAGCTTTGTCTGTACCGCGCGTAGCGGGAGACTGATTTCTGCGCGTAGAACGCAGTGGATACTCCTGGGTTAGCGCTGAGGCTTTGCCAGAAACTTTGTCTGTACCGCGCGTAGCGGGAGACTGAATTTTACGTGCGGGGCACGGAGGGAGCGATGCTACCACCTCATTGGTCGGAGAGATCGGAGAGATCGGAGAGTCCACAGGAACGGCGGAGGATGTCTTGGGCATCCACACTTTGCGCAGCTTCCTGCTGTCTTGGACGGAAAGAGAGTGAGAGCTACCCCCAGTCCGAAGCATGTCTTCGTAGGCAGACTGGTCGAACTGAACGACCAGTGTCTTCTTCACGGTTCCTACAGATACCGCATCGTGTTGAGCAATTACTTCCACGTCAGAAGAGAAAGATGTCCCTAGCAGAGTCGCCATCTTGTTTGTGGTATTAAACGAAAGAATGAAAGTGTATTTCAATGACGGGGTTATAAGAGGCCCGCGCCCTTTGGTTTACAAACAAACTTGTACAATGTAATCCTATACGAGGATGTGGGAGTACAATTTATTTAATCTGGGTATAAATTGCTATAGGTGTCTGATCTGCGGTCGATCACTTTAGCCCTTGGACTACACGATGTTGAAGAAGTGCCGTGGAAGACAGGATGCAGCTTCGGAGGTTGCAAAGGAGGGTGGATGCGCGATGCTGAAGGTCGTCGCTCCCTGTTCCTTGCCCGAGCTCTGGGTTCTCCTCTCTCTCTCTCTATCTCTCCTCCTTGATCTCTGGTTCGATGACCTTGTCCGATCTTCGAGTTTCTAATTTTTTGACCTTTGATCTTGTACTGGTTTTCTTGACCAATTTTCCCACCTTTTTCCCCATTGATAGGGGTCTCTATTTATAGAGTTTTGGTGACAGTGACCACTCCGTCGGTGTAACAACCGAGGAGTGGACAGTACAACACCCTTTTACACAATGGTTTAAAATAACCAATGCCTGCGTGTAAATGACCTTTTGAGTGAGCATGTGACGCGTGTCCAACTAAGGGGACAAAACGCGTATATCTGCTACGAAGATCACGGCGTAGAAGCCACGTAGGTAGGTATCCCTTGTGTAGCAGGGGTTGGCGTAAAAGCCAAGCGACTGTCACCTTGGCGTAGAAGCCAAAATAGGCATAGAAGCCGAGCAGGCATAGAAGCCGAATGGGCATAGAAGCCGAGTGGGCATAGGAGCCGAACATGCATAGAAGCCGAGTGGGCATAGGAGCCGAATAGTCGTAGAGACCGAGAGGGCGTTGGAAGCCGAGGGAGCACTGATCCTGAGCGGGCGTAGAAGCCACTGCGTACCGAGTCGAAGTGCTGATGCGGACGTTTTAGCCGGAATTACGGCTTTCGAAGATGTAATCAAATCTTCTACAGAGATTTGTCATCATCTTGTGCATTAAATGCGGAGACGTATTTTTGAAGGTCTGCAGCCCTTCTGTACATCCGTCGTAGAGACGTGCCTTGAGGGAAACTGTCACTGCTCTGTGCAATTAGACGTAGAGACGTGCCTCGAGCCCCGTACGAAGTGCAGCTTTTGACGTGGCAGCGGTTTGCCTTACTGCGGAGCATGAAACAGCTCATGTTCGCCTGTGTAAACAAGGCAGCGTATTCCCTTGTACGCGATAGAGCGGTTTACGCTGGGAGGATTTTGGTAGGCGACGGTTTGGTGATATTTAACCAAATCCTCTGCATTAAATGCAGAGATCCGCCATCATACTGCGGGGTGCGTCCCGAGGGGTCTGCCATCGTTTCCAGCCGTCGTCTGGGTAGCCGTGCAGTACTTTTTGTCAGGGGTCAGAGGCCAGGTTCACCGCGTGACTTGACAGGTTCATTTCGGGGAAGATGAAGCGTTCCTCGTACATTTTAACGCTGCTTTGAGAGCGGCTGGGTTTTACGCCATGGAGGCGATGAAGAACCCTGTTTTACGTTGGATGGCTTCGAAGGCCTCTGCTTACGCTGCTCTGTATCGAGATGCTGCGTAGATCGTTCCAGCGTATTTTTCATGCTTCTACAAGACCCCCTTCAAAGCTTTTAAATTCCTCGGAATTTGAAACGCTTTGAAAGAAGCATGAACGGCCCCTCGTAACTCGAAACGTTTCTGAATGGAGCGTTGAAACGGTCGGTACTGACTTTATGGCGGATTTATTGGGGACCGCTGTGATCTCTTGCGCCTATAAAAGGCTGGGGGGGGTGAACCTGTTTCACCACATTCCCATTGTCATGCAGAGATGATCGTCGGAGCTCGTCGGGTCGATCTGAGGAAGAAGGAGATCATGTTCTTCCAGCATGTAAGGAGCCGAAAAGGACGGCGTCTTCGAGCGAGTGTCCACTGCAACGATGGATCATGGAAGGATATCTTAGCCTCCCTTGCTCGGGAAAATCAGCAACTTTGTATGGCGTTGCTTCTGGCGAGAAGAACGGTCGTATTAGACCACACTGCTTGCAAGCAGTGCCTTCTCTCGTTGCCTCCGGTGATGAGAGTCAGACAGACTCGTTCTGTCCCGGCTTGAGCGGTGCACGGAGCTTGGGACCTGCAAAATCTATGCAAGCCCCAACTCTGTCGTCCTCCGACGTCGACCATCTGCTGGAGAAGATGGATGAAGACCTTGTAGAGGGGATTTCCCTCATATGTAATCATGATTTTAATAAAATCGTCTTCTTCTCCATATGATCGTCTTTACCATACGTTGCTTGTGAAGTCTGGATATGTGCAGCTTCGACACGTCTGAATCTTTACGCCGACTCTGATAGAAAGAGTGTTAGGCCCTGTCTTCTACGCGCAGCGAATAGTCCATAGAACGCCGCTGAGCGTTTTTAAGCATTTAGAACTGTCCTGTTGCTAGGACTGAGGGACGGCGTAGAATTATGAACTGTTGCTTCTCTGATAAGCAGGATCTTGTTTAGACTTCGTCTTCAAGAATGATCTCTCGAAACTCCCTTGGAACAGGGTCGAGGTTTTTGGCTGTCAAATTGAGTTGCCACCTTGATAGACGGGATGTTCAGACTGGAGTCTGGATGAACCTCCAATTTTGGACCCGAGAAGAGTAATTTCTCAATGTTTGAACTCTGTATGCTTCGGGTACTTGGGATGGTCTGGGTCAAGAACGAGTATCTTCTGTGTGAACTCTTTGCAATTGACCGCCTTGGGGACTGTTCAGATATGCGGAAAGTCGTGGAGCGTAAAATCATCAGTCTGTAGCCTCTGAGCGTAAAAACACCACCGAGCGTGAAATCGTAGACTTGTGGTTCCTGAGCGTGAAGTCATAGGTTTGTTGCCTCTCGAGCATAAAAGCTACCGAGCACAAAGGCATCCGGGCATAAACCGTAGACTTGTAGTTGTCGAACATGAAGCCGTAGATCTGTTGCTGTCGAGCGTAGAAAAGCTCCTTTAGCGCAGAACTGTAGATCTGTAGCCTGTGAGCGTAAGAACACCATCGAGCGTGAAATCGTAGACTTGTGGTTCCTGAGCGTGAAGTCATAGGTTTGTTGCCTCTCGAGCATAAAAGCTACCGAGCACAAAGGCATCCGGGCATAAACCGTAGACTTGTAGCTGTCGAACATGAAGCCGTAGATCTGTTGCTGTCGAGCGTAGAAAAGCTCCTTTAGCGCAGAACTGTAGATCTGTACTCCTGAAAAGAAAATTTCTTCGGGCGTGAGGTTTTGCGGATCTGTTGCTTCTGAGCGTAAACTGAGCGCCACCGAGCGTGAGATCGTCGATTTGGTATCTGCTGAGCGTAAAGTCGTAGGTTTGTGGCCTCTCGAGCATAAAAGCTACCGAGCACAAAGGCATCCGGGCGTAAAACCTAGACTTGCAGCTTGCAAGCGTAAAACCGTAGATCTGTTGCTGTCGAGCGTAGAAAGCTCCTTTAGCGTAGAACCCGCTGAACCGTCTTGCACGAAAAAACCTTTCGAATTCGCTGACTGTCCATTTTTCGAGGGTAGTGGGCTGACGTAGCATCCAATCATAACCAACTCTTAATTGCGAGATCCGGTTGGGGTCTCGAGGGGTTCGTCCGAGGATTCGAGGAGTCGACTCGGACCGTATATATACCCCAAGCTTTTGAGAGAAAAAGCTTTTTATCTGTCTTCTGCGAAAGAGAGCTTTCGACTGTTCGAGTTTTCCTTCGTTCCTTCTCCGAGCACTTCGAGTCCTCAGAAATGGCGTCGAAACAAACTCCCTCCACCAAGGGAAAGAGCGCAGGTTCCTCGTCTCGTCCTTCGGTACCGGCGAGAGAATCTTCGGTCGGGCGAGGTGAACCTCCTTCCGAGAGGAGTATCCCGTCGACGAGCAGTGCGCCTGGCTTTAGAGGTAGAGCCTTTTGGGATGACCCAAACGACGAAAAATCCTTCGCACACGTTGAACGTGACCGCGCAAGGTCGTCTTCTGTGCTGATAGCCTCTTTTGAGGAAGATGATGCACGGAGACGTTTTCATCTTTTACGCCCACATTTCTAATGTGCTAGCGTAAGAACTCCATATTTTCGTAGCTCTAAGCGTAAAAGCTCTGGCTGACGAAAATCGGGGTATATCGTAAATTTTGAATTTTACGCTTGCGGAGGAGACTTCTGGCGTATAGAGACCAAATTTGCGCAATCTTGGCGTAAAGCACAGACTATCGTTTTCTTTTGGTCTGCACTTGTGCAGGATTTGTAATGACCTATTTTCCTTGCACTTTTGCAGTTGATTTGGGTGAATCACCGCTGGCTGAGGTGATGGGCTCTGCTGCCGGGATGCTGCACTCGAACTACTTGGAGGATCTGTCCCATGTGGCCTTTCCCATCTCTGGACCCCAGTACCCTGAGGGCAGGGCGTTTCTGATATCGGCCCAGGGTGAGCGAATGCTGTTGAGCATGATCAATGGCGAACCGCTGACACATGTAGACGGGGAGCAATACATAAAGCCGGCTTTCCTCTTTGGGGTCATGATCGATAAGCAGTCCCAGACGAAACCCAAGAGGGAGCCTTGGGTCTTCCCTGTCGGGGATTTGGTCTTGTATCTGCCGACGATGCCGAGGGATTATCCTATCTCGGCTTTCTCCCATGCGACGCATCCTAGGAAGATGTCGTGGAAGCTGACTCCTGATCTTCACGGGAAGACTGGGAAGATCTTTCATCTGAAAGGAGCTGACCAGGGGTCTTTTGTCAGTCGCCCCTCCGGCGTTGTGACGCTGTTCCGGGGTCTGTGCCCGGGTAATGTCCCGAGTGAAGATAGCTCGGTGATCCAGCCTGTTCAGTTGCCGACCTTCTGCAACGACTTCATGAGTCGAGGTGGGGTATATCCCAAGGAGAATCCTCGGTGCAACGGGTGGATTGCCCCAACGAACTCCCGATGGAGATGCCTAGTTGATTGGGCCTTGTCGCACTTCCGAAGAGAGCTGGAGGACATCGGACTATACGCCGCTGTGAGCGCGACGAGTGTTGGGTTGCCTCCCAATGCTAATTTGTTCTTGGCACTGATGGAGCGGTACATTCCGCTCACCGGGACCTTCGCCACTCCACTGGGGGAGTTGGGATTGGCCCTCCATGAGATGGCAGTTGTCTCGAGACTGCCGATGGGGGATACCCCATATGAAGAGTATGTCCCCACCAACCGGGAGTTGGGGGATTTGGACCCTCGGGTGGCGGAAGTATATCAGGAGCTGATGTGTCAGTACTTCGCGTGCACCGCTTTTTATGACGAGCCCTCGGATTTGGCCCATACCAGTAAGTGGATATCTTACCTCTTCTTCTATCGGGCTAGGGCCGCCAAGTCGGAGAAAGCTTCGGGGGGTAAGAATGAGCCCGTAAACTGCTTGAGCGTCCTTAGTGCCCAGGTGGTCGAGGCTCTTATGGAGGACACCAAGGCTCCCGATCAGATTCTCGTTGAGGGGGTAGGAAAATACCCCGAAGGCACCAAGGCCCACAGTTACTTGAGGCGCTGTCGCAGGCCTCTGTCTAAGGAATCCCAGCTGGTTGGTTTCCTCTCCATATGGCTGCGTCGAGTGGTAGTGCTTGGTATCGCGTCTGCGGATCGAATTCACCGGAACATCCTGTGGCCCGCAGTGCGTCTGGTGTTTGGGGAAAGACTGGGCCTGCTTCCTGCCATGGTGTGCCGTATTCAGGCTGGCCTGAGGGCCATGACCGATGGGTTGCTCGTCGATGAAGCTCGGCGTGAGAGTTTTCCCAGGGTGGAATTGCCATACCTGTATTTGATGGGTTGGTTAATTCTCCACAACCCCCGGGTGATGTCTCCCGGTTCCGGCAGCAGCTCAGGGGGCATATTCCTGTTGAATTACAGGGATTCTGCCTGGAATGTGAACACAGTTTTAGACTGTCGGTTAGTGTTGAACCTCAGCCATGGCTGGAAGATCCTCTGTACTCCCCCTCCGGTACATCCCAACCAATCCGGGGTGTGGCTTGAGGATTCAGGTGGAGAGAAGACCGTTCTTTCTCTGGAGGCTTTTAATTGGTTGGTCTGTATCAGACCATCCCATCTGCTGTATAGGAGCGAAGACTATTGCTTCTTCGAGCCCTACTTGCCTAGTCGATTTGCCAGGCAGTTCGGGTACGACCAGTTGCACGTGGGTAACGCCTTCACCAGCTTCAGGCCCAGGGGCGGACTCATTGATGGAGCTAGAGGGTGGCGATATTTTATCATGGGTTGCACGGGGGCAATTTTTATCGTGCCGGTCGTTACAACCTCCACGGAGCTGCGCCTCCTTCACTCTTACGCCCAGTTTTATGTGGCGATTAACACCTTCCATCGCGATTTCGACATGCGGGGAAGCTTTAGAGTGCCTTCTGCCAAGCTTGGGGGAAGAGTCGAAGTCCCCTCGGTTTCTTCTGACGAGGGCGAGGAGTCTGGTACTCCGGATGAGCTCCTGGTGTCGTTGCCGAGGTGTGCAGTGCCTGCGCCGGCGGGGGCTTTGATAGTCTCCTATGGGAAGCGACGGGCTTCTGCTCCGAAGGAAGCTTCCCTTCGTAAGAGGAGGAAGGAGACGGTGGCTCGTCCTCTCCGCATTCCTGGTATTGAGGCTCCCGTGAGTGAGTCGGCACCTTCCTATATCAGGGATGAATCTTTGGCTGGAGGTTCCTCGCCTTTTAGAGAGGGACCTTCTACAGTTCCGGCTGCTGGCGCCGGGGAGTCCTCGCTAGAGGTTGCTGTCGCCGTGGCTGCTTCAAGCAGTGGAGCGGGATTGCCCACGTGGCCGCTGCAGATTGGAGAATCTTTCCCGAGGTCAGTAGTGGGGGAAGTTGCTTCTGGGTCAGCGAGCGCGCTCGGTGAGACTCCGGCTGACGAACCTCGACCGCATCTTGGGGAAGGCTTGACCAAACTTTTGGCGATGTCGGTCGGTCCACCTCCTTCTCCAGGTATGACAGGTCGTATTACGTCCTTAAGGCGTGGTTTAGCCACACCAGGTGCAGACGCATCGTATATGCCGTTGGCTCCTAGTGAAGATGTGGAGGCGCCTAATTCCGAGGCAGAAGTGTCTTCGGGGGCCAGCTCGCCTGGAGAGGTTTCATCATCCCGGGAGGGGGACGAACCTGTTATCGCGACCTCGCCTTTCGCGAGTATGCCGATGACCTCGATCGTTGCCGTCACACCTTTTTCGGCCGCGCCACCCGTCGAGACGGCGACGGTGGCTACCTCGTCTGCAATTGTCCCTGGAGAGGGAGTTACTAGCATCCGGTTACTCCGAACGTTCAGTCGGGTCTAGTCGCGTTGACTGAGCAGCATACCAGCCTTGTCTACACCGGTTTACAAATGATGATACCGATGGTGTTGGCGAAGAAACTTGACTTCGAGCTCCTGAAGAAGACTTCTCATCTTTCGATCGAGGTTGTCAGGGGGCTTGGCAATCCTGGAGTAGCTGACGCTTTGGAGGCGGTGGTTAATGGTTTAGAGCAACCCGTTAACGAATATTTGCAGCGGGCTGAGGCCAGCCTTGATGTTGATGTCCAGGCTCGATTCGACCTCATGGCTGAGCGGCTCGCTACCAAGCTTGCAAGTCTAGACAACTCTATCCAGAAGCACAAGCTGGAGATGGACAGGAGAAAGGCTGTAGTGGAAGAAGCTCTTGCTGTTGAGATGCAGTGTCGATCCGAGCATGAAGGGAATGCAGCGAGGGTCTCCAAGCTGAGGGAAAAACTTGCTCTGGCAGAGGAGTGGGCCTCCCAGTCGTTGGCAGGTTCAGAGGTAGCGATTGGTCGACTGAGTGAAGCGCGACGGGATCTGGACCGTGCAGAAGCTGCCTGTGCGGGCTGTCTTCGAGCAAGGGCTAACCTGACCCTCACGCATACTCCCGAGGCACTGCTGGAGCGGGTTCGCGCCGATGCCTTGGCCTTTAGGAAGGAGGGGATGGCTGCACTGGGGCGGCAGATTCGTGATCTGATTACTCCGCCATCTTGATGTATCTTTCCTTATGTAATTTCGCCTCCTTCTGGGAATGAATAAAAGCGACTCTTTTCTGACTGTGGTGGACCCGTCATTTCGGAATGTAAATGACAGTTTTTTAGGTGAGGGGGATATCAGAGGTAGTGTGGACCTGACATACTCTCGATAAACCTCTTTAGCAGGATGTATCTATTCAGAGGTCGTATAGACATGATAGGATATGACCTAACTAGTTTCTCTTCTTGGAGTAGTTTCGTCAGAATTGAGATTCTCGTTATGTTCCGCCTGGGCAGGGGTAATTAAGCGTAGTATCTTTTCAGGAATTTGCCGTTGATGGGAGCCATTAATAGGTCCCCGTTAGGCTGGGCTATCCTGTAGGCGCCGTTCGAGAACGTTGTCTCGATCACATAAGGGCCTTCCCACTTGGGCTGGAATTTCCCTTTACTTCTGTGAGTTAAAATAATCGGCCTTCTTACTGCTAGAACTAGCTCGCCGACCTTGAACACCCTCTCCTTTACTTTATGGTTAAAAGCCCTAGAAATGCGTGCTTGGTAGAGCGCGATGCGCTGTTGAGCTTAGAGGCGTTTCTCGTCTAATCCTTCTAGCTCCTGAAGCCTTAAGAGGTCATTCTTTTCTTGAGTCAGCTCATTAGCCACGGCTATTCTGAGCGACGGGATCTGGATTTCAATGGGAAGAACTGCTTCGCTCCCGTAGACCAGCGAGAATGGGGTACAACCCGTTGGCGTTCGTACCGTTGTACGGTATGCCCAGAGGCATTCGCCCAGCTTCTCATTCCAGTCTCTCTTGTTTGAAGAGACAAACTTCTTCAAGAGTTTGATAATGGTTTTGTTGAAAGCTTCCGCCAAACCATTAGCAGCTGGATAGTATGCCGTGGAGGCAATATTGTGTATCCGGTTTTTATCGCAAAACCGATGAAACGTCTGGCTAATGAACTGGGGCCCATTGTCGTGAATTATCCTCCGGGGTACCCCGAAGCGATAGATGACGTGATGTTTGATGAAGCTGACCACGTTGGATGCCTTTACCTCGGTGAGAGGGATTGCTTCGGCCCATTTGGAAAAGTAATCCGTGATGGCCAGTATGAACTGGTGACCCCTGGAAGAAGATGGGTGAATAGGACCGATGATATCCATTCCCCATGCTTCGAAAGGCCAGGATGCGACTGTAGGATGTAGATGTTCCGACGGTTGATGTATGAAGTCTGTATGAACCTGACAGGCTCTGCAGTGCTTTGCATACTGTATTGCATCTGCGATCATGGTCGGCCAGTAATAGCCCATCCTCCTGATGCGATCCTGTAGCTTAGGCCCGGGTTGATGCGCTCCGCATACGCCGTCGTGAGCTTCACGGATAATCTGCTGTGCTTCGGTGCCAGAGAGACACCTCAACAGCAGTCCGTCGTAGGTCCGGCGATACAGGCTGTCACGACCCGCACCCAGTTTAGGGGCACGAGTGCGTGGGTACGTCCAGCCTACGCCGCAGCATCGGCAGTAGAACGCTGTCAAGGTCTTGATACTATCTAGCCAATCTCACACAAGCATCCAATCTCCATAAGGAGGCACGGATGACACAATAAAATGAACACATACTCAATCACAGGAATTACAGCACGAGAAGATATCGAACAGATAAAACTAAATACAACACAAGTCAAAAAGAAATAACTCAACTCAACAAATATCCAAGTCATCAAAAAATGCCGGAGACAAATCCGGTACCAAAATAGTCTGCTAAAAGAACTAACTAGAAGATTAGTGATTCCGGCTAGACCTCCCGGAATCACAACTAAACAACCAAGCCCAGTTGCAGCTACTCACCATATGGTCCATAAAGTGTCGGACAGCGGTCCACTAAAGCATAGTCTGGAAAAATGTTTCCAGTCAGGAAGGAGCAAAGTACAATCTCAAATAACAGTTCCATATAATTGATAAGGACTATAAAGTAATAAACAGATCATGCTAGATACTGAGAAGACCGAGAATAAATGCAATGGCAAAATAGAGAGACAGAAAATGTAAAGAGACAGGTAATAGGCAATATGAGACAGTCAGTGCATATATGAAAATGAAAAGAACAAGGTACAGTATCATATACGGGTGATGTAGTATATGATTTAAAATAGGGAACTGTAATCTATTCTAAGTGTTTGAAATAGTAGTTTCGAAATGTGATCGGCTTGGGAACATGTACGATAGCTATAGGGCCTGGCTAATCATATGTGAAGAGCATGATTAACACTTACATTGTTCTACACTGCAATAAGAGGTTATGATCACATTTCTTACTAACTACTTCCCCGCCGCCAACTAGTACTGTGGATCCAACCATGACACGTCACGATACACGAGCAAGTCCAATCTATCATGTACGATGTCTAATGTACATGTCGTGTACAATGTCAATACGATAATCAATGTAACATCTCATGACTGCAGATCCAAGCTATACTAGTCCGTGTAGTACACTGTTAAGGATTCAGATGTAACATTTCTAGATTATTGAACTTTATAGGAATTATCAACAATTGAAAATTATCAGAGAAATGTACTTGCCTTGGGTCCTTAGCTGGTAATTATTGATGTCCTATTCCAGAGTATCCCCTGGGTGAACCAACAGTCCTATAAACATATCACAATATCACTTGCATCAGATGCTACACTAACACAGTCTAAAAATACTGAGTTCGGGACTTCTCTAGGTATGATACTGGTCACCTAGGATCATCTAGTAGAATATATAAATATACATATCATTAATTAACATATATTTAATTTCCATCACTTACAATAATAGATATATAAAATATATACTTTAAAATAAATAATACTTATATATATAAACATAATAAATAATACTTGTATGTATATATATATAAACATAGTTCATGGAAAGAATACAATACGTATTTATATTTATACCAAGTAGATTAGATATATACATATACATATATTAAATACACACATTACACTATACTAAAGTATATATATATACTATACTATACATGTATTAAACATAAATTAAATAAATAATATACATTCACTTTATTAAATTATACATTACCAAGTCTTAATACATTTACCATATACATATATATGTGCATATATATATATATACCAATTACCAAAAATACGTATTTACATATTTATACATTTATACCAAAATACTTATTTTTATTACATATATTCCATATGAAAATATACCAAAATAATACTTGTATGTATATGAATACATATACACTAAGTATTATTCTAATACACACACCAATACACGTATACGTATTTATATTTATATAAATATAAATCTACACATATATTTATACCAAATACTGTTATATATATACCAATTAAAATTAAAACATACACATACACATAAATTCATACAAATATACGTATACGCATTTATATACATATATATATATCTTCACATTAAATAAATAAATACGATACATATACATGTATTAACATTAATTAACTAAATGCTATACATATATATATATTAATATATACTCATACGTATATACGTATGTATATATATATACATATATATATATATATATATATATATATATATATATATATATATATATATATATATATATATATATATATATATATATATATATATAAAGAGGGAAGAGGAGAAGAAGAAAGAAACTTACAGAGGGGTTGCTGGCCGGAGTACGGCCGGAATCGGAGGAGGGAAGTCGGGGCTCGGTTGGCCGCTCGCCGGAGTGCAGAGGACTGTATGCTGTAGGCCGAGGTGGTCGGAACAGTCGCAGCGGGGAGAAGAGTGGGGAGGAGCTCGTGAGGGGGGTCGGCTGGCCTGCCGGACTGGAGCTCGGCTCGGTGGAAAGGGGGAGGAGCAGCCGGAGTTGAATGGATGGGGAGTTGCTCCGGTCATGAGCTCGAGGCTAGGCTCGGCTGGAGGAGCTGCAGTCGGCTGTAGTCGGGCCGCTTCGGGTGATCAGCTGGTGGAGGAGCATCCAGCAAGGTCGCCTGGCCGGAGGGAGCTGGCCGCCGGACGCGTCGAGGCAGCGGGGGCCGGCTGTACAGGTGGAGGGAGGAAGAGTAAAGGCGGAGGAGGAGTTGATGGGGTTGGCCGCCGGAGGGGATTGACAGTAGGGAGGAGGGTGGAGAGAACTGAGCAGCGGCCGGAGCTCGGGGCTGGCCGCCGGGGTTGGCCGGGTGGCCTGATGGCCGGCCGGAGTGCACAGGGAAGGGGCTCGGGTGTACAGTATTCCAGGTTTTCCCCCCTCTTTCAATTTCAAAAATACAAAGGAAAGAAGAAGAAGGAGGGAAGAAGAAGAAGAAGAGAAGAAGAAAAGAAAAAGAATGGAGAAAAATGGGAAGCCTACGTTTGAGGGTGGAGGCTTGTGAGGAGGTGGGGAAACCTAGGTTTTCTAGTGATTAGGGTTGATGTGACATGACATTATATAGGGAGAGAGGGTGTATTGATTCAAGGGTTAGGATTGACCCCCTTTAAATGTGTAGTCCAGATTGGTCATAGAGAAAAATAATTCATGGAGGAATGAGGGTGAGGTTTAATTAAAAATTAATAGGGCTCCCTCATTGGTTTAAACAAATGGGTGTTAACACCAAAAAATGCAAATGTGCAAATTAGCCCCCTTAAATTTGGGTATTTGCACAGACGCATGAAATGACGAAAATTTGGCGGGCGATTCGGTGTCCGGTGTTTTGTAGGGTCAGGGGCGTTGTATGATCGGTATGGGCTCAATTTGTAGGGCACTGGAATTAAATTAGGATTTTCAGAATCGGTTAAAATAGTATCCTCAATTTAATTAGAAATAAATGCAAGTTGTGTTCTAAAATTAATTAGGAGTTCATGGGGCCAAAATCAGGTCAGGTCATCAATACCAATAATGAAGAAGACTCAGAACAGAATATTTCCCTAATTTGGGCCGCACGAAAAATAGGTCAAGATTGTCCCCAATTTCGATTGGAACGCACAACGATACAAAATAGGGATTTATTAAATAACGTCCGCGACGATTTTTGTGCGGCTAGAAATAATACACAGAGAGCATAATTATGAGTTGCAAAAATAGCAGAATGGAAGGCGGGCATGTCTAGGGCAAGATTGTGAAATTTGTTGGAAGACAAAAGTCAGGGTAGCGCTCCAAATGTCGAAGCAAAGGCAATGCGCACTAATTAATTAAAATACGGTAATTAATTAAAATCTCCAATAAATAAATTCTAGATAAAATAATTAAATACAGAATTCTATAATTCGGACAGGTGGTCATCTATTAGGCTTCTAGGTCTAGTCTACTAGCTTAAAAATAAATAAACACTGTATATAATATTATATTTAATTACACATCACATAATTATTTAAATTAAATATACTATCATGCAATTACTTAATTGTAACGACCATAATATTAAATAATATAAAAAGTCGAAAATACCCCTGTTTTCGGAATGTGGTAGTGACAAGTCTACCCTCCTTAAAGGAATTTCGTCCTCAAAATTTAAAATCCTCACAGTAGCGTTTAATCATACACATTATTATTTCCCTCAAAGTTTAAATTCATCATCCATGAAATCAGGTAATAATCCTCAATGTCCTTTCACAATTTTAAAAAATTTTGAAATTATTGCATTCCGGAAAAATCCTCGAAATAAAATCAAAGTCCATTTTTATCAAAATTTCCCCAAAATTTTTAGTTAATAATTCAAAACTCGGAATTCAATATCCACTCCTCTAATTTGATTTTAATCAATGCACATATAGAAATGTAAATCTCGTCCCACAAAGTTTAAATTTAAACATTTATCCATCTAAATTTTATTTCTCGATTTCCTCTTCTTCAAAATACTCAACAACGCGATACTTAAGGATTCTCTAATTGCAACATCCAATATAAAATTCTAAAATTCATAACTTGCAATCAAATAAATATATTGATAATCTCCCAAAATTTCCAAATTTTTATAACCAATTTAATCATGTCATAATCTTCCTGGAATTAATTAAACCATCAATTATGAAATGTTAATTTCTTAACCCTCTATTTAAATCAATGTTTATCCTCAAATTTTAATCATCTTGTCTCTCTTGTCAAGTCATAACCCCTTCAGAAATCTTCGTCGTGGTCAACCCCAATAATCCTGATCTAAAAATATTTCCTATAATCATACAACATGCAACCTAAGAGGAATATGTACGGTCATGGTGTCTTTTGTCATAGTATTGCAGTCTCTGTATCAGGGTATACTACTAGCTACATTCTAACAAAAATCATGAATACTAGCTACAGTACTAGGGAATCAATCGATCAGAAGACGAAAAAGAACATGAGGAAAGAAAGAAGGACCTACTAACATATTCTTGCAGTATCTTCTAACATACACTTAACTCTGGCACATTCACTAACTAATTCCTATTCCTGTACACTGATATCCATATCAACTAATCATTAGTCCACAAGACATCCATGATTACATCCTCATTGCATACACTTGCCTCTTGATACCTAGATCTGATACCAAGAATCTTTAATATATCCATGGTTTAATAATGCATCTAAGGTTTGATACCTCTATCTCTCTAAGGTACCATAGTTCTACTAGAAACATATTCACTGCTAGCTTTCTTACATACTGCAATCGCTGATACTAGTTATCCTTATCACTCAAGTGCATATCAAAGGCAACCCATCATACTAAGTACTGCTCTCTCCAATACAGCTCTAAATGGACACCCAAGTCTGTTTGCGGTGCCATCTCAATCATGCCCAAGTCAACAGATCCTTACACATGCACCTCATCCACTCATATATTAATTTATATCTCTTCCATTATAAAATTTTATCCTCATAATAAGGTCCTCAAAACTAACTCCTCGAACAATTTAAAGTAAAATGCATATACTTTCCTCAAAGTCAGATGTTCAGAAGCTGAAACAAAAATTTAATCACTTCCAAAAATCCTTACAACTTTGTCTAGGCTCATTGAATCAAATTGAATCCTCAAACATTTTAATAAAACCTCAACTCTTTAAAATTCTTAAAAATTGTAATTCATTCCACTCTTCAAACGATAAAATTGAATCCACAAGTATACATATAAATACTCACAGTCTCTAATATTCAAGGTGCACACTAATACACCAATTATTTACAACCTCAACTGTGTACGAAAATTGTACTGCCCGAATTATTTGCACTATTACTTCCAAACGATCATCATCACTGATACTCTTTCTCCTCTATCTATAGTGCCAATACTAACTATAACACACCTATCATAAAACTATTGCTACAAGGCACTACGCTATGGGTATCTCTAGATTAATGCCTACTGCTCTCATGTCCAACCAAGAAACACTTACAAACTCACAAGTCACACTCAGTCAAACTAATACAAGACACAATCAAAATTGTAAGTCACTAATTATCATACTAACAAGGAATCCTCAAATAACCTCAAAAAGGAACGAGATTAAGGACTGAAGGTATCTTTACTGCTAGTAAAGAAAAGAAGCGATGGAACAAAGTCCTGGAATAACAGAAATAGATAAGTCTTGAGATGATACTTTAAGAACCAATTTAAGATACAACCTGATAATCATACACGTCTGTCAGAAATCATGACACTCAGAATCCTCGCCACGCCAGTAAGCATAGATGCGATAAACGACAGGTTCCGTAACTAAGGTATGCAACTCTATAATCATGTCATCTAGAATCTTCGCCACGCCAACCGGTATGGCTGCGAGAGACTCTAAGTTTCATAACTACAGTATATACATCCAAGCCAGGTTCCTACGTTCTCGTCACGACAGCTAATATGGCTGCGATAAACTCTAGGTTCCATAACCAAAGTAGACGTTTTACCTTTCTCACTGTCCTCATCAATATATGTCATCAGATGATACCGTAAATTTTAGCCCGTAAAATTCATCTCGATATAAAATCAACTCAACAACGATACCAAGAATTTAAATTTAACAACTGGCCGACAAGAATCAAGCTCAATATCAACAAGCGAGAACGGACGAAAACAAGGGGAAAGGAATTAAAATTAGAAATTGTAATAAGATTCTCAAGGGGTCGTCCCAGGAATCTCTCTAGAATTGTGATTGAGTATTCTCTCTCGTCCTAGTATCCTATGTCCTAGATCCTATCGCAGGCACGCAATAGTGTAACAAAGATGCCACACTACTACGACATCGCACAACTCGCGAAGTCTGACCTGCATGGGCCACCACTAAAAACGTGTCACGACCCGCACCCAGTTTAGGGGCACGAGTGCGTGGGTACGTCTAGCCTACGCCGCAGCATCGACGGTAGAACGCTGTCAAGGTCTTGATACTATCTAGCCAATCTCACACAAGCATCCAATCTCCATAAGGAGGCACGGATGACACAATAAAATGAACACATACTCAATCACAGGAATTACAGCACGAGAAGATATCGAACAGATAAAACTAAATACAACACAAGTCAAAAAGAAATAACTCAACTCAACAAATATCCAAGTCATCAAAAAATGCCGGAGACAAATCCGGTACCAAAATAGTCTGCTAAAAGAACTAACTAGAAGATTAGTGATTCCGGCTAGACCTCCCGGAATCACAACTAAACAACCAAGCCCAGTTGCAGCTACTCACCATATGGTCCATAAAGTGTCGGACAGCGGTCCACTAAAGCATAGTCTGGAAAAATGTTTTCAGTCAGGAAGGAGCAAAGTACAATCTCAAATAACAGTTCCATATAATTGATAAGGACTATAAAGTAATAAACAGATCATGCTAGATACTGAGAAGACCGAGAATAAATGCAATGGCAAAATAGAGAGACAGGAAATGTAAAGAGACAGGTAATAGGCAATATGAGACAGTCAGTGCATATATGAAAATGAAAAGAACAAGGTACAGTATCATATACGGGTGATGTAGTATATGATTTAAAATAGGGAACTGTAATCTATTCTAAGTGTTTGAAATAGTAGTTTCAAAATGTGATCGGCTTGGGAACATGTACGATAGCTATAGGGCGTGGCTAATCATATGTGAAGAGCATGATTAACACTTACATTGTTCTACACTGCAATAAGAGGTTATGATCACATTTCTTACTAACTACTTCCCCGCCCCCAACTAGTACTGTGGATCCAACCATGACACGTCACGATACACGAGCAAGTCCAATCTATCATGTACGATGTCTAATATACATGTCGTGTACAATGTCAATACGATAATCAATGTAACATCTCATGACTGCAGATCCAAGCTATACTAGTCCGTGTAGCACAGTGTTAAGGATTCAGATGTAACATTTCTAGATTATTGAACTTTATAGGAATTATCAACAATTGAAAATTATCAGAGAAATGTACTTGTCTTGGGTCCTTAGCTGGTAATTATTGATGTCCTGTTCCAGAGTATCCCCTGGGTGAACCAACAGTCCTATAAACATATCACAATATCACTTGCATCAGATGCTACACTAACACAGTCTAAAAATACTGAGTTCGGGACTTCTCTAGGTATGATACTGGTCACCTAGGATCATCTAGTAGAATATATAAATATACATATCATTAATTAACATATATTTAATTTCCATCACTTACAATAATAGATATATAAAATATATACTTTAAAATAAATAATACTTATATATATAAACATAATAAATAATACTTGTATGTATATATATATAAACATAGTTCATGGAAAGAATATAATACGTATTTATATTTATACCAAGTAGATTAGATATATACATATACATATATTAAATACACACATTACACTATACTAAAGTATATATATATACTATACTATACATGTATTAAACATAAATTAAATAAATAATATACATTCACTTTATTAAATTATACATTACCAAGTCTTAATACATTTACCATATACATATATATGTGCATATATATATATATACCAATTACCAAAAATACGTATTTACATATTTATACATTTATACCAAAATACTTATTTTTATTACATATATTCCATATGAAAATATACCAAAATAATACTTGTATGTATATGAATACATATACACTAAGTATTATTCTAATACACACACCAATACACGTATACGTATTTATATTTATATATATATAAATCTACACATATATTTATACCAAATACTGTTATATATATACCAATTAAAATTAAAACATACACATACACATAAATTCATACAAATATACATATACGCATTTATATACATATATATATATCTTCACATTAAATAAATAAATATGATACATATACATGTATTAACATTAATTAACTAAATGCTATACATATATATATATTAATATATACTCATACGTATATACGTATGTATATATATATATATACATATATATATATATATATATATATATATATATATATATATAAAGAGGGAAGAGGGAGAAGAAGAAAGAAACTTACAAAGGGGTTGCTGGCCGGAGTACGGCCGGAATCGGAGGAGGGAAGTCGGGGCTCGGTTGGCCGCTCGCCGGAGTGCAGAGGACTGTATGCTGTAGGCCGAGGTGGTCGGAACAGTCGCAGCGGGGAGAAGAGTGGGGAGGAGCTCGTGAGGGGGGTCGGCTGGCCTGCCGGACTGGAGCTCGGCTCGGTGGAAAGGGGGAGGAGCAGCCGGAGTTGAATGGATGGGGAGTTGCTCCGGTCAGGAGCTCGAGGCTAGGATCGGCTGGAGGGGCTGCAGTCGGCTGTAGTCGGGCCGCTTCGGGAGATCAGCGGGTGGAGGAGCAGCCAGCAAGGTCGCCTGGCCGGAGGGAGCTGGCCGCCGGACGCGTCGAGGCTGCGGGGGACGGCTGTACAGGTGGAGGGAGGAAGAGTAAAGGCGGAGGAGGAGTTGATGGGGTTGGCCGCCGGAGGGGATTGACAGTAGGGAGGAGGGTGGAGAGAACTGAGCAGCGGCCGGAGCTCGGGGCTGGCCGCCGGGGTTGGCCGGGTGGCCTGATGGCCGGCCGGAGTGCACAGGGAAGGGGCTCAGGTGTACAGTATTCCAGGTTTTCCCCCCTCTTTCAATTTCAAAAATACAAAGGAAAGAAGAAGAAGGAGGGAAGAAGAAGAAGAAGAGAAGAAGAAAAGAAAAAGAATGGAGAAAAATGGGAAGCCTACGTTTGAGGGTGGAGGCTTGTGAGGAGGTGGGGAAACCTAGGTTTTCTAGGGATTAGGGTTGATGTGACATGACATTATATAGGGAGAGAGGGTGTATGGATTCAAGGGTTAGGATTGACCCCCTTTAAATGTGTGGTCCAGATTGGTCATAGAGAAAAATAATTCATGGAGGAATGAGGGTGAGGTTTAATTAAAAATTAATAGGGCTCCCTCATTGGTTTAAACAAATGGGTGTTAACACCAAAAAATGCAAATGTGCAAATTAACCCCCTTAAATTTGGGTATTTGCACAGATGCATGAAATGACGAAAATTTGGCGGGCGATTCGGTGTCCGGTGTTTTGTAGGGTCAGGGGCGTTGTATGATCGGTATGGGCTCAATTTGCAGGGCACTGGAATTAAATTGGGATTTTCAGAATCGGTTAAAATAGTATCCTCAATTTAATTAGAAATAAATGCAAGTTGTGTTCTAAAATTAATTAGGAGTTCATGGGGCCAAAATCAGGTCAGGTCATCAATACCAATAATGAAGAAGACTCAGAACAGAATATTTCCCAAATTTGGGCCGCACGAAAAATAGGTCAAGATTGTCCCCAATTTCGATTGGAACGCACAACGATACAAAATAGGGATTTATTAAATAACGTCCGCGACGATTTTTGTGCGGCTAGAAATAATACACAGAGAGCATAATTATGAGTTGCAAAAATAGCAGAATGGAAGGCGGGCATGTCTAGGGCAAGATTGTGAAATTTGTTGGAAGACAAAAGTCAGGGTAGCGCTCCAAATGTCGAAGCAAAGGCAATGCGCACTAATTAATTAAAATACGGTAATTAATTAAAATCTCCAATAAATAAATTCTAGATAAAATAATTAAATACAGAATTCTATAATTCGGACAGGTGGTCATCTATTGGGCTTCTAGGTCTAGTCTACTAGCTTAAAAATAAATGAACACTGTATATAATATTATATTTAATTACACATCACATAATTATTTAAATTAAATATACTATCATGCAATTACTTAATTGTAACGACCATAATATTAAATAATATAAAAAGTCGAAAATACCCCTGTTTTCGGAATGTGGTAGTGACAAGTCTACCCTCCTTAAAGGAATTTCGTCCTCGAAATTTAAAATCCTCACAGTAGCGTTTAATCATACACATTATTATTTCCCTCAAAGTTTAAATTCATCATCCATGAAATCAGGTAATAATCCTCAATGTCCTTTCACAATTTTAAAAAATTTTGAAATTATTGCATTCCGAAAAAATCCTCGAAATAAAATCAAAGTCCATTTTTATCAAAATTTCCCCAAAATTTTTAGTTAATAATTCAAAACTCGGAATTCAATATCCACTCCTCTAATTTGATTTTAATCAATGCACATATAGAAATGTAAATCTCGTCCCACAAAGTTTAAATTTAAACATTTATCCATCTAAATTTTATTTCTCGATTTCCTCTTCTTCAAAATACTCAACAACGCGATACTTAAGGATTCTCTAATTGCAACATCCAATATAAAATTCTAAAATTCATAACTTGCAATCAAATAAATATATTGATAATCTCCCAAAATTTCCAAATTTTTATAACCAATTTAATCATGTCATAATCTTCCTGGAATTAATTAAACCACCAATTATGAAATGTTAATTTCTTAACCCTCTATTTAAATCAATGTTTATCCTCGAATTTTAATCATCTTGTCTCTCTTGTCAAGTCATAACCCCTTCAGAAATCTTCGTCATGGTCAACCCCAATAATCCTGATCTAAAAATCTTTCCTATAATCATACAACATGCAACCTAAGGGGAATATGTACGGTCATGGTGTCTTTTGTCATAGTATTGCAGTCTCTGTATCAGGGTATACTACTAGCTACATTCTAACAAAAATCATGAATACTAGCTACAGTACTAGGGAATCAATCGATCAGAAGACGAAAAAGAACATGAGGAAAGAAAGAAGGACCTACTAACATATTCTTGCAGTATCTTCTAACATACACTTAACTCTGGCACATTCACTAACTAATTTCTATTCCTGTACACTGATATCCATATCAACTAATCATTAGTCCACAAGACATCCATGATTACATCCTCATTGCATACACTTGCCTCTTGATACCTAGATCTGATACCAAGAATCTTTAATATATCCATGGTTTAATAATGCATCTAAGGTTTGATACCTCTATCTCTCTAAGGTACCATAGTTCTACTAGAAACATATTCACTGCTAGCTTTCTTACATACTGCAATCGCTGATACTAGTTATCCTTATCACTCAAGTGCATATCAAAGGCAACCCATCATACTAAGTACTGCTCTCTCCAATACAGCTCTAAATGGACACCCAAGTCTGTTTGCGGTGCCATCTCAATCATGCCCAAGTCAACAGATCCTTACACATGCACCTCATCTACTCATATATTAATTTATATCTCTTCCATTATAAAATTTTATCCTCATAATAAGGTCCTCAAAACTAACTCCTCGAACAATTTAAAGTAAAATGCATATACTTTCCTCAAATTCAGATGTTCAGAAGCTGAAACAAAAATTTAATCACTTCCAAAAATCCTTACAGCTTTGTCTAGGCTCATTGAATCAAATTGAATCCTCAAACATTTTAATAAAACCTCAACTCTTTAAAATTCTTAAAAATTGTAATTCATTCCACTCTTCAAACGATAAAATTGAATCCATAAGTATACATATAAATACTCACAGTCTCTAATATTCAAGGTGCACACTAATACACCAATTATTTACAACCTCAACTGTGTACAAAAATTGTACTGCCCGAATTATTTGCACTATTACTTCCAAACGATCATCATCACTGATACTCTTTCTCCTCTATCTATAGTGCCAATACTAACTATAACACACCTATCATAAAACTATTGCTACAAGGCACTACGCTATGGGTATCTCTAGATTAATGCCTACTGCTCTCATGTCCAACCAAGAAACACTTACAAACTCACAAGTCACACTCAGTCAAACTAATACAAGACACAATCAAAATTGTAAGTCACTAATTATCATACTAACAAGGAATCCTCAAAGAAGCTCAAAAAGGAACGAGATTAAGGACTGAAGGTATCTTTACTGCTAGTAAAGAAAAGAAGCGATGGAACAAAGTCCTGGAATAACAGAAATAGATAAGTCTTGAGATGATAATTTAAGAACCAATTTAAGATACAACCTGATAATCATACACGTCTGTCAGAAATCATGACACTCAGAATCCTCGCCACGCCAGTAAGCATAGATGCGATAAACGACAGGTTCCGTAACTAAGGTATACAACTCTATAATCATGTCATCTAGAATCTTCGCCACGCCAACCTGTATGGCTGCGAGAGACTCTAAGTTTCATAACTACAGTATATACATCCAAGCCAGGTTCCTACGTTCTCGTCACGACAGCTAATATGGCTGCGATAAACTCTAGGTTCCATAACCAAAGTAGACGTTTTACCTTTCTCACTGTCCTCATCAATATATGTCATCAGATGATACCGTAAATTTTAGCCCGTAAAATTCATCTCGATATAAAATCAACTCAACAACGATACCAAGAATTTAAATTTAACAACTGGCCGACAAGAATCAAGCTCAATATCAACAAGCGAGAACGGACGAAAACAAGGGGAAAGGAATTAAAATTAGAAATTATAATAAGATTCTCAAGGGGTCGTCCCAGGAATCTCTCAAGAATTGTGATTGAGTATTCTCTCTCGTCCTAGTATCCTATGTCCTAGATCCTATCGCAGGCACGCAATAGTGTAACAAAGATGCCACACTACTACGACATCGCACAACTCGCGAAGTCTGACCTGCATGGGCCACCACTAAAAACGTGTCACGACCCACACCCAGTTTAGGGGAACGAGTGCGTGGGTACGTCCAGCCTACGCCGCAGCATCGGCGGTAGAACGCTGTCAAGTTCTTGATACTATCTAGCCAATCTCACACAAGCATCCAATCTCCATAAGGAGGCACGGATGACACAATAAAATGAACACATACTCAATCACAGGAATTACATTACGAGAAGATATCGAACAGATAAAACTAAATACAACACAAGTCAAAAAGAAATAACTCAACTCAACAAATATCCAAGTCATCAAAAAATGCCGGAGACAAATCCGGTACCAAAATAATCTGCTAAAAGAACTAACTAGAAGATTAGTGATTCCGGCTAGACCTCCCGGAATCACAACTAAACAACCAAGCCCAGTTGCAGCTACTCACCATATGGTCCATAAAGTGTCGGACAGCGGTCCACTAAAGCATAGTCTGGAAAAATATTTCCAGTCAAGAAGGAGCAAAGTACAATCTCAAATAACAGTTCCATATAATTGATAAGTACTATAAAGTAATAAACAGATCATGCTAGATACTGAGAAGACCGAGAATAAATGCAATGGCAAAATAGAGAGACAGGAAATGTAAAGAGACAGGTAATAGGCAATATGAGACAGTCAGTGCATATATGAAAATGAAAAGAACAAGGTACAGTATCATATACGGGTGATGTAGTATATGATTTAAAATAGGGAACTGTAATCTATTCTAAGTGTTTGAAATAGTAGTTTCGAAATGTGATCGGCTTGGGAACATGTACGATAGCTATAGGGCCTGGCTAATCATATGTGAAGAGCATGATTAACACTTACATTGTTCTACACTGCAATAAGAGATTATGATCACATTTTTTACTAACTACTTCTCCGCCCCCAACTAGTACTGTGGATCCAACCATGACACGTCACGATACACGAGCAAGTCCAATCTATCATGTACGATGTCTAATATACATGTCGTGTACAATGTCAATACGATAATCAATGTAACATCTCATGACTGTAGATCCAAGCTATACTAGTCCGTGTAGCACAGTGTTAAGGATTCAGATGTAACATTTCTAGATTATTGAACTTTATAGGAATTATCAACAATTGAAAATTATCAGAGAAATGTACTTGCCTTGGGTCCTTAGCTGGTAATTATTGATGTCCTGTTCCAGAGTATCCCCTGGGTGAACCAACAGTCCTATAAACATATCACAATATCACTTGCATCAGATGCTACACTAACACAGTCTAAAAATACTGAGTTCGGGACTTCTCTAGGTATGATACTGGTCACCTAGGATCATCTAGTAGAATATATAAATATACATATCATTAATTAACATATATTTAATTTCCATCACTTACAATAATAGATATATAAAATATATACTTTAAAATAAATAATACTTATATATATAAACATAATAAATAATACTTGTATGTATATATATATAAACATAGTTCATGGAAAGAATACAATACGTATTTATATTTATACCAAGTAGATTAGATATATACATATACATATATTAAATACACACATTACACTATACTAAAGTATATATATATACTATACTATACATGTATTAAACATAAATTAAATAAATAATATACATTCACTTTATTAAATTATACATTACCAAGTCTTAATACATTTACCATATACATATATATGTGCATATATATATATATACCAATTACCAAAAATACGTATTTACATATTTATACATTTATACCAAAATACTTATTTTTATTACATATATTCCATATGAAAATATACCAAAATAATACTTGTATGTATATGAATACATATACACTAAGTATTATTCTAATACACACACCAATACACGTATACGTATTTATATTTATATATATATAAATCTACACATATATTTATACCAAATACTGTTATATATATACCAATTAAAATTAAAACATACACATACACATAAATTCATACAAATATACGTATACGCATTTATATACATATATATATATCTTCACATTAAATAAATAAATACGATACATATACATGTATTAACATTAATTAACTAAATGCTATACATATATATATATTAATATATACTCATACGTATATACGTATGTATATATATACATATATATATATATATATATAAATATATATATATATATATATATATAAAGAGGGAAGAGGGAGAAGAAGAAAGAAACTTACAGAGGGGTTGCTGGCCGGAGTACGGCCGGAATCGGAGGAGGGAAGTCGGGGCTCGGTTGGCCGCTCGCCGGAGTGCAGAGGACTGTATGCGGTAGGCCGAGGTGGTCGGAACAGTCGCAGCGGGGAGAAGAGTGGGGAGGAGCTCGTGAGGGGGGTCGGCTGGCCTGCCGGACTGGAGCTCGGCTCGGTGGAAAGGGGGAGGAGCAGCCGGAGTTGAATGGATGGGGAGTTGCTCCGGTCAGGAGCTCGAGGCTAGGCTCGGCTGGAGGAGCTGCAATCGGCTGTAGTCGGGCCGCTTCGGGTGATCAGCGGGTGGAGGAGCAGCCAGCAAGGTCGCCTGGCCGGAGGGAGCTGGCCGCCGGACGCGTCGAGGCAGCGGGGGTCGGCTGTACAGGTGGAGGGAGGAAGAGTAAAGGCGGAGGAGGAGTTGATGGGGTTGGCCGCCGGAGGGGATTGACAGTAGGGAGGAGGGTGGAGAGAACTGAGCAGAGGCCGGAGCTCGGGGCTGGCCGCCGGGGTTGGCCGGGTGGCCTGATGGCCGGCCGGAGTGCAGAGGGAAGGGGCTCGGGTGTACAGTATTCCAGGTTTTCCCCCCTCTTTCAATTTCAAAAATACAAAGGAAAGAAGAAGAAGGAGGGAAGAAGAAGAAGAAGAGAAGAAGAAAAGAAAAAGAATGGAGAAAAATGGGAAGCCTACGTTTGAGGGTGGAGGCTTGTGAGGAGGTGGGGAAACCTAGGTTTTCTAGGGATTAGGGTTGATGTGACATGACATTATATAGGGAGAGAGAGTGTATGGATTCAAGGGTTAGGATTGACCCCCTTTAAATGTGTGGTCCAGATTGGTCATAGAGAAAAATAATTCATGGAGGAATGAGGGTGAGGTTTAATTAAAAATTAATAGGGCTCCCTCATTGGTTTAAACAAATGGGTGTTAACACCAAAAAATGCAAATGTGCAAATTAACCCCCTTAAATTTGGGTATTTGCACAGACGCATGAAATGACAAAAATTTGGTGGGCGATTCGGTGTCCGGTGTTTTGTAGGGTCAGGGGCGTTGTATGATCGGTATGGGCTCAATTTGCAGGGCACTGGAATTAAATTGGGATTTTCAGAATCGGTTAAAATAGTATCCTCAATTTAATTAGAAATAAATGCAAGTTGTGTTCTAAAATTAATTAGGAGTTCATGGGGCCAAAATCAGGTCAGGTCATCAATACCAATAATGAAGAAGACTCAGAACATAATATTTCCCTAATTTGGGCCGCACAAAAAATAGGTCAAGATTGTCCCCAATTTCGATTGGAACGCACAACGATACAAAATAGGGATTTATTAAATAACGTCCGCGACGATTTTTGTGCGGCTAGAAATAATACACAGAGAGCATAATTATGAGTTGCAAAAATAGCAGAATGGAAGGCGGGCATGTCTAGGGCAAGATTGTGAAATTTGTTGGAAGACAAAAGTCAGGGTAGCGCTCCAAATGTCGAAGCAAAGGCAATGCGCACTAATTAATTAAAATACAATAATTAATTAAAATCTCCAATAAATAAATTCTAGATAAAATAATTAAATACAGAATTCTATAATTCGGACAGGTGGTCATCTATTGGGCTTCTAGGTCTAGTCTACTAGCTTAAAAATAAATGAACACTGTATATAATATTATATTTAATTACACATCACATAATTATTTAAATTAAATATACTATCATGCAATTACTTAATTGTAACGACCATAATATTAAATAATATAAAAAGTCGAAAATACCCCTATTTTCGGAATGTGGTAGTGACACAGGCATTGTGAAGACGCGTAGAAGTAGAAGCGTAGCGATCGTCTCTTGACGGATACTGCTTCCTTGGGGTTCTTCGGTAAGATTCCGTATGCCACGAAATCTATGAAAGGACTTGTCCAATCTCTTGTAGGAGGATCGGCGTTTACAGCGTAGCTGCGTTCTATGTGACAGCTGTTCTTCACACAGAACAAATCTCTGTTAAGAAGGATTACCGAATCTTGCCTTCTTATAGGAGCGGCTAAGTCTGCGGCCAGGCTGGCCAGGGCATCAGCTTCCAGATTCTGAGATCGAGGAACGTGTTCTAGGAAGAACCCTTTGAACGTCATGGCTATCTCGATTGTCGCCCGGTGATAGGGGATGAGGTCTGGATTACGGACTTCGTATATTCCCCTGACTTGATTGACGATGAGCAGAGAATCACCGAAAGCCTCCAGGGATTCTACCCCCAGTTCCGTAGCAACTTGGAGCCCAATTAGTAAAGCATTATATTCTGCCACGTTGTTGGAGCAGGGCTCGCTAAGAGAGTATGCTCGGTAGATGACGAGTTGATCCGGGGTAACTAGGACGACTCCCACTCCTGAAATGACGTTTCCTTTAGGACCGGTTCTGGAGGCGCCATTAAAGAACAGTTGCCATACGTCGCTTTTCCTTGCGAAGTTACATTCTGCAACTTCATCGGGGATGTCCTCGTATAGTTTGGAGGTCTCCGGATGAGCCGCTAGGAAGTTGGCCAGCTCTTGGCCTTTGACGGATTTCTGTGGGATGTACACCATGTCGTATGGTGTCAGCAGCATCGCCCACGTTGCGAGTCGGGAGTTGAGGGCACTTGGCTTGCTCATCAGCACTCGAAGGGGGTTGATCCTGGAGATGATATGAATAGTCTGGCCGGTGACGTAGTGCCGCATTTTCTGGACAGCGAACATCAGAGCCAAGCATTCCTTCTCCACTGGGTTGTACCGGTGTTCGGCCCCGACCATCATTCTGCTAAGATAGTAGATAGCCTGTTCATGACCCGCATCATTTTTCTGTGCGAGGAGAGCTCCTAGCGAATGATCCATTGCCCGTACGTACAGCAAGAATGGTTTTCCCACGACGGGAGGCACCAGGACTGGCGGGCTGGTTAAGTAGCGTTTGATATCCTCGAACGCTTGCTGGCAGGTTTCGTCCCATATGAAGGATACACCTTTCTTCATGAGATGAGAGAAGGGCTGGCATCTCCCCGAGAGGTTGGATATGAATCGCCGGATATAAGCCAGACGTCCTTGGAACCCCCTGAGTTCCCTCAGATTACGGGGCGGTCGCATTGCCGTGATCGCCTGGACTTTGTCAGGGTCTACTTCGATGCCTTTGGTGGTAATGACGAATCCCAGGAACTTGCCACTGGATACACCCAGAAAGGACTTTGTGGGGTTCATCTTGAGTTGATGCTGGCGCATTAATTCGAATACTGCCCTCAGGTCTCGGATGTGATCACCTTTGAGGCGACTTTTGACGGCTATGTCGTCTACGTAACATTCTACTATTTTGCGTAAATGTCCGCGGAATATGTTACTCATAGCCCGTTGGTACGTAGCCCCAGCGTTCTTTAGCCCGAAGGGCATGACCGTATAGCAATATACCCCCAGTGGTGTCCGGAAGGCGGTGTGCTTCTCGTCTTCAGGATGCATCTTGATCTGATTGTATCCCGAGAACCCGTCCATGAAAGACATGCGTTCGAAGCCGCAGGTGTTGTCGATCATGATGTCCGTGATGGGGAGAGGGAATTCATCTTTGGGGCAGGCCGCATTCAGATCTCGGTAGTCGATGCAGATGCGTACCTTCCCATTCTTCTTCATGACCGGGACCACGTTAGCGACCCAGTCGGGGTGTTGTTCCTCCCGGATGAAACTGCAGGTTATCAACTTCTTGACTTCAGCTTCGATGGCGTCCATCATATCGGGGCGGAACCGTCGTTGGTGCTGCTTTACCGGCTTCGAATCGGTTAATATATTGAGCATATGAGTAGCTACCTTCGGGTCTAGGCCTGGCATGTCCTCGTAATCCCACGCGAAGACGTCAATATACTCCTTTATCAGCTGTATAACTTCTTCCCTTTCAGGTGGGGGAAGATTATTACTGATAAATATTGGCTTTGGTGAGAGCTCACTCCCAACGTTGATCTGGATGACTTCGTCCTTGGTGGGAGGTTCTCTCTGCTCGAAGCAGAATTCCCACTGCGTATCCATTTGTTGAGCCCAGGGGTCATCCTCGAATGGCTCCGTATCCTGCTCCTCGGCTTCTGAGGGATTTGTCATTACCATATTCGCCGATAGTGCTTGTTCGAAAGCATCTGGCGAGTTAGAGGGCGATGAGCTGTTCTGGGAAGAGGTAAAGGGGTCCTCTTTTGGCTCGGAAGTCGCGATGGAGGTGGCATACCCTAGCCCGAGACGGGCTTGTTGATTACGGGGGTTGCCGCACGGCGGCGTTCGTCTGCCTCTTCCGTAGTTGAGGCCTGGCTTCCGTTTCAAGTCGTAGCCCATGTTTTGCATGATCTTTAGCGCTTGCGGGCTATAACGATGAATTTGTATTTTCCCGGTGTCGTCATCGAAAGGGTCTTCTTGGACAATCGGTTGATTCCGCATGCGGCCGAAGACAATTGAGCGCTGACTGCTGCAGATAGGTGGGACGATGAAGATAGAATCCTCATGAGGTCCATATGTCGTGACGACGTTGGACGGCGATGCTACTTCCCAGACATATGGGCGATAGGAGCCTATAACTTTCAAGAATTTTTGTGCTATGGGTTCTAACTCGTCATGTGGAGTGGGTCTCTGTACTTGCCCAGAGGTGATATGGACATGGCAATTTTTGTGGACTTAACATTACTGGCGTACTTAGAATTTAAGTACGAATGTTAAGTGTAGAAAACAATCGATATCAGAGGTAATATGGACATGATAGTTGATGGTCGAAAGTTTATTCAGAGGTAATATGAACATGACAAACTTTTGTGATAGTGGCTCCATCGGAGAGGGAGGCACATATCTGCTCAGAGGTAATATGGACATGGCAATTTTTGTGGACTTAACATTACTGGCGTACTTAAGATTTAAGTACGAATGTTAAGTGTAGACGACAATCGATATCAGAGGTAATATGGACATGATAATTGATGGTCGAAAGTTTATTCAGAGGTAATATGAACATGACAAACTTTTGTGATAGTGACTCCATCGGAGAGGGAGGCACATATCTGCTCAGAGGTAATATGGACATGGCAATTTTTGTGGACTTAACATTACTGGCGTACTTAGGATTTAAGTACGAATGTTAAGTGTAGACGACAATCGATATCAGAGGTAATATGGACATGATAGTTGATGGTCGAAAGTTTATTCAGAGGTAATATGAACATGACAAACTTTTGTGATAGTGGCTCCATCGGAGAGGGAGGCACATATCTGCTCCTCTGTCGTAGTGATCGTTCCCTATAGATGCAGAGTTATGACCTTGGCATCGATTAATTCCTGAATTCTCTTCTTTAGTACATAGCAGGCCTTCGTAGGGTGATGAGTGTACTGATGGAAGAGACAATAATCTGGGTCATTGATTCTGTCGGACCTCTCAGGATATCTGACGTCGGGAAGCTGAAGCTTACTTTCCTTTCTTAATATATTGAAGATTTCAATTACGTCATCTTCTCCGAAGGAGAAAGTTCCTTTCGGTCGTGGGGCCTTTGACGTCTGAGTTTTATGGTCTTCGGGGGAGATAGCCATTGTCGTACCATCTTTGAATCCTGTGGACATTCTACCCCTCGCTTTGGACGTTGCTCTGTTCTGTCGAGGCGAGCTACCCCCGGACACGCTATGGTCTCTGGTCGCAGAAACTGAATCAGGAGGAATTGTCCTTGACAGTACAGGATTAAATTTAGCAGCATATCCTAATCCGAAACGAGTTTGCTGATGGCGGGAATTACCCTGCAATGGTGTTCGTCTACCCTTTCCATAGTTGAGGCCTTGCTTTGATTCCAAATCATAACCCATGTTCTCTATAATCTTCAAAGCCTGTGGGCTGTACCTGTGGATTTGTATTTTCCCACTCTCAGGCTCGCGGAATTCTTCCTGTTCAAACGGACCGTTCCGTTTTTGTTTGAAGACTATTGGATGCTGATCGCCGCGGGTAGGAGGGACGACAAAGGCATTATCTTCATCTGGTTCATACATCATGATGACTTTAGATGTTGATGCATTTTCCCATACGATCTCTCCTCGTCTGACGGTTTTACGACTCCTGTTTTTGTCTTTTCGGATTAGATAGGTGTGCAGGTCTGGAGGATTTGTCGAAGAGGAAGACGAAGGCTTGTGTCTTCTGTTCCCCTCAGCGGGTACGCGGAGGCTGGTCACCCCGGTTTTCCCTATACCGCCTGTATACAACAGGTTGGCCATCTGGGCGGCGGATAATCCCCCGGGAGGGTGTCTTTGAGCTTGTTTTATGCCGAGGGATTGTTCCTGGCGTAACTTGGAGATTCGCTCAGTCTGGCGTGAGGCTGAAGAGGCTCTCAGTTGGCCATTAGCTTCTCGCGTAATCCGGAGAGTAGGCAGATCATTCTTTTGCTGGCGTAAGGGCCCAGTAGTTGAATATTCACCCGCCTGCTTTCCTCTGCGGAGATCGCCGCGCTTGTCTGGTTCACCGTAAAGGTCAGATGTCATTTTACGCGTAGAGCGTGATCTTTACTTCTGATTTGGTGTTGAGGCGCCATCAGAGGTCTTGTCTGTACCGCGCGTAGCGGGAGACTGATTTCTGCGCGTAGAACGCAGTGGATACTCCTGGGTTAGCGCTGAGGCTTTGCCAGAAGCTTTGTCTGTACCGCGCGAAGCGGGAGACTGATTTCTGCGCGTGGAGCGCAGAGGATACTCCTGGGTTAGCGCTGAGGCTTTACCAGAAGCTTTGTCTGTACCGCGCGTAGCGGGAGACTGATTTCTGCGCGTAGAACGCAGTGGGTACTCCTGGGTTAGCGCTGAGGCTTTGCCAGAAGCTTTGTCTGTACCGCACGTAGCGGGAGACTGATTTCTGCGCGTAGAACGCAGTGGATACTCCTAGGTTAGCGCTGAGGCTTTGCCAGAAGCTTTGTCTGTACCGCGCGTAGCGGGAGACTGAATTTTACGTGCGGGGCACGGAGGGAGCGATGCTACCACCTCATTGGTCGGAGAGATCGGAGAGATCGGAGAGATCGGAGAGTCCACAGGAACGGCGGAGGATGTCTTGGGCATCCACACTTTGCGCAGCTTCCTGCTGTCTTGGACGGAAAGAGAGTGAGAGCTACCCCCAGTCCGAAGCATGTCTTCGTAGGCAGACTGGTCGAACTGAACGACCAGTGTCTTCTTCACGGTTCCTACAGATACCGCATCGTGTTGAGCAATTACTTCCTCGTCAGAAGAGAAAGATGTTCCTAGCAGAGTCGCCATCTTGTTTGTGGTATTAAACGAAAGAATGAAAGTGTATTTCAATGACGGGGTTATAAGAGGCCCGCGCCCTTTGGTTTACAAACAAACTTGTACAATGTAATCCTATACGAGGATGTGGGAGTACAATTTATTTAATCTGGGTATAAATTGCTATAGGTGTCTGATCTGCGGTCGATCACTTTAGCCCTTGGACTACACGATGTTGAAGAAGTGCCGTGGAAGACAGGATGCAGCTTCGGAGGTTGCAAAGGAGGGTGGATGCGCGATGCTGAAGGTCGTCGCTCCCTGTTCCTTGCCCGAGCTCTGGGTTCTCCTCTCTCTCTCTCTATCTCTCCTCCTTGATCTCTGGTTCGATGACCTTGTCCGATCTTCGAGTTTCTAATTTTTTGACCTTTGATCTTGTACTGGTTTTCTTGATCAATTTTCCCACCTTTTTCCCCATTGATAGGGGTCTCTATTTATAGAGTTTTGGTGACAGTGACCACTCCGTCGGTGTAACAACCGAGGAGTGGACAGTACAGCACCCTTTTACACAACGGTTTAAAATAACCAATGCCTGCGTGTAAATGACCTTTTGAGTGAGCATGCGACGCGTGTCCAACTAAGGGAACAAAACGCGTATATCTGCTACGAAGATCACGGCGTAGAAGCCACGTAGGTAGGTATCCCTTGTGTAGCAAGGGTTGGCGTAAAAGCCAAGCGGCTGTCACCTTGGCGTAGAAGCCAAAATAGGCATAGAACCCGAGCAGGCATAGAAGCCGAATGGGCATAGAAGCCGAGTGGGCATAGGAGCCGAACAGGCATAGAAGCCGAGTGGGCATAGGAGCCGAATAGTCGTAGAGACCGAGAGGGCGTTGGAAGCCGAGGGAGCACTGATCCTGAGCGGGCGTAGAAGCCACTGCGTACCGAGTCGAAGTGCTGATGCGGACGTTTTAGCCGGAATTACGGCTTTCGAAGATGTAATCAAATCTTCTACAGAGATTTGTCATCATCTTGTGCATTAAATGCGGAGACGTGTTTTTGAAGGTCTGCAGCCCTTCTGTGCATCCGTCGCGGAGACGTGCCTTGAGGGAAACTGTCACTGCTCTGTGCAATTAGACGTAGAGACGTGCCTCGAGCCCCGTACGAAGTGCAGCTTTTGACGTGGCAGCGGTTTGCCTTACTGCGGAGCGTGAAACAGCTCATGTTCGCCTGTGTAAACAAGGCAGCGTATTCCCTTGTACGCGAAAGAGCGGTTTACGCTGGGAGGATTTTGGTAGGCGACGGTTTGGTGATATTTAACCAAATCCTCTGCATTAAATGTAGAGATCCGCCATCATACTGCAGGGTGCATCCCGAGGGGTCTGCCATCGTTTCCAGCCGTCGTCTGGGTAGCCGTGCAGTACTTTTTGTCAGGGGTCAGAGGCCAGGTTCACCGCGTGACTTGACAGGTTCATTTCGGGGAAGACGAAGCGTTCCTCGTACGTTTTAACGCTGCTTTGAGAGCGGCTGGGTTTTACGCCATGGAGGCGATGAAGAACCCTGTTTTACGTTGGATGGCTTCGAAGGCCTCTGCTTACGCTGCTCTGTATCGAGATGCTGCGTAGATCGTTCCAGCGTATTTTTCATGCTTCTACAACTGACATGTTTTTATTGTACTTTGTAATTAACTTGCAGATACCTCCGTTGGCTGAGGTGATGGGTTCTGCTGCTGGGATGCTGAACTCCAATTACCTGGAGGATTTGTCCCATGTGACATTTCCTATTTCCGGACCCCAGTATCCTGAAGGAAGGGGAATCCTGATATCGTCTCAAGGAGAGCGAATGTTGTTGAGCATGATCAACGGAGAGCCCCTGACGTATATAGACGGGGCCAAATACATAAAACCGGCTTTCCTCTTCGGGGATATGATTGATAAACAATCCCAGACAAAGCCCAAGAAGGAAAATAAGGTTTTTACTGTCGGGAGCATGGTCATGTACCTGCCCAAGATGCTGAGAGAGTACCTTATCTCGGCATTCTTCCATGCCACGCATCCGAGGAAGATGTCGTAGACCCAGACCCCTAATCTTCACGGCCAGCTGGGGAAGATATTTTATCAGAAGGGATCATACCAAGGGTTATTTGTGAGCCGCCCTTCCTGCCCCGTTATGCCCTTCAGGGGATTATTTTCGGGCAGTGTCCCGAGTGAAGACACTTCACTGCTCCAACCAGTCCAATTACCGACTTTCTGCAATAACTTCATGGGGCATGGAGGAGTATACCCCAAGGTTAATCCTCGGACCAATGGGTGGCTTACCCCTACAAATCTTCGATGGGCTCGTTTAGCTGTCTGGGCCCTGAAGCATTTTCAAACGGAGCTGGAGAGCATTGGTCTGTTCGCGGCTGTGAGTGCCACCAGTGTTGGGTTACCTCTCAACCCCAACCTGTTTTTGGCTTTGATGGAGCGATATATCACGCTGACCGGGACTTTTGCCACTCCATTAGGGGAGTTAGGATTGGCCCTTCACGAAATGGCAGAGATTTCAAGACTGCCAATGGGGGATACTCCTTATGAAGAGTATGTTCCCACAAACCATGAGCTGGGGGATACAAACCCTCGGGTAGTGGCAGTGTACCAGGAGCTAATGAGCCACTATCTAGCGTGCACCACCTTCTATAATGAGCCCTCTGATTTGGCTCATACCAATAAATGGGTGTCCTACCTCTTCTTCCATCAGGCTAGAGATGCTAAGCCAGACAAAGTTTTGGATAGCAGGATAGGCCTTTAAGCTTTCTGAGCGTGCTTAATGCTCAAGTAGTCGATGATCTTATTAAAGACGTCGGGGCTTCAGATCAAGTTCTCGATGAAGGGGTAGGGATTTATCCTGCAGGCACTAAAGCCTACAGTTATTTGAGGCATTACCGCAGGCCTCTGTCCAGGGAAGCTCAACTGTCTGGCTTCCTCTCTATATGGCTGCGCCGATTGGTAGTACCTGGCATTGCATCTTCGGATCGCATTCACCTTAACACCTTATGGACTGCAGTGCATTTGGTATTTGGGGCAAGACTGGGCTTGCTCCCTGCCATGGTATGCCGGATACAAGCTGGCTTGAGGGCCATTACTGATGGGCTGCTTGCTGATAAAATACGGCGTGATAGCTTTCCCAGGGTAGAATTACCGTTCCTGTATTTGATGGGATGGCTAATTCTTCATAACCCAGAGTGATGTCTCCCGGCTCTGCCAGTAGTTCGGGGAATATTTTCTTGTTGAATTACAAGAATTCTACCTAGAACGTGACCACCGTCCTAGACTGTCGGCGAGCATTAAATTTTGCTCATAGCTGGAAGCTCTTCTATGTCGTCCCCACTATACATATCAATCAACAGGGGAGCAGGCTTCATGACTCAGGTGAAGGGAAGACCGTTCTTTCTCCTGAAGTTTTTATTGGTTGGTCTGCATTAGACCTTCCCATTTATTGTACAGAAGTGAAGACCATTGCTTCTTGGAGCCCTACCTGCCTAGTCCGTTCGCCAGGCAGTTTGGGTATGACCAACTGCACATGGGCAATGCCATCACCAGCTTCAAGTCCAGGGTGGACTTATTGATGGAGCGAGAGGATGGAGGTACTTCATAATGGGTTGTACTGGGGCAGCCTTTACTGTGCCCGCGACTTCTCTCTCCATGGAGTTGCGCATCCTCCATTTGTACGCCCAGTTTTATGTGGCCATCAATACCTTCCATCGTGATTTTGATATGCGTGGAAGTTTTAGGATGCCTTCATATAAGTCCGCTGGGAAAGAGGAAGTCCCATCAGTTTCCTCTGACGAGGGTGAGACTCTGTCAACCCAGATGAGTTTTTGCTGACAGTACCGAGAGGCGAAATACCTCCGACTGCAGAGCCTCTTGTCATCCCTGGTAAGCGAAGGACTCCTGTTCTGAAGGAGGCTTCCCCTCGCAAGAAAAAGAAGACTGTTAGTGGTCCTATCAGGACTTCCGGCCATGAGGCTCCTCGGAGTGAGCCTGCTGTTTTCCTTGTTGGGGATGATTCTTTGACTAGAGGTCCTTCGCCTATTAGAGAGGGAACCTCCACAGTTCCGGCTGGCAGTGCCGGAGATTCTTTGCTCGAGGCTGCTGTCGCTGCTACTGCTTCAGGTAGTGGTACAAGATCGCCTTCGAGGCCGAGCGAAATAAGAATATCTTTATCCAGACCAGCAACGGGAGAAACCCATGCCGCGTTTGTAAGTATACCCAGCAAGATTCCACCTAATGAGCCTCGAGTGGATCTCGGCAAAGACCTGGAAGAATACCTGCCAGTGTCAGTTGGCACACCCCCTTCTCTAGGTATGATAGCTCGCTTAGCATCATTAGGAAATGATTTAGCTGTACTGGCTGCATACGCGCCATATATACCATCGACCATGGGTAAATATTGTCTTTACGTCTCTTTTTAGAAAAATTAACATCATGTTGATATTAACTTTCTCTTGTCTTCTTTTCAGGGGAAGACATCTACGGGGAGGGCAGCATCGACGCAACTTTTGCTTTGTTTCAGCTCCTGCCGATGACACGGAGGTGCCCGACTTTGAAGAGGCAACATTTTCGGGTGCCGGCTCGCCCAAAATGGTTCCGATATCTCGAGAGAAGGATGAGCCTGTCATTGCGACTATGCCTCCTTTGAGTATGCCAGCCACTTCGGCCGTTGTTGGCGCCTCTACTTTTGTCGTGCCCTCTACCTTTGTCGTGCCATCTACTGAAGTGACGACTGTGACGACACCCTCTGCAGTCGTTCCTGGAAGGGGATTCGCTGATATTGCAGCCACTCCCAGCGTCCAATCTAATTTTTCCATGCTGATTGAGTAGTATACTAGTATTTTCTATACCACTTTGAATACGCTGATATCAATGGTGCTGGCGAAGAATCTAGGTTTTGAGGCTCTGAGGAGGTCCTCCCAGTTTGTGATAGCGTCGATCAGAGATTTCAACGACGCTGAGAGAGCTGATACACTGGAGCAGATAGTTAATGGTTTGGAGCAACCCATTAACAATTATTTGTAATTATCCCATGGCAACATTAATGACCTGGCCCAGGCTGAATATGACTCTTTGACTACGAGGCTTGTTGGGGAGCTGGAAACTCTGAGCAAGTCCATCGAGGCTCAGCAGAAAGAGATGAATGAAGAGCATACCGTCTTGGATTATGTCATTCCCCAGCTGGCCAAGTGCGAGGACGAATATGAGGAAGAGGCAACGAGGGTCCGCCAATTGGAAGACGAACTCGCTAAGGCCTAGGAGAAGGCTCTCTCTTTGTCGGTAGCTCGAGATGTGTTGAAGATCCAAAGGGAAACGTCTCATCAGAACCTGGCGCATGTGGGTATCATCCACGCAGATTATGTACGTCATTAGTCTGAAATGTCTGTCTTGAACAATGAGGGGGCAAGGTTGGAGCGGGCTCGTACTACAGTTTTGAGCTCCAGGAATGAGAATATGGCCGCACTGGCGCAATAAATCCGTGATTTGACTGCTCCTCCCAAATGATGTACCTTTTGCTTTTTATATGTAATTTGCTCTTTCTGGAGATAATAAAGAAACTTTATCTGACTTTGGTGGACCCATCATTTTTGAATATAAATGACAGGCTAGGGTGAAAGTGATATCAGAGGTATCATTAACATGATATTCTTTCGTTAAGGTTTTGCTGAATGTAAATCTATTCACAGTTAACATGAACCTGAAAGAATATAATCCAACTAAATTTGTATACTAAACACTATCAGAGGTAATATGAACATGATAGGATTACAAATTAGTTAAGGATATCTATTCGGAGGTCACATGAACCTGATAGAATATGATCCAGGTAACCTTTGTGCATGGTATCGTCAGAATAAGATCTTCGTCATACTCCGTTAAACGAAGGAGATCCAGTATAATACTTCTTTGGAAATTTGTAGTTGATGGAAATTTGAAGTTGATAGTAGCCAAAAAATTTCATTAGACTTGGCCAATCTGTAAGCGCGATTTGCAATCATATAAGAGCCCTCCATTTCTTTATGATTGTTTGCGCGAATTTTGAACATCGTACTAGAGGTAATATGGACGTAGTATGATACCGTATCTGTTGAGGACATCCCACTGGGAGATTTTTGGTGGACCCATTACTTTTTGTGCATGAGAGTGCAAGTAATAGGTTTGAGACAAGCCCTGCCAGAGGTGATATAGACATGGCAGTTTTTGTGGACTTAACACCACTGGCGTACTTAGAGTTAAGTACGGATGTTAAGTTGAGATGACAACCGATATTAGAGGTAATATGGACATGATAATCGATAGCCAGAACTCGGATGGTTTGTTCAGAGGTAATATGAACATGACAAACTTTCGAGTTGTGACTCCACTAGGGATGGAGGTATATATCTGCTCAGAGGTAATATGGACATGGCAGTTTTTGTGGACCTAACACCACTGGCGTACTTAGAGTTAAGTACGGGTGTTAAGTTGAGATGACAACCGATATCAGAGGTAATATGGACGTGATAATCGATAGCCAAACCAGGAAGGTTTGTTCAAAGGTAATATAAACATGACAAACTTTCTGGGTGTAAACCCCCTGATTTTTCAAGATTTTAAAACGGATTTTTCAGAATTTTTTTGGAATTTTTGGGAATTTTTGCTAATTAAAAAAACAAGGTATTTTTGGCTTTTAAATAAATTAAATGTTTTTAAAGTATATTCAAATATTATGAAAATAATATTTTTTGGTGTAAAATAAAATATTGGACTTAGGGTAATTTTTCTGGAATTTATTGGACCCCGAAAACATTTTTAAAGGCCCAAAAACTATTTTTAAAATAATTAATTAAATAAACCGGACTGAACCGGGTTCAAACCGGGCTGAACCGGCCTGAACTCGGTCCAGCTGAACCCGACCGGACCACACCCTGACCTAACGGGTCGGGTCGGGTCTGCCCAAACCCGCACCCGCTCCAACCCGACCCGCGTGACCCTCTCCCCCCCACGTTCCCGCAGAGCCCGAGTCCCCCGCCGCTCCCACCGGCCACGTCGCCTGCAGCCCGCTCCTCCCCGCCCGCGCCACTCGGTCCACGACTCTGCTTCCTCCGGCCACGTAGCCCCCGACCCAACACCACCCCCGGCTCCCGTTAGCCCTATATAAACCCCTTTTGCCCCCCCGACTCCGGCCAACCACTTGAACCCTAAGACCCCCGCCGCCACGACCCCGGCCATCCTCCGCTGGCTACTCCCCCTCCTTCCTCCTCCAGTGCCTCGCTGCAGCTCCGCCTCCAACCTCCCCTCACAGACCGTCGACCTTCTCAGCTTCCCCCTTCTTCCCCACACCACTCCGTCCCAGCCGACCTCGCCGGAGACCCGAGCCGCCGTCCTCCCCGCCTTGCAGCGCCGACGTAGCCCCGAGCCGACGACACAGCCGCAGCGCTGCCCTCCTCCGGCGAACTCACAGAAACCCTAACCCTAGGTTGGATCTGACTTGGACACGCCGTGTCGTGTCGGCTCAGACACGGAGAAATTTGGTTTCCGGAGCACTGTTTAGGTACCCGTTTCTCTTTCCTCGCTGCCCTATTTTCGATTCCGTCTATTGCATCACGAACCCTGCGTGACCCTCTCGGTGCCCGTGCAACCCGCTCGGTGCATCGCGTCCTGTGGCGATCGCGAACCGCGATCCAAAAACAGGAAAAACAACGCCCTGTTTCACCCCGGAACTGAGTACGCCCCACCAAACGGGACGACTTGGTCGCGTGCGGTCTTCACCGATACGTGCGCGCCATTGATACAGATGTGCGGGATTTCGCAGAAGTTGATTCGGATGTGCGTGCACACCGGAATCAACACGTATCCGCGGACACCGTCCCGTATCCGTCAGTTCTGCAACGCATCGTAACTTTGTGTACACATGTCGGATCGAAAAAAAACTTGCGCCATCGGACTCGTAGCAATACGCTGGTCCTGTGACCCAAGTTTGGTTCGATTCTGAGAACGTTGACAAAATCGCGTGTCGTGGGCCCCAAAGGCTCCACTTGACGGGCGATTTTGTGACCGGCTCATAGGAATCCAATTCTAAAAGTTTCGTTGGGTTCGTATCATTTTTCGGGACCTATTGACACTAAGTTTGACAAATTTGGAGAACTTTGTCCCTGACACATTTTTCGGTGCGAAGCGGGCCACATGTGGACCCAGCTTTGACCCGAAATGGTCATTTTTGCCCTTGTCTCCAAATTGGACTCAAGGACAGGCGTTTCTAGCTATTTGATATTTTCTGAATCTGATGGTAATGTTTGTTTCAGCATCCGGAGACATTTATGGAGATTTCATGAATACCAGAGCTATAGTTGGAGCCAGAACCACAGGCAAGTGTACCTTGCCAACTCGCAGTGATTCTTATTATAGTACTTGCTTGAGTTCTTTGTGCATACATATGTAATCCTGATATAAATGTTCAACCTAGGACCGTGTGACTTTACTTAGCGTCCGATTAATAGTCGGGTGCCAACACCGTACGCGGAGTTGTATAACGTCATATAGACGGGAATACCGAGACCCTATACTTCTCGTACTTGTCTTATCAAGTACAACATAGCCCAGGACACTTGACACTAATCATGAGACAGAATCTTCCTGAAATATTCAAGGTGATTCTGTGTAGGTTGCAAGATTTATGACATAGACATTATATTCCTAGACATTATATTGATAGACATAGTATGACTCACTGCATTAGATATGATCTTACGTGACATGACATGAGGCATCGTGGACATGAGACGTATGATTACATTGGGTGGGGAGAGACACACAGGCTACATGCTGATTATATATATATAGGCCACAATATAGTAAACTACATAGCATTGTATAACTGCTACCGGCTCCCCGACACAGAGCTTGTAGTGGTATCAGCCTAAGTTCTAGTGATGCTCTCAACTTGCATTTCACATAGATGGTTATATAGTTTATCCTATTGTTTCATTTATTGCTTCACTGCATTTATTTTGGCTTGTATTATCTGTACCTTGCTATGTCCCCTGAGGACCTGGATCCGGATTATGTTCCCAGTATTAGCAGACGAGATCTATCCTGAGGTGTACGGAACAGGAGCACTTCTCGGAACAGTACCAGAACCTGAGGACGAGATCGTACCAGAGGACTTCTCTTGAGTATTGGCTTGAGATACTCATTTATTTCAGCTTCTAGTTATTTTATTTCCAGTCTATTTTATCGATGTACCAGACTTATTCTCGGATTGTTCTCCGAGACACTTTTATTTAGACTTGTTAGTTTATATTTATTTGCATTTATTCTGGCATTTGATCTGTGATTATCTGTTGTGGATGAGATTAGAATAGACTGTGACTTGTACTATTGGACCTATTTATTGTTGTACTACAGCTTAAGTACGCCCTGATGGATCCATTAAATTGGGTTGTCCATCGGTGCGTGTTGCTGGCCATTGCCACGTGTCCAGTCTCTCGATATTTTGGGACTGGGGCGTGACATGGTTTTTGTGGTGGCCCATGCAGGTCTACGACTAAATTGTTCGATTTCAACTTAGGAACCGAACAGGCCTGCAATAAGAATATGATAAGTTTTTAGGATCTCATCCACTTGCTTGAATCGTTCTTGATCTCTATATATCGACTTCAAAAATAATTTACTTGCATCCTGCCTTGATTCTTCTGTACGTTTCTTATAGTTTATTTTGGATGCAGGGCAATGGATTCACAAGAGTGCGACGAGACTCCCGCAGGAACACCACAAGTTGCAGGTGTCACCTATGACGACGAAATGACACCAGTCGGTGGTGCTCAATCAGTTCAACAGAGCCATCAAGTAGGTCAACCTACCTCAAGATTCCGACGTGATGACATCCCACCTCTGCCGCAGTTTGTTTCTCCAATGCCCGTATTCCCACAAGGGCAGCCAATTGACGGGCAACAGATATTCCAAATGATCTACGCAATGATGCAAGCCCAGCAACAAGTCCAACACGAGGCTCAGCATCGCGAGGCAAATTTCTTGAGGAGCAGCATAGTAACTGCACTACAGCAGGCCAACCTACCAGCTCGACGGTCATCGACGGGCTCTATCACAGATTTTTGCCAACTAAAGCCCCACACCTTTTCTGGCAAGGAAGAGCCCACAGAAGTTCATGAATGGCTCACCAACATTCGGCATCAATTAGAAGCAGCTGAGCTTCCACGGGAACGTTGGATGACTGCCATCAGAATGCAATTGACAGGCAATGCGCATCACTGGTGGTTATCTGAGGAGGCACGACTCGGACCAGACCGAGTCACTTGGGAGGAGTTCTCCAGACTCTTTCAGGAGATGTACATTCCAGCTATCGCTCGATCAGAACTTCGGGACAAGTTCAATCGCCTCACTCAGGATGCTATGACGGTGGAAGAGTACAACACCGAATTCATTCATCTGAGTCGCTTCGCCCCAACCCTGATCCCGACAGAAGAAGAGAAGGCTGAGAAGTTCTTCGACGGACTGAACTTCGATCTACAGAGACTCATCGGATCCGTCGCACCTACCTCTTACTCGGACGTTCTCGCTGCAGCCCGACGCATGGAACGCGTCACCAGGAGAGAGACCAGTCTGAAACGGTCTTCCACATCAACCAAAGCACCACAAGAAGAAGCTGCAAAGAGACCTCACATACACCAGCCACCCAGAGCCTCTCCGCAGGTATTACCTACATGTCAATACTGTGGCAAGGTAGGCCATATTGAGAAGGACTGCAGACGCAAGTTGGGATTATGCTTGATTTGCGGAACCAATCAACACTTAGCCAAGGATTGTCCTCAGCATCGAGATGGAGCACCAAGGGCAAACCAACCAGCTCTACCAGCACCAGGAGGGTATCAGCCAAGGCCACCCTTGGCACCACAAGCAGCACTGTTCTACCAGGCTCAGCAGCAGCAGAGGAATCCACCACAAGGACGCGGACAAGCTTATGCGATGACAGTAGAGGACGCGCAGACTCTTGGAGTAGCTAATGCGCGTAAGTGATTCGTAGCTATCGATTCTAGAATTATTTTAGTTCGTGCCTATTGGTTCGTGACCTCAGCCCCAACCTAGTAATTTGGAACTTGTTAATAATAACCTAGTTTTTCTAAAAGTTGTAGTTCTCTTGCTTTAACTAGATTTTCTTTACTCTGGAAAGTGCATAACTTTCATTCTTAGGGAAACGATATTTTTCCTAAGTGTCTTGTGATGTGTTTCGAACAATACTTGCAACCATGCATCTCTGTTAACAGGTTATTCTTTGATTGCGAGGATGCAATCCTCTTAAGGGGGGTAGATTATAAACCCCATGATTTTTCAAGATTTTAAAACGGATTTTTCAGAATTTTCTGGAATTTTTTGGGAATTTTTGCTAATTAAAAAAAAAGGTATTTTTGGCTTTTAAATAAATTAAATGTTTTTAAAGTATATTAAAATATTATGAAAATAATATTTTTGGGTGTAAAATAAAATATTGGACTTAGGGTAATTTTCCTGGAATTTATTGGACCCCGAAAACATTTTTAAAGGCCCAAAAACTATTTTTAAAATAATTAATTAAATAAACCGGACTGAACCGGGTTCAAACCGGGCTGAACCGGCCTGAACTCGGTCCAGCTGAACCCGACCAGACCGCACCCTGACCTAACGGGTCGGGTCGGGTCTGCCCAAACCCGCACCCGCTCCAACCCGACCCGAGTGACCCTCTCCCCCCCACGTTCCCGCAGAGCCCGAGTCCCCCGCTGCTCCCTCCGGCCACGTCGCCGGCAGCCCCGCTCCTCCCCTCCGGCGCCCTCGGTCCACGACTCCGCTTCCTCCGGCCACGTAGCCCCCGACCCAGCGCCACCTCCGGCTCCCGTTAGCCCTATATAAAGCCCTTTCCCCCCCCCCCCCCGACTCCGGCCAAGCACCTGAACCCTAAGACCACTGCCGCCACGACCCCGGCCATCCTCCGCCGGCTACTCCCCCTCCTTCCTCCTCCAGTGCCTCGCTGCAGCTCCGCCTCCGACCTCCCCTCACAGACCGTTGTCACGACCCGCACCCGGTGTAAGGGTACTAGTCGGAAACAACGCCCAGCCTACGCCGCAGAATCGGCGGTAGAACGCTGTCTAGATAATCTATCTAATATAATGAACCACCAATAATGATAAAATACTCAATCACAGAACTAAGATAGAATGAGCACGAATCAGATAAAGAATAGAATAGTCACAATACAACTCATGAGTCTAAAATAATACATCAATGAGTCTGAAGAAAAACAAAAATAAGCTGGAGACAAATCCAGTACAAAAGAATACTACAAAACTATAAAGCTACAACTCCAGGGTCAACTGTCTCAGTTGGGATAAGTCCCTCTTGAGCCAGGGTCTCAGAATCTAAACCCACAACATCCTGGGGTCCATAGTAGGTAGGGTACTCCTCAGTGTCATCTGGAAAAATATTTCCAGTCAGGAAGGAGCAGAGTACAACCCTAACAGCAGTTCTCAAACAATGATAAAAACTATGTAACAGTAAATAGCTATGGATAAACAAGATGCATAAATAGATACAAGAAATGTATAGACAATAAGGAAGTACTGGAAAGAAATACAATAATGAACAATATGCTGATGGAACAAGAATACTAATGACTAAGTGTGTGAGTACTAGCTTTAACATGTGATCGGCTTGGGAACTTGCACAAGAGTATAATGGCCTGGCTGATTATACGTGCGGTGTATGATCAACACTCACAAGGAATAAGACATGCACAAGGAGGGTATGATCACATATCTACACTAAAATAGTCCCCACCCCCGACTGGTATAATAGATCCAACCACGGTACGTTATGGCACGAGATTCCCTAAGAAGAGAGCGACTCCTCCCGAAAATCTGTGTCTGTACATGTACAAGATAACCAATGAAACAATACTTGCACCATATACACCATATACCAAGGAATAACATCTCATGACGAGATCCGGATATACCAATCCGTGTAACAATAGTGTCAAGAGAACATGTAAATCTACACTAGATACAACGAACATAGAGGATATCATAAATGAGAAACTATCAGAGAATGTACTCGCCTGAAGTCCAATGAACAGTCTCACAAATGTCTGACTCGGTGCCTCGAAGACCTAGATATGGAATACAACATTAAAACAAGGTCCCGGAAAGAGAACAAGTCAAACTAGACAACTTCTAGGTCAATAACTCAATTCTAAGGCAAAAGTCAACTATGGTCAACTCTAAAGTCCACTAAAGTCAAACATGGTCAAACCCAAAGTCAACCTCACAAAACATCCATAAAATAATATAAAAATAAAATACAACAATTTAGGAATCAAATTAGATTCCAAAAGAAACTCCCACAAAGTATACTAATAATACAATTAATATATACCTTAAAAATATATATATACAACCCAATATTCATATAATTAAAATACTATATTATAACAATTATTATACCTCACAAAACACATATATATATACATATAAATATATACAAATACAATATATAATATATACATTAAATCTGTCAAAGCGTCACTGAAAACAGTGAGCTAAGAATACAATTTAATTAAAATGGCTAATAGTGACAGTTTCGTCTGTCACCGAAAAACTGTCGCAGAAAAATCTGAATACAATTCCTACTGCCGACTGGATCGCTGACAGTTTAAAACCGTCGCAGAAAGACTGTCGCGGAAAATCCGCTCAGACCCGCCCACTGCTAATTAATGACAGATTTGTCATTAAATGCATTTAAATGCACAGAGTTACAGCGGCTGCTGTATCGGCTAATTAATGACAGTTTTACTGTCATTAATTCACTGTTACTAAAACAATCAAAAAATATATATATATATATATATATATATATATATATATATATATATATATAACAATATATATATATACAATAAAATCATAATACAATATAATTAAATAACTAATAATTATATACTTATATATATACACATCTACACTTATAATTAAATACCAATTGTTACAAACTCATGTACATATTAATGTACATATTTTATATGGCTAGAAGCACACCTAAAATATATACATTAATATACAATAAGTTCATAATAATTATAAATAATACAATTACACAATCAAACACATAAATATATTTTATAAAATATTTTATGTATAAATTATATTATTTAACAAGTAGTAACATATATATTTGCATGCAAGAAAGCTACATATTATATTGTACATTATATTAGCATACACAAAATATAGATCTATGCTACAATAATTACTATAATAAATACACAAAATAAATATATAATATCCATATATATTTACTAATTATAAATGAAGAATTGAACCATAATTAATTAGATCTATGCAAAATACACACAATTGGAGAGTATCTCACCGTATCCCACTAGATCTAGGATACGCATGCGACACGAGTCCAACACACAACCAAATGCACCCCGAAGGACACAAACAAATCACAAATAATATTTATGAACAAATCAAAGTGTCAAAAGTAGATCTATGTGTCCGTGTCAAAATACGACATGTTCAAAGCCCCGTGTCGGAGGAAAACCCCCAAATGACACGTATCACCAAATAGTTGGGATACGAACCACAAGTATCCCAATATGGACACGACACTAGCCTCAAACACAAATCTCATGTCCAATTGATCTATAGGATCAATTGACACACACAACAAAATGTAAATTCGGAATTCCAACAAAATTGATACAAAAAGCACCATAACTTTCTCCATGGGTCTCCTATGAACACAAAACAAAGTCCTATGGGTAGTACATACATATAGGTTAATTTTACATAATTAAATCCCAGATTTAGAAGCTATTTAAATAGGAAAAATCTGAATTATACCTATTGGGAGATGGATTTCCAATGAAACCTCCAATTGAGATGAACTTGCTTCCAAATTGTAGATCCTTGCTCCTCTTTGTAGATCCTTGCTTCCTTCTTCTAGATCCTTGCTTTCTTCTTCTCTAATGGTGAATTGGGAAGAATTTGGAATAAAATTGGTAGGGAATTGGATTGGGAATGGAGGGAATTTGGTAGTGGGAAAATTCTAGATCTAGATTTGGAATGAAATAAGAGGAGAGAGAAATCCCCCCCCCTCATTAATAGGCCGGCCATAGCCCCTCCCCCAAGCAATTGTAAAAAGTCCAATGTACCCCTTGGGGCCTCTCATGAAGAAATAATTAAGGAAGGAAGCTTCTAGTCTAATCATTTAATTAATTTAATCCATCTCCTTAACTATGGGCTTTCTAAATGGGCCAAGTCTAACTAGTTAATTCATGTTGGTCCATGGGTCCAAACTAAACTAGTTGGGTCCACTAAAATAAGCCCAAAATAATTAAATAATAACTAACAACAATTAAATAATACAACAAATAATTATTTACCATGCACAATATTTATTTAAATAGGAAATTACCAAAATATCCTTTCCTAGAAAATGTGGTAGTGACAAGTCTACCCTCCTTAAAATAATTTCGTCCTCGAAATTCAAAGACGAAAACTACCCCCAGAAAATCACAGAACATAACTAAAGAATCACAACTAACTAATGAACAGAACATAACAATGAACAGAACATAACTAGAAAATAACATACCTCAAGGTACAAACAAATATGGATAACGCTCTCGCATTTCATCCTCTCTCTCCCAGGTAGACTCCCCCGGAGAGTGATGCCTCCATGCGACGCGCACCAAAGGAATAGTCTGGTTCCTCAGCACCTTCTCTCTCTGATCCGGAATCCCAACTGGCTGCTCTGGATAGCTAAGAGTAGGGCCCACCTCTATCTCTGAGTGATCCAATACATGACTAGGATCTGCCATGTATCGTCTCAACTGCGACACATGAAACACATTATGCACTCCCTCCAATGCAGGTGGCAAGTCTAGTCTATAAGCAACTGCACCGACCCTCTCTAGAATAGTGAAAGGTCCAATGAATCGCGGACTAAGCTTTCCGCCTCCACCGAAGCGAATCGTGCCTCGTGTCGGAGAAATCCTCAGAAACACCAAACCACCCACCTAGAACAAAACACCACCTTAAGAACTTAATCTATAACAAACAACCAAGAACAAACAAAAATCTAAACTATACCTCGAACTCCAAAGGTCTCCGATGGCTATCGGCCCAATGCCGCTGTCTGTCCTGCGCCACTCGAAGTCTGTCTCTGATCAACTGAACCTTCTCTGCTGCATCCACAACCATCTCTGGCCCAAGCAAAACTCTCTCTCCAACATCGTCCCAAGACAAAGGAGTACGACACCTCCGACCATATAGAGCTTCAAAAGGTGACATCTCTATACTGGCCTGGTAACTGTTGTTGTAAGCAAACTCTACCAAATGGAGATGGTCCTCCCAAGAACCCCCGAAATCTAGTACACAAGTGTGCAACATATCCTCGAGAGTCTGAATAGTCCTCTCTGACTGCCCATCTGTCTGGGGATGATATGCAGTACTGAACTTGAGCTGAGTGCCCAAACTCTCCTGCAAACTCCTCCAGAAATGAGAAGTGAAACGACTATCCCGATCTGAGACTATGCTGACGGGAACTCCATGTATCCTAACGATCTGCCTCATATACATCTCTGCCAGCTTCTCCGTAGACAAACCCACCTTGAAAGGCAAAAAGTGGGCCGACTTGGTCAACCTATCAACAATGACCCAAATCGCGTCTTTCCCTCCTGGAGATCGTGGTAGTCCGGACACAAAATCCATAGTAATGTGTTCCCACTTCCACTCTGGAATGGGTAATGGCTGAAGTAAACCTCCTGGCCTCTGCCTCTCGGCTTTCACCTGCTGGCACACTAAGCATCTGGATACAAACTGTGCCACTTCCCTCTTCATGCCATACCACCACACACTCTCTCGCATATCCCGATACATCTTGTTAGCACCTGGATGTATGGAATACTGAGAGCGATGCGCTTCCTGCAACACCTCCTCACGCAACTCCCCACTAGGCACACACAATCTAACTCCATGCCTCAAAGATCCATCCTCTGCAATAGTGAAATCATCCTCCAATCCTGCTCTCACCTGAGCTCTGATACTCCTCAAGGATACATCATCATACTGTGCTGCCTTGATCCTATCCATCAAATCTGAATGTATCTGCAATCCCCACATCTGCATAGCACCACCAGGAACAATCACCTCAATGCCCAAGCTCTCCAAGTCCTCCAACAAATATCGATCCTGCGTCAAGAACATAGCTACCGGATACCTGCTCAAAGCATCGGCAACTACATTGGCTTTCCCAGGATGATATTGCAAAGAGATATCAAAATCCTTCATCAGTTTCAACCACCGACGCTGCCTCATGTTCAACTCCTTCTGTGTGAAAACGTACTTCAAGCTTTTGTGGTCTGTGAAGATCTCCACACGTTCTCCGTACAAATAATGTTTCCACAACTTCAGAGCAAAAATGACGGCTGCCAACTCCAAATCATGGGTAGGATAGTTCTTTTCATGAGGACGCAATTGCCTGGATGCATAGGCAATCACTTTCCCATGCTGCTGAAGAACACAACCTAAACCCTTCTCCGATGCATCACTATAAATAGTGAAACCTCCGGACCCTGATGGCAACGTCAAAATAGGAGCAGACGTCAACCTCTTCTTCAACTCCTCAAAAGTAACCTGGCAATCCTCCGTCCAAACAAACTCTACATCCTTCCTTGTGAGTCTGGTCACCGGCTCGGCAATCCTCGAAAAATCTTGCACAAACTTCCTGTAGTAGCCTGCCAATCCCAAGAAACTCCTGATCTCTGCTACCGAACTCGGAGTCTTCCAAGATTCCACTGCTGAAATCTTCTTCGGATCCACTGAAATACCATCACCAGTCACAACATGCCCCAAGAATTCCACCTTGTCCAAGAAAAACTCACATTTGGACAACTTCCCATACAACTTCTCCTTCCTCAGCACATCCAACACAATCCTCAAATGCTCCTCATGCTCCTCCGGTGTCTTCGAGTATATGAGTATGTCGTCGATGAACACCACCACGAACTTGTCAAGGTACTGGTGGAATACCTTGTTCATCAAGTTCATAAATACCGCCGGTGCATTAGTCAAACCAAACGGCATCACCATAAACTCGTACTGACCATACCGAGTTCTAAAAGCAGTCTTCGGTATGTCCTCCGGCTTCACCTTCACCTGATGGTAGCCTGATCTCAAATCTATCTTAGAAAATACCTTCGCACCACTCAACTGATCAAACAGATCATCAATCCGTGGCAAAGGATACTTATTCTTGATAGTGAGATTATTCAAAGCCCTGTAATCAATGCACATACGCACCGATCCATCCTTCTTCGGTACAAACAATACCGGGGCTCCCCATGGTGAAGAACTCGATCTGATAAACCCCTTATCCTGCAATTCGTCCACCTGCTTCTTCAACTCGACCAGCTCGCTGTTGTTTACTCTATAGACATGCTGCGAAATTGGTTCTGCACCTGGCACCAAGTCTATAGAAAATTCAACATCTCGATCTGGCGGCAATCCTGGCAATTCCTCAGGAAACACATCCAAGAATTCTGCTATCAACGGATGCGGCAACTCCTTGTCTTCCACCATAGCTCCACAAATAATGCCTTCTCCCTGCTCTGCTGCTCCTCTAACAAACTCGAACTCTGGCTCTCCTGGCGAACCAAACAAAACTCTACCTCCTCTACAATCTATGCTAGCACGGTGCCTACTCAACCAATCCATCCCGAGTACAATGTCGTAGCTCGGAAGTGGCATTACAAGTAGACACACACTCAACTCCCGGCCTCCCAGAGTAACTCTCCGATCCTTGCAAATATCATTAACCAGGATAATGCCTCCCCCGGTCATGATCTTGCAAGTCCTAAGAAAAGACTCAGCTACCAAACCATGCTTTAGAGCAAAAGAAACAGATACAAAACTATGGGAAGCACCACTATCAAACAAAGCTAAAGCTGGAATGGAATCAAGAAGAATAGAACCTGCGATGACATCTCCGGTGGGTTCCTCCTCTTCGACGGTCATAGCAAACGCTCGTCCCTGCCGAGCACCTCCCTGCTGATGCTGGACAAAACGCTGCTGCTGTGTCGGAAGCGGTCCCCTCGGTTGTGCTGCAGGTGGTCTCGTCTGTGCCCTCGGAGCTGGAGCTGCTCCCTGAACTGCACGACGAGGACACTCCCTCAATTGATGCCCTTCAGTACCACAATACAAACAAACTCCTAGCCTCTTTCTGCAAACTTCCCAGATGTGGCCGGGCTTCTTGCAGAAGTTGCATGAAGCTTGCTGTAACTGTCTCTGCTGTTGAGGTGCCTGGTGAAAAGGCGCTCTAGCTGGAGTCTGGTTCTGCTGTGGCTGCTGGAAAGGTCTGGACTGGAAATGAGGACGTTTGGCAGATACTGCACTGCCGTTGGCCCCCAGAAAAGAATCACGGTCTCTCTTGGTCTTCAAACCCAGATCCCGCTCAACCTTGCGTGCCTCCGCAAGTATCTCCGAGTATGTCTCATAAAAAGACGGAATGAGAATCTTCACTTCCCAGTTTAGACCCTCTCAGAAACGAATAGCTCGAACCTCCGGCTCCCTCACCAGATACTCTGCAAATCGGCTCAGCCTACCGAACTCCGCAGCGTATTCCTCCACAGACATGCTCCCCTGAATGAGACTCTTAAATTGTCTCCGCAAGTCAAGCCTGTCTATCCGAGCGAAAAACTTCTTCTTGAAAAGGTCCTTGAATACCTCCCAAGATTGTCCTGCGTCAACCAGAACCGGCTCATTCCTGAACCAAGTACGAGCGACGTCGAACAGTTGAAGTCCTACCGCCTCAACCTTCAGATCTTCAGAAAGACAGGACACCCTCATAAGACGCTCAATGTCCTCGAGCCAAACATCAGCATAGACGATGCCCTCCGTCCCTTTGAAAACCCTAGGCTCCAGTTTCTTGAAGTCCTGAATGTTGCCTGGCCGAAGCTGAGCAACTTGAGGAACAACCTGTTGCTGGATCGGAACTCCTCTCTCGACTACAGCACGAGCAAGCTGATGAGCACTCTCGATGCCCTGTCGTAGAACGTCGGTCTGCCTCTGATGTGCCTCCGACTGAGCCCTCTGTGCCTCGAGCATCTCACGAAACAGTGTAAACATCTGTGACGCCTCTGCTGGCACAGGAGGTGGAGGTGGAAGCCCCTCAGATACAGCTGGCACAGTCCTCTGAGTAGGTGGTGGACCTCCGAAAGCAGCTGACACTCCAATCACCGGAGAAGTGACTGGTGCAGGCCCTCGGGATATCGCAGACCTCTCAGAAACTGCTCTCCCTTGCTGTGATCTAGTCTTAGGCGGCATCCTGAGACAAAGCGAAAGAAAGAATCAATATGGCACAAGATGTAAGACATCAAGGAAAGGACAGTTTAAGGGATCAAGTATCAATATCAAAGGAGAATAGTTGAATCAAAAGAATTTTCCTAGATGTGATTGAGTATCTCAGCCTATATCCTATATCCTATTGCAGGCTCGCAGTAGTACAACTAAGTTGTCGCACTACCACGACATCACATACTTGTGAAGCTAGACCTGCATAGGCCACCACCAAAAACGTGTCACAACCCGCACCCGGTGTAAGGGTACTAGTCGGAAACAATGCCCAGCCTACGCCGCAGAATCGGCGGTAGAACGCTGTCTAGATAATCTATCTAATATAATGAACCACCAATAATGATAAAATACTCAATCACAGAACTAAGATAGAATGAGCACGAATCAGATAAAGAATAGAATAGTCACAATACAACTCATGAGTCTAAAATAATACATCAATGAGTCTGAAGAAAAACAGAAATAAGCTGGAGACAAATCCAGTACAAAAGAATACTACAAAACTATAAAGCTACAACTCCAGGGTCAACTGTCTCAGTTGGGATAAGTCCCTCTTGAGCCAGGGTCTCAGAATCTAAACCCACAACATCCTGGGGTCCATAGTAGGTAGGGTACTCCTCAGTGTTATCTGGAAAAATATTTCCAGTCAGGAAGGAGCAGAGTACAACCCTAACAGCAGTTCTCAAACAATGATAAAAACTATGTAACAGTAAATAGCTATGGATAAACAAGATGCATAAATAGATACAAGAAATGTATAGACAATAAGGAAGTACTGGAAAGAAATACAATAATGAACAATATGCTGATGGAACAAGAATACTAATGACTAAGTGTGTGAGTACTAGCTTTAACATGTGATCGGCTTGGGAACTTGCACAAGAGTATAATGGCCTGGCTGATTATACGTGCGGTGTATGATCAACACTCACAAGGAATAAGACATGCACAAGGAGGGTATGATCACATATCTACACTAAAATACTCCCCACCCCCGACTGGTATAATAGATCCAACCACGGTACGTTATGGCACGAGATTCCCCAAGAAGAGAGCGACTCCTCCCGAAAATTGGTGTCTGTACATGTACAAGATAACCAATGAAACAATACTTGCACCATATACACCATATACCAAGGAATAACATCTCATGACGAGATTCGGATATACCAATCCGTGTAACAATAGTGTCAAGAGAACATGTAAATCTACACTAGATACAACGAACATAGAGGATATCATAAATGAGAAACTATCAGAGAATGTACTCGCCTGAAGTCTAATGAACAGTCTCACAAATGTCTGACTCGGTGCCTCGAAGACCTAGATATGGAATACAACATTAAAACAAGGTCCCGGAAAGAGAACAAGTCAAACTAGACAACTTCTAGGTCAATAACTCAATTCTAAGGCAAAAGTCAACTATGGTCAACTCTAAAGTCCACTAAAGTCAAACATGGTCAAACCCAAAGTCAACCTCACAAAACATCCATAAAATAATATAAAAATAAAATACAACAATTTAGGAATCAAATTAGATTCCAAAAGAAACTCACACAAAGTATACTAATAATACAATTAATATATACCTTAAAAATATATATATACAACCCAATATTCATATAATTAAAATACTATATTATAACAATTATTATACCTCACAAAACACATATATATATACATATAAATATATACAAATACAATATATAAAATATACATTAAATCTGTCAAAGCGTCACTGAAAACAGTGAGCTAAGAATACAATTTAATTAAAACGGCTAATAGTGACAGTTTCGTCTGTCACCGAAAAACTGTCGCAGAAAAATCTGAATACAATTTCTACTGCCGACTGGATCGCTGACAGTTTAAAACCGTCGCAGAAAGACTGTCGCGGAAAATCCGCTCAGACCCGCCCACTGCTAATTAATGACAGATTTGTCATTAAATGCATTTAAATGCACAGAGTTACAGCGGCTGCTGTATCGGCTAATTAATGACAGTTTTACTGTCATTAATTCACTGTTACTAAAACAATCAAAATATATATATATATATATATATATATATATATATATATATATATATATATATATATATATATATATATATATATATATATATATATAACAATATATATATATACAATAAAATCACAATACAATATAATTAAATAACTAATAATTATATACTTATATATATACACATCTACACTTATAATTAAATACCAATTGTTACAAACTCATGTATATATTAATGTACATATTTTATATGGCTAGAAGCACACCTAAAATATATACATTAATATACAATAAGTTCATAATAATTATAAATAATACAATTACACAATCAAACACATAAATATATTTTATAAAATATTTTATGTATAAATTATATTATTTAACAAGTAGTAACATATATATTTGCATGCAAGAAAGCTACATATTATATTGTACATTATATTAGCACACACAAAATATAGATCTATACTACAATAATTACTATAATAAATACACAAAATAAATATATAATATCCATATATATTTACTAATTATAAATGAAGAATTGAACCATAATTAATTAGATCTATGCAAAATACACACAATTGGAGAGTATCTCACCGTATCCCACTAGATCTAGGATACGCATGCGACACGAGTCCAACACACAACCAAATACACCCCGAAGGACACAAACAAATCACAAATAATATTTATGAACAAATCAAAGTGTCAAAAGTAGATCTATGTGTCCGTGTCAAAATACGACATGTTCAAAGCCCCGTGTCGGAGGAAAACCCCCAAATGACACGTATTACCAAATAGTTGGGATACGAACCACAAGTATCCCAATATGGATACGACACTAGCCTCAAACACAAATCTCATGACCAATTGATCTATAGGATCAATTGACACACACAACAAAATGTAAATTCGGAATTCCAACAAAATTGATACAAAAAGCACCATAACTTTCTCCATGGGTCTCCTATGAACACAAAACAAAGTCCTATGGGTAGTACATACATATAGGTTAATTTTACATGATTAAATCCCAGATTTAGAAGCTATTTAAATGGGAAAAATCTGAATTATACCTATTGGGAGATGGATTCCCAATGAAACCTCCAATTGAGATGAACTTGCTTCCAAATTGTAGATCCTTGCTCCTCTTTGTAGATCCTTGCTTCCTTCTTCTAGATCCTTGCTTTCTTCTTCTCTAATGGTGAATTGGGAAGAATTTGGAATGAAATTGGTAGGGAATTGGATTGGGAATGGAGGGAATTTGGTAGTGGGAAAATTCTAGATCTAGATTTGGAATGAAATGAGAGGAGAGAGAAATTTCCCCCCTCATTAATAGGCCGGCCATAGCCCCTCCCCCAAGCAATTGTAAAATGTCCAATGTACCCCTTGGGGCCTCTCATGAAGAAATAATTAAGGAAGGAAGCTTCTAGTCTAATCATTTAATTAATTTAATCCATCTCCTTAACTATGGGCTTTCTAAATGGGCCAAGTCTAACTAGTTAATTCATGTTGGTCCATGGGTCCAAACTAAACTAGTTGGGTCCACTAAAATAAGTCCAAAATAATTAAATAATAACTAACAACAATTAAATAATACAACAAATAATTATTTACCATGCACAATATTTATTTAAATAGGAAATTACCAAAATACCCTTTCCTAGAAAATGTGGTAGTGACAACCGTCGACCTCCTCAGCTTCCCCCTTCTTTTCCGTACCACTCCGTCCCAGCCGACCTCGCCGGAGACCCGAGCCGCCGTCCTCCCCGCCGTGCAGCGCCGACGCAGCCCCGAGCCGATGACACAGCCACAACGCCGCCCTCCTCCGGCGAACTCACAGAAACCTTAACCCTAGGTTGGATCCGATTCGGACACGCCGTGTCGTGTCGGCTCGGACACGGAGAAATTCGGTTTCCGGAGCCCTGTTCAGGTACCCGTTTCTCTCTCCTCGCTGCCCCATTTTCGATTCCGTCTGTTGCATCGCGAACCCTGCGTGACCCTCTCGGTGCCCGTGCAACCCGCTCGGTGCATCGCGTCCTGTGGCGATCGCGAACCGCGATACAAAAACAGGAAAAACAACGCCCTGTTTTACCCCGAAACTGAGTACGCCCCGCCAAACGGGATGACTTGGTCGCATGCGGTCTTCACCGATACGTGCGCGCCGTTGATACGGACGTGCAGGATTTCGCAGAAGTTGATTCGGATGTGCGTGCACACCGAAATCAACGCGTATCCGCGGACACCGTCCCGTATCCGTCAGTTCTGTAATGTGTCGTAACTTTGTGTACACACGTCGGATCGAAACGAAAATTGTGCCATCGGACTCGTAGTAATACGCTGGTCCTGTGACCCAAGTTTGGTTTGATTCTGAGAACGTTGACAAAATCGCGTGTCGTGGTCCCCACAGGCTCCACTTGACAGGCAATTTTGTGACCGGCTCATCGGAATCCAATTCTGGAAGTTCCGTTGGATTTGTATCATCGTTCTGGACCTGTTGACACTAAGTTTGACGAATTTGGAGAACTTTGTCCCTGACACATTTTTCGATGCGAAGCGGGCCACATGTGGACCCCGCTTTGACCCGAAATGGTCATTTTTACCCTTGTCTCCAAATTGGACTCAAGGACAGGCGTTTCTAGCTATTTGATATTTTATGAATCTGATGGTAATGTTTGTTTCAGCATCCGGAGACATTCTTGGAGATTTCACGAATACCAGAGCTACAGTTGGAGCAAGAACCACATGCAAGTGTACCTTGCCAACTCGCAGTGATTCTTATTATAGTACTTGCTTGAGTTCTTTGTGCATACATATGTAATCCTGATATAAATGTTCAACCTAGGACCGTGTGACTTTACTTAGCGTCCGATTAATAGTCGGGTGCCAACACCGTACGCGGAGTTGTGTAACGTCACATAGACGGGAATACCGAGATCCTATACTTCTCGTACTTGTCTTATCAAGTACAACATATCCCAGGACACTTGACAGTAATCATGAGACAGAATCTTCCTGAAATATTCAAGGTGATTCTGTGTAGGTTACAAGATTTATGACATAGACATTATATTCCTAGACATTATATTCATAGACATAGTATGACTCACTGCATTAGATATGATCTTACGTGACAAGACATGAGGCATCGTGGACATGAGACGTATGATTACATTGGGTGGGGAGAGACACACAGGCTACATGCTGATTATATATATATAGGCCACAATATAGTAAACTACATAGCATAGTATAACTGCTACCGGCTCCCCGATACAGAGCTTGTAGTGGTATCAGCCTAAGTTCTAGTGATGCTCTCAACTTGCATTTCACATAGATGGTTATATAGTTTATCCTATTGTTTCATTTATTGCTGCACTGCATTTATTTTGGATTATATTATCTGTACCTTGCTATGTCCCCTGAGGACCTGGATCCGGATTATGTCCCCAGGATTAGCAGACGAGATCTATCCTTAGGTGTACGGAACAGGAGCACTTCTCGGAACAGTACCAGAACCTGAGGACGAGATCGTACCAGAGGACTTCTCTTGAGTATTGGCTTGAGATACTCATTTATTTCAGCTTCTAGTTATTTTATTTCCAGTCTATTTCATTGATGTACCAGACTTATTCTCGGATTGTTCTCTGAGACACTTTTATTCAGACTTGTTAGTTTATATTTATTTGCATTTATTCTGGCATTTGATCTGTGATTATCTATTGTGGATGAGATTCGAATAGACTGTGACTTGTACTATTGGACCTATTTATTGTTGTACTACAGCTTAAGTACGCCGTGATGGATCCATTAAATTGGGTTGTCCATCGGTGCGTGCTGCTGGCCATTGCCACGTGTCCAGTCCCTCGATATTTTGGGACTGGGGCGTGACACTGGGGAAGTAAAGAAATATTTGAAAAATAGTTCAGAGGTAATATGGACGTGAACTCATATACGAAAATTCACTGTGGAGTGATTTTCCTAATTGAGGATAGTCCTGAAGAATCCACTGGGGAAACTTTAGGGACTCATCATCAGGTATATTCCTGAGGGGCGCAAATTGTCACGCAAAAGTAAAATCAATTTGCAGTGATGGTCCCCTCATTTACAGATGCAAAGTGATGATTTTGGCGTCGATCAACTCCTGGATTCTCCTTTTCAGTACATAGCATGCCCTTGTGGGGTGATGAATGTACCGATGAAAGAGACAATAATCTGGGTCATCGATTTGGCCAGCCCTCTCAGGGTATCTGATGTTGGGCAGCCGAAGTTTGTGTTCCTTCATCAACATATTGAAGATTTCAATGATGTCATCTTCATTGAAGGAGAAAGTCCATTTTGGCCCTCGGGCTTCTGATGCCTGAGTTTTACAATCCTCCTGGAAGATCGTCATCGTTGCATCATCTTTGGACTCAGAGGGAATTCTACCCCCAGCTTTGGATTCTACCTTATTTTGTCGAGGTAGACTACCCCTAGACATGTCGTGGCGTTTGTCCACAGAAGCTGATTTAGAAGGACCTGCCTCTGGTTGTACAGGATTAGACTCTGAAGATTTGGAGTTTGCAAGAGATGTAGTATACCCCAACCCAAAATGAGTTAGTTGACAGTAAGGATTACCATGCAACGGTGTTCGTCTACCTTTCCCTTAGTTGAGGCTTTGTTTCAACTTCAAACCATAACCCATGCTTTGTATAATCATTAAAGCTTGTGGGCTATACCTGTGGATTTGTATTTTGCCACCCTCAGACTCGCGAAATTCTTCTTGTACAATCGGTCTGTTCTGCATGCGACCGAAGACTATTGGATGTTGGTCGTCGCGAGTTGGAGGAACAATAAAGACAGAATCTTTTTGTGGCCCATATGTCATGACGATATTAGATGTTGACGCATCTTCCCATATGATCTCCCCATGTTTGACAGTTAGGGGAACTGAATCCTGGTTATGACCCCTGTCTTTGCGTTTCTGGATCAGGAGTTCACGTAAGTCAGGATAATTAACAGGAGAAGAAGAAGAAGGCTTGTTCCTCCTGTTTACATCAGTTGACTTGCGGATATTAGGGACAATAACTTTTCCCCTGCCACCCGTATACAACAGTTCAGCCATCTGAGTAGCAGATGATCCCCGAGGAGCGTGTCTCTCCGCAAACTGGGCCTTCTTTACGCCGAGGGGTTTCACCTGGCGTAATTTGGAACTCTGGTCGGGCTGGCGTAAAACTGAGGAGGTTCTCAATCGGCCATCAGCTTCTCGCGTAATCTGGAGAACGGGCAGATTCTTCTCTTGCTGGCGTAAAGGCCGAAAAGTTGAGAATTCTGCCACTTATTTTCCCTTGCGTAGATTGCAGGGACCATCTGCTGTTCCACGGAGGGCAGATGCATTTTTATGCGCGGAGCGCGTTTGGAATTTCTGATTTGGCGCTGAGGCATTATCAGAAAGTTTGTCTGCCACGTCACAGACGGGAGACTAAATTTTACGCACAGAGCGCGAAGTAGACTTCTGGACTAGCACTGAGGCGTTGCAAGAAGTTTTGTCTGCCACGTCACAAACGGGAGACAGAGTTTTACCCGCGTGGCGCGGAGTAGACTTCTGGACTAGCACTGAGGCATCGCCAGAAGTTTTGTCTGCTACGTCACAAACGGGAGACAGAGTTTTACGCGCGGGGCGCGGAGGTTGCGAAGCTATAAACTTGTTGGTCGGAGAAACTAGAGAGTCGGCAGGAATGGTAGTAGATGTCCGGGGCATCCAGACCTTAAGCAATTTCTTGTTGTCTTGGACAGAGAGAGAGTGAGAGCTACCCCCTACTCGAAGCATATCTTCGTAGGCGGATTGGTCGAACTGGACGACCAAGGTCTTCTTCATTGATCCTACTGATACTGCATCGTGTTGAGCAATTGCTTTCTCGTCAGATGAGAAAGAGGTCCCCAGCAGAGTCGCCATCTTGTGTTTGATAATAAACGAAAGAAATAAAACAAGGTTTATATGAAACCCTCTCTTTGGTTTACAAACAAGAAGTATTATTAATCCTATACGAGGATGTTAAGTACAAAATTTAATCTGGGTAAATATTGCTATAGGAGTCTGATCTGCAGTCGATCACTTAGTCCCTTGGACCACACGATGATAAAGAAGTGTTGTAGAAGACGGAGAAGCTTCAAAGATTGCAAATGGAGTAGATGCTCGATGCCAAAATCGTCGATCACTACTCTCTGTCTGTGCTCTTCTCTCACCTCTCGACCTTTCTTTTTAATTTTTTCGACCTTTTTTGGTTTTGGCCCTCGGACCTCCGTGGATGGAGGTCTCTATTTATAGGGTTTTAGTGACAGTAACCGTCCAGTCGGCGTAGAAGCCGGACAGTGGAGAGTGTGGCACTTTTTACGCGGAGGTTATAATAACTGCCACCCACATATAAATAATCTTCTGAATTCGCGTGTGACGCGTGTCCCATTATGAGGTAGCGCGTATAACTGCTGCGAAGATCATGGCATGCAAGCCACGTTGGTAACTGCCCCTCGCGTAGAAAAGGTTGGCGTAGAAGCCAATAACTGTCATCATGGCGTAGAAGCCAAATAGTTGTCAAACTGGCGTAGAAGCTAGGTAGGCGTAAAAACCAAGTGGTGTAGAAGCCTGATGTTGCATGGATATGTGGCTAGCGTAAAAGATAGCTGATCCTCCTTCCTTGAATGAGGTCTCGAGCGTATTCTGGACCAAATAGCCTTATCACGCACAAATGCAAATATAGCCTGAGTTGGCGTATTCCGACGAGATAGCATACGACATACTCCTAATAGCTTAAAATAGCCTGAGGACGTAATATGCAGTGGTGATGATGTGGACGTATTAGTCATAATTATGGCTCACCCAGTCTTTGAAAATAGAACCAAATCCCGTGTATTAAATACAGAGAACTGCCCCCATCACGCGCATTAACTGCAGAGACGTGCCTCGAGCTCTGTACGAAGAGCAGCTTTTGACGTGGAGGTTTGTTTTGTCTTCTGCTGAGCGTAAAAGCTTATATCTTCCTGTATAAAACTAGGCAGCGTATTCCCTTGAACGCGTAAAAGCAATTTGTATCAAGGAAATGTCACTAAACGACGGTCTGGGTCTTTGTGCCGAACCATCATTGCAGCCGTCGTCTGGATAGTTGTGCAGTACTCTTTGTTAGGAGTCAGGTTCACTGCATGATCTGACAGGTTCATTCGAGGAATACGAAGAGTCCTCCGTACAACTTCCCACTGCATTAAAAGCGGATGGGTTTTACGCCATAAAGGCGATGTAACAACCTTTTTACGCTGGAGCAGCCTGGAAATACTGTATTACGTGGGTTGTCCTGGAGCTTATATTTTACGCTGTACTAGCGATGAAGCTCTGTTGTACGCCGATGGCTCTGAAGTCATGTCTAACGCCAAACAGTATGAAATACTGCGTATAACTCTGCAGCGTATTTTTCATGCTTCTACATCACCCATCCTACAGGAGGTCACACATCCTAAGGGAGGTTACCCATCCTAAGGGAGATTATCCATCATATGAAGGTCACCCATCCTAGGGAGGTTACCCATCGTACGGGTGGTCACCCATCCTTAGGGAGGTTACCCATCATATGAAGGTCACCCATCATATGGAGGTTACCCATCCTATGGTAGATTTCCTATCCTAAGGAAGGTTATCCATCCTACGGGGGGTCACCCATCCTACGGGAGGTTACCCATCCTAAGGGAGGTCACCCATCCTACGGGAGTTTACCCATCCTACGCGAGGTCACCCATCCTACGGGAGATCACCCATCCTAGGGAGGTCACCCATCAAATGTTAGGTCACCCATCCTATGGGAGGTTACCGATCCTACGAGAGGTCACCCATCCTACGGGAGGTCACCCATCGTCAGGGAGGTCACCCATCCTACAGGAGGTCACCCATCCTACGGTAGGTCACCCATCGTTACCCATCCTAGGGAGGTCACCAATCCTATGGGAGGTCACCCATCCTATGGGAGGTCACCCATCCTAGGGAGGTCACCCATTCTACTAGAGGTTACCCATCCTAAGGGAGGTTACCCATCCTACGGGAGGTCACCCATCCAAATGGAGGTCACCCATCCTATGAGAGGTTACCCATCCTATGAGAGGTTACCCATCCTAAGGGAGGTTACCTATCCTAAGGGAGGTTACCCATCCGGAGGTCACCCATCCTATGGGAGGTCACCCATCCTACGGGAGGTCACCCATCCTAAGGGAGGTTACCCATTATATGAAGGTCACCCATCGTATATGGGCACCCATCCTACGGGAGGTCACCCATCCTAAGGTAGGTTAGCCATCATATGAAGGTCACCCATAGTATGGAGGTTACCCATCCGGAGGTTACCCATCCTACGGGAGGTCACCCATCCTAGGGAAGTCGCCCATCCAAAGGGTGGTCACCCATCCTACGGGAGGTCACCCATCCTAAGGAAGTCACCCATCCTAGGGAGGTCACCCATCCTAAGGGAGGTTACCCATCATATGAAGGTCACCCATAGTATGGAGGTTACCCATCCGGAGATTACCCATCCTACGGGAGGTCACCTATCATAGGGAAGTCACCCATCCAAAGGGTGGTCACCCATCCTACGAGAGGTCACCCATCCTAAGGAAGTCACCCATCCTAGGGTGGTTACCCATCCTAAGGGAGATTACCCATCATATGAAGGTCACCCATCCTAGGGAGATTACCCATCCTACGGGTGGTCACCCATCCTTAGGGAGGTTACCCATCATATGAAGGTCACCCATCATATGGAGTTGTCACGACCCGCACCCGGTATAGGGGCACGAGAGCGTGGGTACGTCCAGCCTACGCCGCAGCATCGACGGTAGAACGCTGTCTAGGTCATGTAACTATCTAATCCATCTCACATGAATATCCAACTCCATAAGGAGAAATAGATATCACAATATAATATGGAATATACTCAATCACATAAGCTAAAGCACGATGAGATATCGAAGCAAGCAAATGAAATACAAGAGAAGTCTAAACACAATAAATAGTCTAACCTGTAATCAATAACATCCAGTCTCCAAGTATGCTGGGAATAAGTCCTCTATGTCACAGTCTGGAAAAAATATCCAGTCAGGATTGGAATGAAATACACCTCTAACAGCAGTTCCATGCATATTGACAAAAACTATAACACAGTGTAAAGAAATACAAGACAGATATGAATAACTGGCAATAAGAAATACAGACGAGCATGGATATACTGAAAATAGAAATACTGGTATATAAATGGAATACTGGAGCATGTCATCATCTATGTACATCTTGCAATGAAATAAAAATCCAAGTACACGCAAGAACAATGAACTGGTATATAAATGTGTACAAGAACAACAACTAGAACATGTCGAGATGCTAGATCAATATACTAGAGATGCATGTCAATGATCCTCTAACCAAGTGTGTGAAATATTAGTATATCATGTGATTGTCTTAGGACTGATCAGGCTTGTTACATATGATTAGCTATGATTCATGTAGGGTCAGGCTAACCATCCGGATAGCTATGATGCGAGCAATAGTCAGGCTAATCACATGTAACAGGCTATGAGGCATGTAATGGTCAGGCTGCACCGACGTGAGATGTGGGTGAGCTATGATGCATGTAAGGTTGGGTATGATCACATAAGCTACTAATATTTCTCCATTTTTTCCCCAGCTAGCACGATGGATTCCAATCACGACTCCTCGTGACAGGTCTCAATGATGCCAACTCGTGTAAAGAACAGTGTCAGGGTCATGTACGCTATACAACAAGAATTATAGAGATAATCAACATAATGGAAACTGTCAGAGAATGTACTCGCCTGGGGTCCTGCTGCTGGTATGAATCAGAGTCCAAGTCACAGTCCAAATAGCCTATGTATTACAATTTACCATGTCAAAAGATAATTTATTTTAATTTATTTAATTCTGCAATAATTACTCTAAAATCCTATTTTAATCTTATTATTCTGATTTTTAGGTTAATTCCTAAATTTTTTCCAAAGGAACTGAATTTTATCAACTCGAGACTCATGGCACGCAAATCGAGGCGATCTGTTGACCAAAAAGTCAATCGACACAAAATTGACTTTCATGCATGATTTCCTGTAGATTTCAGCGTCAAAAATATACTGGAATTTACGGATCGTCCAAATTCAAATTCGTTTGGGAATTATGGCACATACAAGTTTCGTATCGTGCACCGATGGTTAAATTCTAACCTATAAGTTCTACAGAATTAACAGTATGAAAATACATCGAATTAAATTCTGGAAAAAACATATGTCAATGATCTCGACATTATATTTCCAAAACTTTAAACGGTTCATGATTCTGATTCCTGGTTCTCCCGAAATCGCAAAAATATCGAAATACGTTTATTTTTGGACATGCTGTACTCTACGAATATTCCAGAATTTAATAATCATAATTTCGTAAAAAAAATTATATAATCAGAAATATAACCTCAATATCATTCTAACACAAAAAACTAGGCCTCGTTTGGAGTCCGGAGCTATGCGCAATAGCTTCTGGAAGATGAAGAAACCCTAGATGACAATTCTCCAAAATTCGGCTGAAGAAAAACCCTAAAAATAAATAACTAAACTAATATATATATAGAGGAGAGAGAAAGCAGTCGTGGCTCAGATCTTGACACGTGGCAGCCATCCAACGCTGCCCGCCCAAATCGGCTGGTCACAGTTTGATGCGGCTCGGCTCAGCTGAGTCCGAGTCGAACTCTGACTCGGCTCGGCTCGAGGTCGGCTCGGCTCGGTTCGCACCCACCCCGCAATCACTGACAGGCGGGCCCGGCACTGTTCACTGCGGGAGGCTGACAGGTGGGCCCCCCGTTTGCTGACTGGGCAGAATTAATTACTTTTTGGGTTTTCTTTTTCAGAAATTACTTTTTAATTCAGTTTTTCATAATTAACTCAAAATAAATGCTAAATATAATCAGAAAATTCCCAAAAAATTCTATTAAATCTATTTTATTATTTAGAACCTAAAATAAAAGTTTGGGATATTTTTAATTATATTTGACCCTAAAATAAATTCTTGAAAGTCCTAGAAAATTAGGATTACTAGTTTTTAATTAACAAAAAATTATGGAAAAATCCCACTAGCCCCAAATTAACCTAAAAATAATATTTAAGCACGAATTTCAGGATACAGAGGTTACAAGTCTACCCACCTTAAAAAATTTTGTCCTCGAAATTTAAAATCCTCAATAGTTGTATGTATTCATTTATATTATTTTACAATCAAAATTAAATTCATCAAACCATATAATCATGAAGTAAATCCATATTGCTATAAAACTTCCAAAATTCTATAGATATCATATTCCTAAAATCTTCAAATTTAAAATCGAATTCCATTCGTATCATAATCTCCTCAAAAACTTTATGCTAATTACTAAATACAAAATTTAATATCCAATCCTCTAATTTTAAATCCACTCAATGTATATTTATAAAATTTAAAAATCTCGTCCAAAAAGTTTGTATTCAAATACTAACCCATTAATCATCTTACTCCTCAAATTTTGAGTAAATCACTAAATACAAAATTTACTATCCAATCCTTTAATTGAAATCCCGTCAATGCATATTTATAAAATTTAAAAAAATCTCATCCGAAAACACTATTCCATTAATCATCTTACTCCCCTAATTTAAGTCCAATCGATGCGTATTTATAGAATTTAAATCCTCATCCCAAAATTTGAATTCAAACACTAATCCATTAGTGATCTTATTCCTCGATTCTTTTTCCACACAATACTCAAATAATATAATACTCACAAAATCTTCAATTGCAATATTCAAAATAAATCTATATCTTGCAGTCAAATAAATATAATGATAATCTTCTTCATTCCTCAAAATTTAATGACAATTTCAATCATATTGTAATCTTCATAAAAATCAATGTTTTAACGAATCGTCAATTCTGCCATATTGAGTTCTCAACTCTTCATTTAAATTAATGTTTATCCTCAAAATTTAAGGCACATTGTCTCTCTCTGTCAAACCATAACCTTTTCATTAATCTTTACTACGGTCAAACCCCCAACAATAAAGGTCTAAGAAAATCCTACCTACCGTCATACAATATACAATCTAGAAAAACATACATGGTTATGGTCTCCTTTGTCATGGTATTGCAGTCTCTGCTAGGGTGTACTACTAACTATATTCTAACAAGAAAAATATTGATACAAGCTATGGTACTAAGAAATCAATCAATCAAACAAACAGATGGAAAAGGAATATGAGGAAACAACAGAACATAGCCTTCTAACCCATTACTTGGACATCTTAATCCTCTAATATACACTTAACTCTGGCACATTCACTCACTAATTCCTATCTCTATATACTGATATCCATACCAACTAATCATTAGTCCACAACATCCATGAATACATCCTCATTGCATACACCTGTCTATTGATACCTGGATATGATACCAAGAATCTCTAACACAACCATAGTTTAATAATGCATCCAAAGTTTGATACCTCTATCCCTTGGTACTACTGTTTCTACTACAAGCACACTCACTGCTAGCTCTCTTACCTACTGTAATTGTTTATACTAGTCGTTCTTATCACTCAAGTGCACACCAAGTGCAACACACCATACTAAGTACTGCTCCTAATGCAACTCTAGATGGACACCCAAGTCTGTTTGCAGTGCCATCTCAAGCATTCTCAAGCCAATAGATCCTTACACATGCACATCAACCACTCATATACTGTTATACATTTCTTACCCACCATAAAATTTTATCCTCAAAATAAAATCATCAAAATTTAATTCTCGAACGATTTAAAATAAAATGCATATACTTTCCTCAAAAGTCAAATACTCAATATCGAAATAAAATTTTTAATCACTTCCAAAATCTTTATAGCTTTGACTATGTTTATTGAATTGAATTTTAATCCTCAAAATTTTAATAACATAAAATCTTAACTCCTCAAAATTCTTAAAAATTGAAATTCATTTCCACTCTTCAATTTATAAATTTAAATCCACAAGTATACATATAAATACTCACAGTCTCTAATACTGAAGGTGCACTCAAATACACCCATTGTCTACAACTCTCAACTGTGTACTGAAACTTGTACTGCCCGAATTACTTGCACTATTACTCCCAATAATTAAAGTTATCATCACACGTATTTTCTCCAATAACTTTCTATCTATATTAACTGGTACATCAATCTAATATTATCACACAAGGTACTTACTATTACTAGCATCATTCTCGACTAATCCTTGATATAGGAATATTAGTACTCTTGGCATGGTAACACTAGCTTGATCATTAGATCACCTCATCAAACTTATTAGAACTCACGATCACTTGCACTTTCTATAATACCCATGCTTTACTTCAATCTTAAGGGCAGGCATATGGTTCCATATCTCGATTGATGTATAAGCATATCTCTTAAACCTTTTACATCCTGTTAAACTAATATGTGATACATTTCACAACTTTCATTACCAATCTTGATATTTCTCTACTCATGGCATCTCATTAAAACCCTTTATGCATATACATTTTTTTACTCATGATACACCCCGTATCAATCATCAAATTGAACATCATGCTCCATTAATCTTTAACACAATTCCTTGATACTTAATTATTTACATAGATCATCCAATTACATAATTTAATGACTATCCAGGACTGGCATGCTGATTCTGATACTTACTCTTGGAACCATTACTGATACTCTTTACTCCTCCTTCTATCTATAGTACCAATACCAATTATAATAACACCTGTCACGACCCGCACCCGGATATTCGGGCACGAGTGCGTGGGTACGTCCAGCCTACGCCGCAGAATCGGCGGTAGTACGCTGTCTAGGTCAAACCCAGATTTACTAACTAGCTCATTCACAACAACATGGGCAAGATAATAAGGAGAAAAGAAACTTAAGATTTGCAACTGGAAATAAATGTAACAACAGATTCAAATGTTTAAGTACAGAAATTCAATATTCGAATCGGGGACAAACCCGATTAAATAAGCTAAAGGGCAAAACTAAGATAACTACTGCTAACTACTCAGCAGGAGTAGCTTCCTGAGCGGGAACTGGCTCTGCAACTGTATCACCTGCTGCCTCATAGGGGCCATAATAGGTGGGGGCAAGGTTCTCATCGTCGCCTAAACAACAGATCCAGTCAGGAAAGGAGCAAAGTACACAGTGCACGACAAGATTAAACTAAATATTTTATGACAACTAAATATTGGAGATCATGTTGAGAAACAGCATTAGCAGAACATTATTATCTCAGAGTTAGCTGTAAACAGGAATATGAGAAACAGAAATAAATGGAACAGGAAATGAACTACAATAGCCAGCAAGAAATATAACATGACCAGAACTATCTGTGTGAACTTGTGTTTGTTTTTAGAATACATAGTTGGCATGTAGGGGTTTATAAGGCTAATCCGGCCGTCATAAACGGCTATTAGACAATTCAATCGAGATCCGGCTGATGGACAGTCGTGTACCAACAGCTATTAGTCAATCCAGGGGAAAGGGTAAACTACATGCCTTCTAGGTATTCTCCCACCCGACATGAAAAACAAGACAGGAACTACCAATATTCAAGACATGAAATTCAATATTTCTAACACTAGGTGTAAACATCAAGGGTACATGTATGGCAGGGAATTAATTATCACAATATATAAAGATTAACTTGAAGTGCAGGTACTTGCCTGTTGTTTGGATCTGATTAAATTGGTTCTTGGGGGAAAAGTCCAGAGATGAGTCCAAAAGCTGAAATAGACATTACCATCACGCTCAGAAGATATCAAATAGCTAGAAACGCCTGTCCTTGGGTCCAATTTGGAGACAAGGGCAGAAACGGCAGTTTCGGGCCAAAACGGGGTCCGCCGGTGGGCCCGCTTTGCACCGAAAAACGTGTCCGGGTCAACGGTCTCCAAATTAACCAAACTTAGTGTCAACAGGTCAGAAACGCTGAGACGAACCCAACGGAACTTCCAGATTTGGATTCCGATGAGCCGAACACAAAATCGCCCGTCGAGCGGGGTGAAACAGGGTCTGGTTTTCCTGTTTTTGGATCGCGGTGTGCGATCACCACAGGACGCGGTGCCCCGAACAGTTTGTCCGGACACCGAGAGGGTCATACAGGCTTCACAACGCAATTTACGGAATCGAAAACGGAGCTACGAAACAAAAGTTACACGCACCTGAAGGGGACCCGAAAACCAGGGTCGAACCGTGTCCGACAACACCTATCATAGAACTATTGCTACAAGGTACTATGTTATGGGTATCGCTAGATTAATGCCTACTGCTCCCATGTCCAACTAAAAAATACTTACAAACTCACAAGTCACACTCAGTCAAACTAATACAAGACACAACCAAAATTGCAAGTCACGAATTATCATACTAACAAGGAATCCTCAAAGAAAATAAGCTCAAAAAGGAACTGGATCAAGGACTGAAGGTATTCTACTGCTAGTAAGGAAAGAAGTGATGGAACCAAGTCCTGTAATAACAAAATAGATAAGTGTTGAGATGAGACTTTAAGAACCAATTTAAGATACAACCTGATAATCATACACGTCTGTCAAAAATTATGACACTCAGAATCCTTGCCACGCCAGTAAGCATAGATGCGATAAACGACAGGTTCCGTAACTAAGGTATGCAACTCTATAATCATGTCATCTAGAATCTTTGCCACGCCAACCGGTATGGCTGCGAGAGACTCTAAGTTTCATAACTACAGTATGTACATCCAAGTCTGGTTCCTACGTTCTCATCACGACAGCTAATATGGCTGCGACAAACTCTAGGTTCCATAACCAAAGTAGACATTTTACCTTTCTCACTGTCCTCATCAATATATGTCATCAGATGATACCGTAAATTTTAGTCCGTAAAATTCATCTCGATATAAAATCGAAAATCAACAACGATACCAAGAATTAAATTTAACAACTGGTCAACAAGAATCAAGTTCAATAACAATAAGCGAGAGTGGACGAAAACAAGGAAAAGATTTAAATTGAAAATTATAATAAGATTCTCAAGGGTCGTCCCAGGAATCTCTCAAGATTTTTTTTTGTGATTGAGTATCCTCTCTCATCCTAGTATCGTATGTCCTATATTCTACAGCAGGCACGCAGTAGTACAACTAAGACGTCGCACTACCACGATATCGCACAACTTGCGAAATCTGACCTGCATGGGCCACCACTAAAAATGTGTCATGACCCGCACCTGGTATAGGGGCACGAGAGCGTGGGTACGTCCAGCCTACGCCGCAGCATCGGCGGTAGAATGCTGTCTAGGTCATGTAACTATCTAATCCATCTCACATGAATATCCAACTCCATAAGGAGACATAGATATCACAATATAATATGGAATATACTCAATCACATAAGCTAAAGCACGATAAGATATCGAAGCAAGCAAATACAATACAAGACAAGTCTAAACACAATAAATAGTCTAACCTGCAATCAATAACATCCAGTCTCCAAGTATGCTAGGAACAAGTCCTCTATGTCACAGTCTGGAAAAAATATCCAGTCAGGATTGGAACAAAATACACCTCTAACAGCAGTTCCATGCATATAACACAGTGTAAAGAAATACAAGACAGATATGGATAACTGGCAATAAGAAATACTAATGAGCATGGATATACTGAAAATAGAAATACTGGAATAAATGGAATACTGGAGCATGTCATCATCAATGTACATCTAGCAATGAAATATAAATCCAAGTACACACAAGAACAATGAACTGGTATATAAATGTGTACAAGAACAACAACTAGAACATGTCGAGATGCTAGATCAATATACTAGAGATGCATGTCAATGATCCTCTAACCAAGTGTGTGAAACATTAGTATATCATGTGATCGGCTTGGGACTGTTCAGGCTTGTTATATATGATTAGCTATGATTCATGTAGGGTCAGGCTAACCATCCGGATAGCTAAGATGCGAGCAATAGTCAGGCTAATCACATGTAACAGGCTATGAGGCATGTAATGGTCAGGCTGCACCGACGTGAGATGTGGGTGAGCTATGATGCATGTAAGGTTGGGTATGATCACATAAGCTACTAATATTTCTCCATTTTTTCCCCAGCTAGCACGATGGATTCCAATCACGACTCCTCGTGACAGGTCTCAATGATGCCAACTCGTGTAAAGAACAGTGTCAGGGTCATGTACGCTATACAACAAGAATTATAGAGATAATCAACATAATGGAAACTGTCAGAGAATGTACTCGCCTGGGGTCCTGCTGCTGGTATGAATCAGAGTCCAAGTCACAGTCCAAATAGCCTATGTATTACAATTTACCATGTCAAAAGATAATTTATTTTAATTTATTTAATTCTGCAATAATTACTCTAAAATCCTATTTTAATCTTATTATTCTGATTTTTAGTTTAATTCCTAAATTTTTTCCAAAGGAACTGAATTTTATCAACTCGAGACTCGTGGCAAGCAAATCGAGGCGATCTGTTGACCAAAAAGTCAATCGACACAAACTTGACTTTCATACATGATTTCCTATAGATTTCAGCGTCAAAAACACGCTGGAATTTACGGATCATCCAAATTCAAATTCGTTTGGGAATTATGGCACATACAAGTTTCGTATCGTGCACCGATGGTTAAATTCTAACCTAGAAGTTCTACAGAATTAACAGTATGAAAATACATCAAATTAAATTCTGTAAAAAACATATGTCAATGATCTCGACATTAGATTTCTGAAACTTTAAACGGTTCATGATTCTGATTCTTGGTTCTCCCGGAATCGCGAAAACATCGAAATACGTCTATTTTTGGATATGCTGTGCTCTACGAATTTTCCAGAATTTAATACTCATAAATTCGTAAAACAAATTATATAATCAGAAATATAACCTCAATATCGTTCTAACACAAAAAACTAGGCCTCATTTGGAGTCCAGAACTATGCACAATGGCTTCTGGAAGATGAAGGAACCCTAGATGGCAATTCTCCAAAATTCGGCTGAAGAAAAACCCTAAAAATAAATAACTAAACTAATATATATATAGAGGAGAGCGAAAGCAGCCGCGGCTCAGATCTTGACACGTGGCAGCCATCCAATGCTGCCCGCCCAAATCGGATGGTCACAGTTCGATGCGGCTCGGCTCAGCTGAGTCCGAGTCGAACTCTGACTCGGCTCGAGGTCGGCTCGGCTCGGCTCGCACCCACCCCGCAGTCACTGACAGGCGGGCCCGGCACTGTTCACTGCGGGAGGCTGACAGGTGGGCCCCCCGTTTGCTGACTGGGCAGAATTAATTACTTTTTGGGTTTTCTTTTTCAGAAATTAGTTTTTAATTCAGTTTTTCATAATTAACTCAAAATAAATGCTAAAAATAATCAAACAATTCCCAAAAAATTCTAGAAAATCTATTTTTTTTATTTAGAACCTAAAATAAAAGTTTGGGATATTTTTAATTATATTTTACCCTAAAATAAATTCTTGAAAGTCCTAGAAAATTAGGATTACTAGTTTTTAATTAACAAAAAATTAGGGAAAAATCCCACTAGCCCCAAATTAACCTAAAAATAATATTTAAGCACGGATTTCAGGATACAGAGGTTACAGGAGGTTACCCATCCTATGGTAGATTTCCTATCCTAAGGAAGGTTACCCATCCTACGGGGGGTCACCCATCCTACGGGAGGTTACCCATCCTAAGGGAGGTCACCCATCCTACGGGAGTTTACCCATCCTACGCGAGGTCACCCATCCTACGGGAGATCACCCATCCTAGGGAGGTCACCCATCAAATGTTAGGTCACCCATCCTATGGAACGTTACCCATCCTACGAGAGGTCACCCATCCTACGGGAGGTCACCCATCGTCAGGGAGATCACCCATCCTACAGGAGGTCACCCATCCTACGGTAGGTCACCCATCGTTACCCATCCTAGGGAGGTCACCAATCCTATGGGAGGTCACCCATCCTATGTGAGGTCACCCATCCTAGGGAGGTCACCCATCCTACTAGAGGTTACCCATCCTAAGGGAGGTTACCCATCCTACGGGAGGTCACCCATCCAAATGGAGGTCACCCATCCTACGAGAGGTTACCCATCCTAAGGGAGGTTACCTATCCTAAGGGAGGTTACCCATCCGGAGGTCACCCATCCTACGGTAGGTCACCCATCCTAAGGGAGGTTACCCATCATATGAAGGTCACCCATCGTATATGGGCACCCATCCTACGGGAGGTCACCCATCCTAAGGGAGGTCACCCATCCTTAGGGAGGTTACCCATCATATGAAGGTCACCCATAGTATGGACGTTATCCATCCGGAGGTTACCCATCCTACGGGAGGTCACCCATCCTAGGGAAGTTGCCCATCCAAAGGGTGGTCACCCATCCTACGGGAGGTCACCCATCCTAAGGAAGTCACCCATCTTAGGGAGGTCACCCATCCTAAGGGAGGTTACCCATCATATGAAGGTCACCCATAGTATGGAGGTTACCCATCTGGAGATTACCCATCCTACGGGAGGTCACCTATCCTAGGGAAGTCACCCAACCAAAGGGTGGTCACCCATCCTTCGAGAGGTCACCCATCCTAAGGAAGTCACCCATCCTAAGGAGGTCACCCATCCTAAGGGAGGTCACCCATCCTTAGGGAGGTTATCCATCATATGAAGGTCACCCATATTATAGAGGTTACCCATCCGGAGGTTACCCATCCTACGGGAGGTTACCCATCCTAGGGAAGTCGCCCATCTAAAGGGTGGTAACCCATCCTACGGGAGGTCACCCATCCTAAGGAAGTCACCCATCCTAGGGAGGTCACCCATCCTACGGGAGGTCACCTATCCTACCGGAGGTTACTCATCCTATGAGAGGTCATCCATCCTAGGGAGATCACCCATCCAAATGGAGGTCATCGATCCTAGGGAGGTCACCCATCCTTTGGGAGGTCATCCATCCAATTGAAGGTCACCCTCAATTTGGATGGGTGATATCCCGTAGGATAGGTAACCTCCATAGGATGGGTAACCTCCCGTAGGATGGGTGACCTCCCTATGGATGGGTGACCTCCCATAGGATGGGTGACCTATAGTATGGGTGACCTCTCGTAGGATGGGTGATATCCCGTAGGATAGGTAACCTCCCTAGGATGGGTAACCTCCCACAGGATGGGTGACCTCCCATAGGATGGATGACCTCCATAGGATGAGAGACCTCCCTATGGATGGGTGACCTCCCATAGGATGAGTAAACTACCTAGGATGGGTAACCTCCCTTAGGATGGGTGACCTCCCGTAGGATGGGTGACCTCCCTAGGATTGGTGACCTCCCTAGGTATGGGTGACCTCCCTTTGGATGGGTAACCATCCTTATGATGGGAACCTCGCTTAGGATGGGTGACCTCCATAGGATGGATGACCTCCTATAGGATGTTGACCCCCCGTAGGATGGGTAACCTCCATTTGGATGGGTGATATCCCGTAGGATGGGTGATATCCCGTAGTATGGGTAACCTCCCTAGGATGGGTGACCTTTCGTAGGATGGGTGACCTCTATTTGGATGGGTAACCTCTCTTAGGATAGGTAACCTCTCGTGGATGGGTGACCTCCCTAGGATGAGTGATATCCCGTAGGATGGGTGTCCTTCCTAGGATGGGTGACCTCTCATAGGTTGGGTAACCTCCCTGAGTATGGGTGACCTCCCTAGGATGGGTAACTTCCTGTATGATGGGTGTCCTCCATAGAATGGGTGACCTCCCGTAGGATGGGTGACCTCCCGTAGGATGGGTGTCCTCCCTAGGATGGGTGACCTCCCGTAGGATGGGTGACCTCTCGTATGATGGGTATCCTCCCTAGGATGGGTGACCTCCCTAAGATGGTTAACCTCTCTTCGTATGGGTGACCTCTTATTTGATAGGTGACCTCCCTTAGGATGGGTAACCTTCCTTATGATGGGCAACCTCCCTTAGGATGGGTGACCTTCATAGGATAGGTAACCTCCCGTAGGATGGGTAACCTCCCTTAGGATGGGTAATCTCTCGTAGGATGGATGACCTCCCTTAGGATGGGTGATCTCCTGTAGGATGGGTAACCTCCCTTAGGATAGGTGACCTATAGGATGGGTGTCCTCCGTAGGATGGGTGACCTCCTATAGGATGGGTGTCCTCTCTAAGGATAGGTGACCTATCGGATGGGTGTCCTCCCTAGGATGGGTGACCTACCGTAGTATGGGTGACCTACCGTAGGATGGGTGTCCTCCCTAAGGATTGGTGACCTCCTATAGGATAGGTAACCTCCCTAGGATGGGTAATCTCCATAGGTGGGTAACCTCCGGTAGGATAGATAACCTCCTTAGGATGGGTGACCTCCCTATGGATGGGTGACCTCCCATAGGATGGGTGACCTATAGGATGGGTGACCTCCTTATGTTGGGTAACCTCCCTATGATGGGTGTCCTCCCTTGGATGGGTGTCCTCCTTAGGATGGGTAACCTCCATTTGGATGGGTAACCTCCCTAGGATGGGTGACCTCTCTATTTGGATTGGTGACCTCAAGTAGGATGGAAAACCTCCCTAGGATGTGTGACCTCCCGTAGGATGGGTGACCTCCCGTTGGATGGGTAACCTCCCTAGGAAGGGTGATCTCCTGTAGGATGGGTTACCTCTCTTAGGATGGGTAACCTCCCTAGGATGGGTGACCTTCCTAAGGATGGGTTACCTCCCATATGGTGGGTGATCTACCCAGGATGGGTGACCTCCCGTAGGATGGGTGTCCTCCCTAGGATGGGTTACCTCCCTTAGGATGGGTAACCTCTCTTAGGTGACCTCCCTTAGGATGGGGGACTTCCCTTAAGATGGGTGACCTCCCTTAGGATGGGTGACCTCATGTAGGATGGGTGACCTCATGTATGATGGGTTACCTATAGGATGGGTAAACTCCCTTAGGATGGGTGACCTCCCGTAGGATGGTTGACCTTACATAGGATGGGTAACCTCCCTAGAATGAGTAACCTCTCTTAGGATGGGTGACCTCCCTAAAGATGGGTGACCTCCCATAGGATGGGTAACCTCCCTAGGATTGGTGACCTCCATTGGATTGGGTGACCTCCCTAGAATTGGTGACTTCCCTAAGGATAGGTGACCTCCTATAGGATGGGTGACCTATAGGATGGGTGACCTCCCTAGGATTGGTGACCTCCCATAGGATGGGTGACCTTCCAATGATTGGTTACTTCCATTTGGATGGGTGACCTCCCAGAGGATGGGTAACCTCCCTTAGGATGGGTGACCTCCCTAGGAAGGGTGACCTTCATATGATGGATAACCTCACTTAGGATGGGTGACCTCCCTAGGATGGGTGACCTTCATATGATTGGTAACCTCCCTTAGGATGGGTGACCTCCCTAGGATGGAGACCTTCATATGACGGTTAACCTCCCTTAGGATGGGTGACCTCCCAAGGATAGGTGACCACCCATAGGTTGGGTGACCATGAAGGTCATCCATAGTATGGGGTCACCCATCCTAAGAGAGGTTACCCATCCTAAGAAAGGTTGCCCATCCAAATGGAGGTTACCCATCATATGAAGGTCACCCATCTTATGGAGGTCACCCATCAAGGGAGGTTACCCATCCTATGGAAGTTACCCATCCTACTAGAGGTTACCCATCCTACGAGAGGTTACCCATCCTAAGAGAGTTTACCCATCCTAGGGAGGTCACCCATCCTATGGGAGGTTACCCATCCTACGAGAGGTTACACATCCTATGAAGGTCACCCATCCCAAGAGAGGTTACCCATCCCCAAGGGAGGTTACCTATCCTAATAGGGGTCACTCATCATAAAGGAGGTTACCCATCCAAATAGAGGTTACCCATTCTACGGGAGGTCACCCATCCTAAGAGATGTTACCCTTCCTAAGCGAGGTCACCCATCCTTAGGGAGGTCACCCATCCTTTGGAAGGTCCCCCATCCTAAGGGAGGTCTCCCATCCTACAGATGGTCACCCATCCTAAGGGTGCTTACCGATCCTAAGGGAAGGATGAGGTCACCCATCCTATACGAGGACACCCATCCTAAGGGAGGTCACTCATCCTATGTTAGGTCACCCATCCTAAGGGAGGTCACCCATCCTACGCGAGGTCACCCATCCTAAGGTAGGTCACCCATCCTATATTAGGTCACCAATCCTAAGGAGGTCACCCATCCTAAGCGAGGTCACCAACCTAAGAGAGGTCCCCCATCCTCATGGAGGTAACCCATCTTTTTGGAGGCCATCCATCCAAGGGATCGTAGGATGGGTAACCTCCCATATGATGGGTGACCTATAGGTTGGCTAACCTCTCTTAAGATGGGTAACCTCTCGTAGGATGGGTGACCTCTCGTAGGATGGGTGTCCTCCCTTGGATGGGTAACCAATCTTAGGATGGGTTACTTCCCTAAGGATGGGTGACCTTCTATAGAATGGGTGACCTCCATTTGGATGGGTAACCGATCTTAGGATGGTTAACCTCCCGTAGGATGAGTGACCTATTTCCCTTAGAATGTATCTCGTAGGATGGGTGCCCTTCATATGATGGGTGATCTCCCTTAGGATGGGTGACTCCATTTGGATGGGTAACCTCTTTTAGGATAGATAACCTCCCATAAGATGAGTGACATATTTCCCTTAGGATGGGTGATATCCCGTAGGATGGGTGACCTTCATAGGATGGATAACCTCCATATGGATGGATAACCTCTCTAAGGATGGGTAAATTCCCGTAGGATGAGTGACCTATTTTCTTTAGGATGGGTGATATCCCGTAGGATGGGCGACCTCTCATAAGTTGGGTAACCTCCCTAAGTTTGGGTGACCTCCATATGATTGGTGACCTTCATATGATGGGTAACCTCACTTAGGATGGGGGACCTCCCTTAGGATGTGTGACCTCCCGTAGGATGGGTAACCTCCGGATGGGTAACCTCCCTAAGTATGGGTGACCTCTATACGATGCGTGACCTTTGTATGATGGGTAACCTCCCTTAGGATGAGTGACCTCCCATAGGATGAGTGACCTTCATATGATGGGTAACCTCTCTTAGGATGGGTAACCTCCCATAGGATAGGTGACCTCCCGTATGATGGGTAACCTCTCTTAGGATGGGTAACTTCTCGTAGGATGGGTGACCTCCATTTGGATGGGTAACCTCTCTTAGGATGGGTAATCTCTCGTAGGAAGGGTGACCTGCATTTGGATAGGTAACCTCCCGTAGGATGGGTGACATCTCATAGGTTGGGTAACCTCCCTAATTATGGGTGACCTCCATATGATGGATGAACTTCATATGATAGGAAACCTCCATTAGGATGGGTGACCTCCTGTATGATGGGTAACCTCCCTAAGTTTGGGTGACCTTCATATGATGGGTAACCTCCCTAAGGATGGGTGACCTCCATACGATGGGCAACCTGCCTTAGGATGGGTGACCTCCATATAATGGATGACCTTCATATGATGTGTAACCTCCCTTAGGATGTGTGACCTCCCTTAGGATGGGTGACCTCCCGTAGGATGGGTAGCCTCTTGATTGGTTACCTCCCTAAGTATGGGTGACCTTTATATGATGGGTAACCTTCCTTAGGATGGATGACCTTCCTTAGAATAATTGACCTCCAGTAGGATCGGTGACCTCTCGTATAATGGATAACCTCCCTTAGGATAGGTGACCTCCCATAGGATGGGTAACCTCCGTTATGATGGGTGACCTCCCTTGGATGGGTAACCTCCCTTAGGATGGATAACCTCCGTTAGGATGGGTGACCTCCCTAGGATGGGTAACCTCCCTAGAATTGGTGACCAACCTTAGTATGGGTGACCTTCCTGAGGATGGGTGACCTCCCTTTGGATGAGTGACCTTCATAAATGGGTAACCTCTCTTAGGATGGGTAACCTCCCGTAGGATGGGTGACCTCCCGTCGGATTGGTAACCTCTCTTAGGATGGGTAGCCTGTCGTAGGATGGGTGAGTCGATTTGGATGGGTAACCTCTTTTAGGATGGGTAACCTTTCGTAGGATGGGTGACCTCCATTTGGATGGTTAACCTCCCATAGGATGGGTGACCTCTCATAGGTTGGGTAACCTCCCTAAGTATGGGTGAACTCTATACGATGGGTGACCTTCATATGATGCGTAACCTCCCTTTTGATGGGCGACCTCCATTAGGATGGGTGACCTCCCGTAGGATGGGTAACCTCCGGATGGGTAACCTCCCTAAGTATGGGTGACCTTCATATGATGGATAACCTCCCTTTGGATGGGTGACTTCCATACGATGGATAACCTCCCTTAGGATGGGTGACCTCCATACTATGAGTGACCTTCATATGATTGGTAACCTCCTTTAGGATGGGTCACCTCCCGTAGAATTGATAAGCTCCGGATGGGTAACCTTCCTAAGTATGGGTTACCTTCATATGATGGATAACCTCCCTTAGGATGGGTGACCTCCCGTAGGATAGGTAACCTCCCGTAGAATGGATGACCTCTCGTATGATGGGTAACCTTTCTTAGGATGGGTGACCACCCGTAGGATGGGTAACCTCCCTTAGGATGGGTAACCTCCGTAAGGATGGTTGACCTCCCTTAGGATGGGTAACCTACGTTAGGATGGTTGACCTCCCTAGGATGGGTAACCTCCCGTAGGATGGGTGACCTCCCTCAGGATGGGTAACCTCCGATAGGATGGGTGACCTCTCGTAGGATAGGTTACCTCCCTTAGGACGGGTGACCTCCCATAGGATGGGTTACCTCCCTTAGGACGGGTAACCTCCCATATGATGGGTGACCTCTCGTTGGATGGGTGACCTCCCTAGGAGGGGTGACCTCCATTTGGATGGGTAACCTCCTTAGGATGGGTAACCTCCATTTGGATGGGTGACCTCCTTTAGGATGGGTGACCTCCCTTTCGATGGGTAATCTCCCTTGGGATGGGTAACCTCTATAGGTTAGTAACCTCTCGTAGGATGGGTAACCTCCCTAGGATGGTTGACCCACATAGGATGGGTGACCTCCCTAGGATGAGTGAGCTCCCAAAGGATGGGTAACCTCCTGATGGGTGACCTCCCGTAGATGGGTGAATTCTATACGATGGTTGACCTATAGGATGGGTAACCTCCCTAGGATGGGTGACCTCCCATAGGATGGGTAACCTCTGGATTGGTGACCTCTCATAGGATGGGTGACCTCTATTTGGATGGGTAACCTCTCTTAGGATGGGTGACCTCCATAGGATGGATGACCTCTCTTAGGATGGGTAACCTCCCTTAGGATGGGTTACCTCCCCAGGATGGGTAACCTCCCTAGGATGGGTGACCTCCCGTAGGATGGGTGACCTTCCTAGGATGAGTATGATAGGTGACCTCCATTTGGGTGGGTGACCTCTCTTAGGATGGGTAACCTCCCTAGGATGGGTGATATCCCGTAGGATGGGTGACCTCTCTAGGATGAGTATGATGGGTGACCTCCATTTGGATGGGTAACCTCTCGTAGAATGGATGACCTCCATTTGGATGGGTAACCTCCCGTAGGATGGGTGACCTCCCTTAGGATGGATGACCTCTTTTAGGATGGGTAACCTCCCATAGGATGGGTAACCTCCCGTAGGATGGGTGAACTCTCATAGGTTGGGTAACATCCCTAAGTATGGGTGACCTCCCGTAGGTTGGGTAACCTCTCATAGGATGGGTGACCTCCATTTGGATGGGGACCTCCCTTAGGAACCTCCAGAAGGGTAACCTCCCTTAGGATGGGTAACCTCCGGAAGGGTGACCTCCCTTAGAATGGGTGACCTTCATAGGATGGGTAACCTCCCTTAGGATGGGTGACCTACCTTAGGATGGGTAACCTCCAGAAGGGTGACCTCCCTTAGGATGGGTGACCTTCATAGGATCGGTAACCTCCTTAAGGATGGGTAACCACCCTGAGGATAGGTATCCTCCGTATCCTACGGGAGGTCACCTATCCTAAGGGAGGTCACCCATCCAAATGGAGGTTACCCATCCTACGAGAGGTTACCCATCCTAAGAGATGTTACCCATCCTAAGGGAGGTCACCCATCCAAATGGAGGTCACCCATCCGGCGAGAGGTTACTCATCCAAAGAGAGATTACCCATCCTAAGGGAGGTCACCCATCCTAAGGAGGTAGCCCATCCTAGGGAGGTTACCCAACCTATGAGAGGTCACCCATCATACGGGTGGTCACCCATACTTAGGTCATCCATCCTAAGGGACCCATCCAAATGGAGGTCACCCATCATACGGGTGGTCACCCATCCTATAGGTCATCGATCCTATAGGAGGTCACCCATCCTAAGGGAGCTCACCCATCTAAGGGAGGTTACCCATCATATGAAAGTCACCCATCCTAGGGAGGTCACCCATACTTTGGGAGGTTGCCTATCCTACGGGAGGTAACCCATCATAGGGAGGTAACCCATCCTAAGGGAGGTTACCTATCATACGTGAGGTCACCCATTCTAGGGAGGTCATTCATCCTACGGGAGGTCATCCATCCTACGGGAGGTCACCCGTACGTCCTACGGGAGGTTACCCAACCTATGAGAGGTCACCCATCATACGGGTGGTTACCCATCCAAATGGTGGTTACCCAACCTACGGGGGGTCACCCATCCTACGGTAGGTCACCCATCCAAATGCAGGTCAACCATCCTAAGAGAGGTTACCCTTCCTATGGAGTTTTCCCATCCTATGGGAGGTCACCCATCCTATAGGTCACCCATCGTATGAAGGTCATGATGGGTGACCTCCGGTTGGATGGGTGACCTCTCGTAGGATGGGTAACCTCCCTTAGGATGAGTGACCTCACATAGGATGGGTAACCTCCCTAGGATGGGTGACCTCCCGTAGGATGGGTAACCTTCCTATGATGGGTAACCTCCTAGGGAGGTCACCCATCCTATGGGAGGTTACCCATCATATGAAGGTCACCCATCCTAGGGAGCTTACCCATCCTACGGGAGGTCACCCATCCCAAGGAAGGTTACCCATCCTACGGGGGGTCACCCATCCTACGTGAGGTTACCCATCCTAAGGGAGGTCACCCATCCTACGCGAGGTCACCCATCCTACGGGAAGATACCCATCCAAATTAAGGTCACCCATCCTATGTTAGGTCACCCATCCTAAATGAGGTTACCCATCCTACGATAGGTCACCCATCCTATAGGAGGTCACCCATCATCAAGGAGGTTACCCATCCTACGCGAGGTCACCCATCCTATGGGAGGTCACCCATCGTTACCTATCCTAGGGAGGTCACCCATCCTATGGGAGGTCACCCATCCTATGGGAGGTCACCCATCCTATGGGAGGTTACCCATCCTACGAGAGGTCACCCATCCTAGGGAGGTCACCCATCCTACTAGAGGTTACCCATCCTAAGGGAGGTTAGCCATCCTAAGGGAGGTTACCCATCCTAGGAAGGTTACCCATCCAGGTCACCCATCCAAATTGAGGTCACCCATCCTATGAGAGGTTACCTATCCTAATGGAGGTTACTTATCCTAATAGAGGTTACCCATCCGGAGGTCACCCATCCTACAGGAGGTCACCCATCCTACGGGAGGTCACCCAACCTAAGGGAGATCACCCATCATATGAAGGTCACCCATCATATAGGGGTCACCCATCCTACGGGAGGTCACCCATCCTAAGGAAGGTTACCCATCCTACGGGAGGTCACCCATGCTAGGGAAGTCACCCATCCAAAGGGTGGTCACCCATCCTATGGGAGGTCACCCATCCATAGTAAGTCACCCATCCTAGGGAGGTCACCCATCCTATAGGAGGTCACCTATTCTACCGGAGGTTACCCATCCTACGAGAGGTCAACCATCCTAGGAATATCACCCATCCTATGGGAGGTCACCTATCCAAATTGAGGTCACCCATCCTAGGGAGGTCATCCATCCTATGGGAGGTCACCCATCCAAATGAAGGAACCCTCAATTTGGAAGGGTGATATCCCGTAGGATGGGTAACCTCCCTAGGATGGATAGCCTCTCGTAGGATAGGTGACCTCCCTAAGGATGGGTGACCTCCCATAGGATGGGTGACCTATAGTATGGGTGACCTCTCGTAGGATGGGTGATATCCCGTAGGATGGGTAACCTTCCTAGGATGGGTGACCTCACGTAGGATGGGTGACCTCCATAGGTTGGGTTACCTCCCTTAGGATGGGTGATCTCCCATAGGATGGTTAACCTCCCTTTGATGGGTAACCTCCCTTAGGATGGGTAACCTCCCGTAGGATGGGTGACCTCCCTAGGATGGATGACCTCCCGTAGGATGTGTTACCTCCCTAGGATTGATGACCTCCCTAGGTATGGGTGACCTCCCTAGGATAGGTGGCCTCCCTTAGGATGGGTAACCTTCCTTATGGTGGGTAACCTCCCTTAGGATGGGTGACCTCCCATAGGATGGGTGACCCCCTGTAGGATGGGTAACATCCATTTGGATGGGTGATATCCCGTAGGATAGGTAACCTCCCTAGGATGGGTAACCTCCCTCGGATGGGTGATCTTCTGTAGGATGGGTGACCTCTATTTGGATCAGTAACCTCTCTTAGGATGGATAACCTCTCTAAGGATGGGTAACCTCCCTAGGATGGGTAACCTCCCGTAGGATGGGTGTCCTCCGTAGGATGGGTGACTTCCCGTAGGATTAGTGACCTCCCGTTGGATGGGTATCCTCCCTAGGATGGGAGACCTCCCGTAGGATGGGTATCCTCCCGTAGGATGGGTGTCCTCCCATAGATGGGTGTCCTCCCTAGGATGGGTGACCTCCCTAGGATGGTTGACCTCTCTTAGGATTGGTGACCTCACGTATGATAGGTGACCTCCCTTAGGATGGGTAACCTTTCTTATGATTGGCAACCTCCCTTAGGATGGGTGACCTTCATAGGATGGATAACCTCCCATAGGATGGGTAATCTCCCTTAGGATGGAACCTCTCGTAGGATGTATGACCTCCCTTAGGATGGGTGACCTCCTGTAGGATGGATAACCTCCCTTAGGATGGGTAACCTCCCTTAGGATATGTGACCTATAGGATCGGTGTCCTCCATAGGATGGGTGGCCTCCCTAGGATGGGTGACCTACCATAGGATGGTTGTCCTCCCTAAGGATGGGTGACCTCCCATAGGATGGGTAACCTCCCTTAGGATTGGTAACCTTCCTAGGATGGGTAACCTCCATTGGTGGGTAACCTCCCGTCGGATGGGTAACCTCCTTAGGATGGGTGACCTCCCTAAGGATGAGTGACCTCCCATAGGATGGGTGACCTAAAGGATGGGTGACCTCCCTATGATGGGTGACCTATAGGATGGGTAACCTCCCAATGATGGGTGTCCTCCCTAGGATGGATGTCCTCCTTAGGATAGGTAACCTCCATTTGGATGGGTAACCTTCCTAGGATGGGTGACCTCTCCATTTGGATGGGTGGTCTCCCGTAGGATGGGTAACCTGTAACCTCCTGTAGGATGGGTGACCTCTCTTTGGATGGGTAAACTCCCTAGGATGGGTGACCTCCCTAAGGATGGGTGACCTCCGATAGGATAGGTGACCTCACTAGGATGGGTGACCTCCCGTAGGATGGGTGTCCTCCCTAGGATGGGTGACCTCCCTTAGGATGGGTAACCACCCTTAAGATGGGTGACCTCCCTTAGGATGGGTGACCTTCCTAGGATGGGTGACCACATGTAGGTTGGGTGACCTCACTTATGATGGGTGACCTATAGGATGGGTAAACTCCCTTAGGATGGGTAAACTCCCTTACGATGGGTGACCTTTCGTAGTATGGGTGACCTACCAAAGGATGGGTAACCTCCCTCATATGGGTAACCTCTCTTAGAATAAGTGACCTTCCTAAGGATGGGTGACCTCCCATAGGTTGGGTGACCTCCCAAAGGTTGGGTGACCCATAGGATGGGTGAGCTCCCTAGGATTGCTAACCTCCATTTGGATGGGTGGCCTCCCGTAGGATGGGTGACCTCCTTTAGGATGGGTAACCTCCCTAAGGATGGGTGACCTCCCTAGGATGGGTGACCTTCATATGATGGGTAACCTAGCTTAGGATGGGTGACCTTCATATGATAGGTAACCTCCTTTAGGATGTGTAATCATGAAGGTCACCAATCGTATGGAGGTCACCCATCCTCAGAGAGGTTACCCTTCCTTAGAAAGGTTACCCATCCAAATGGAGGTTACCTATCATGTGAAGGTCACCCATCATATGGAGGACACCCATCCTAAGGGAGGTCACCCATCCTATGGAGGTTACCCATCCTACGAGAGGTTACCCATCCTTAGAGAGGTTACCCATCCTGCGAGAGGTTAGCCATCCTAAGAGAGGTTACCCATCCTATGGGAGGTTACCCATCCTAGGGAGGTCACCCATCCTACGGGAGGTTACCCATCCTACGAGAGGTTACCCATCCTATGAAGGTCACCCATTGTAAACCCCCTCGACCAGAAATTAGGGTTAATTTATTTCAAATAGCCTAATTAGGGTTAACTAGATATAATTAAGATTATCATATAGTATTATAATACTTGTGCAATGATTGGTTACTTTTGGTTACTACCCTAGCTGTTACTCTAAAACAAATCCCACATACTTGACCTAGACATGCTACCCTATCTTATTGAACCTAAAACAAACCCCGGATACTGATTTTCGTGCCTGATTTTAGTCGCACAAAAGTTGTTACGAACGTCCGTACGCAATTTAAATAAATTGCGTAATTACGTGCGTTGTCCGTTCCAATCGAAATTGAGACCTCAATCTCGATCCGAATTGACCAACCCAGATCCTGACATTATTGTACACTGAGCCTACTACACTAATGACCCTTGTCCAACCCAATTTAGACCCCCGGTTCTCGTTAAATTAAATTAGAAACACCCAGTGCATTAATTACAAATTAATTAATGTGGTGACCAAACCTTTATTGAATTAGACCCTACTCCAACCCAAACCCACACCCACACCCACAAGCCTCATACAAAACACCATACGCCATCCTAGCCCAATGAGGAACACCAAACATGGTGTTTGGTTGCATCAAATCCTCAAATTCAGAAATTGTGCAAATACCAAATTGTTCAGGGGCCTATTTGCAAAATTGTAATGAGGTGCTCCCCTCTCATTGGCCCAAACATCATGAAGAAAGAATTGGTCATGCCCTAACCATATCCATTTATTTTCCCCCCATTCCTTTGTACTTACCTTACTTTATGAAGGGCACATCATGGCCCTACATTTGAAATGCCCCATTCCTAGCCCTCCCCTCATCTTGATGGACATCCCCAACTCCCCAAACACTAGGTCCAGCCGGTCCTAATCCCAAGGCAGCCCCCCCTCACTCTCTCTCCTACTTATACATTAATTTACACCACATAGAAGGCACACAAACCCAAGAGAAACCTATTCTCCTTAAAACAACCAGCCTAGCCCGACCCCTGCCTTCCCTCACCCGCCGCCCTACTCCGGCCAACCACCGTGTCCGGCGACCCCCACACCGACCCAGACCCCTTCGCCGGACCCTCCCCCACCTGCCACCACCGCCACCCGCCGCCTAGCCGCCGGCAGCAACTCCCCCAGCAGTCCACACTAACCCGAGCATCACCCACCCGCGCCCAAAGCCGACCACCCGACCGGCCTGTACTCCACCACCTTAGCACCGCCGACCGCTAAACTTCATCGACGCCACCCCCTGCCAGTCCTCTCCCTCCCCGTCCACTTTCAGCCCCGGACGTCGACACCCCGAGCAGCAATCGCCCCCGCAGCGCCACGGCTCCAGGCCCGCTGCTGCTGTTGCCGACCCTCCCCCCCCCCCCCCCCGCGCGACGCCGGAGCTCCGTCCGGCCACCCCAGCCGACGACGGCCGGCCACCGTGACCCCCTCGACCCGAGCTTCGCTGAGGTACGATATTTTATGTATAAATACTGGTATTTAAATACTTATCTAAGGTTGCACATAAATGTATATAACTTCATGTATTAGTTTAGGTATTTATATACGTATTCAGTATTAAATAGTGTATTATGTATTTATCAGTATTCATATTTAAAATACTCCTGTATAAATTCTGTAATATATATATATAGTTATTGTAATTAGTATTATATATAATAGGATTATAGAAGTGTATCTTGTGTGTATATATAAATACCTATTGCGTATAAATATATATATTTATATGTAGATATATATAAATAAATGTATGTATAATGTATAAATCAGTAAGCATTTAATATAAATCTTAATAAAATTAATTTTTGTGATTTAATATTTTATATAATATAATACTATTTTCCTAGTATATTTTCGTATTAATACTTATACATATGTAGCAAGTATGTATGTATGTATGTATGTATGTACTTTTTAAAAATATGAAGAATATTAAATATATAGTATTTATTGTGTTAAATACATTTTCTGGAAATTAAGTATATTATATGTATATATATATATATATATAGATACCTACACGTATGTGTGTATATTTTATATACCTTTTATTATGTTGTATATATTAATTTATGTACATATTTTCTATCTAAATATATGTATATGTATAAATATATGAATTTATGTTATTACCAATTATGTTTACATATTTACTGTGTGTATTATTAGTACATACTAATTAATACATAAGTACTATTTTTTTGTACTATTAAACAAATATAATATTTTAATATAATTAAATATGATTTAGTGTATATTTTGATACTTGTATTAGCTATATATATATACAGTCCCGACCCTATGTCAGCTGTAGATACAAGCATTGTGTCTTAGTCGTGCTATTGTAGCGACTAATTTGGTCATTACTATATCCTATATAGGATTGTTGGACAGTACCGCCGAGGCATCAGGAGCAGGACTTTGGATTTCGCAGCTACCCGGGATAGGCAAGTATACCTTGCTGATTTACTGCTTAAAATTAAATGATAAATGTTGCAAATATGCATAAAACTGTGCGCGTCCGAGATTGACTCGGGTGCAGTCGACAATGCGTCGATGAGTAGTGTACTTGACCTAGTTGCTAGCTGACTCACCCACTACTACGAGGATATTCTGATATCTTCCTAGACCGTGACACTTACACGTATTACGATGGTACATTCATATTGGGATGCGGGTCCGCGTACCCGATTCGCTATCGGTACGTACGACATGCATCACGGACTAGCCTGTATTCTAGAGTATTATAGTTAGATGAGACTTGGCATATAGATACGGTACACTCGCGTCGTGTATTCGACTTGCGTATCTACATTGGGCAGGAAGGGCAACTGATAAACGTATGGGATACACCCATCGGACTCCGTGGTATCCAGAGGAACCACAGACCCGGTGATTTCCTATATTCAGACACCGCGCTCTACGGAGTGTTACGGACGTATATACATTGCAGATACCACGTCCCTTAGAGTGTTGGACGTTATATATATATAGATACCTCATTCTTCGGAATGATGGACGTTGCAGATACCACACTCTAGAGGACGTTGGACGTTATGCCTACACCTACCTATACGTTCCGAGGTTGTCCTTACATTGCATGCACTTAGATGGTTAGCACACCCTCTTTACTTTTATTCAGTACTATATCTGGCATGCATATTGTATCTTGTTACGTCCCTCTGAGGACCTGGTTATATTCCAGATCTGGACGAGGCCTATTACCCCACAGTGTACGGGCCAGGTGTGGAGACGAGGTTTGCTCTTGACGAGGAGCTGGAGGTTTTACCATCTGAGTACCCCTGATCATATTGGTAGGCCTTCCGCCTATTACTGGAGCTCCTTATCTAGTTAGCAGCTGTTTCAGTCACTCTTATTATCAGTACTCTTATTTCAGACTATCAGTACTTTATCTCCAACATTTGTAGTGGGTTTGTTCCCACCAAACATATTTTAGTTTGACTATGTCAGTCGACTATGTTTCTTATATTCCAGTCTTTCATTTCAGTATTTACTTGTTATCTGTGGATGAGATTAGACTTTGCCTGTTGTTGATATTAGACTTGTTAGATTTAGGACAGCGTAGCACGCTTCGCCAGGATCCATTAAATTGGGATATCCTCGGAGACGTGTCAGCTGGCCAATGCCATGTGGCCTGGTTCCATATATTTTGGGACTGGGGTGTGACATAGTTTTAGTGGTGGCCCATGCAGGTCTGAAACATCAAATATTATCGCTTGTGGTATGGTAACGTGCCCAGCGAGCCTGCAATAGGATAGAAATTACTAGGTCTCATCCACTTGATTACGCCTTTGAAACTCTTCCGTACTTTTAAATATCTGCATCCTGTTTGATTGATCCTATACTCTTTTAATATCATTCTATCTCTTACAGCGAGATGAACCTTCGTAGCCGACGTGAGATACTTGGTATCATAGTGCCACCTGCAGCACCGAGGGAGGATACGACTCAGGGACCACCTAGAGAGCTGCCACAGCCAGAGGCACAGGTGATCCCCCAGGCCCCGACGATGCACTGGCATCAGGTCTCTCCCGAAGAAGGGACGCAGCAGCCAGAGGGCCAGACATCGCAGACGATCCCGAGGCAGTACTTCGAGGGGCAGACCTCGAGGGCGACACCGATGCCGCAGTACGAGAGGCCGGCACCTGAGGAGCCACCAAGGGGACAGCCGGAGGTACCACTTCCACCACCTCCACCGTTCCTACCTCAGATGCCACCAGCGGAGGGACAACCCCAGATGATGCAGTTCTTCCAGATGATGATGCAGGCCCAGTGGCAACAGACGGAGACCCTGAGACAGGGCCTGATGGCAGTACTGGAGAGGGCACATGCCCAAGCAGCAGCACCGGCACCTGCACCTGACCGGCTAGCGGGTACGGTACGAGGCTTCCGACAGATGGGCCCAGGAACCTTCTCGGGCAAGGAAACGACAGAGGAGATCTCAGACTGGGTCTCCAACACTGAGATGCTGTTAGAGGGTTCGCAGTTACACCCCGACCTCTGGATAAACACGGTGAGGGCCCAACTCACAGGCAACGCCCATCACTGGTGGGACTCTATGGAGCGCAGCATCGGCAGACAGCAGACTTGGGAGGAATTCTTGGAACACTTCAACGCGAAGTATTTCCCAGCTACGGTGAGGAACGCTTTGTACTCCCACTTCCTGCACCTGGAGCAGGGGAACTTGACAGTGGACGCCTACGACGGAGAGTTCAGCAGACTCAACCGATTCGGTGCAGCCCTGATCCCCAACGACCTGGAGAAGGCCAGGAGATTCTACTATGGCCTCTCTCACGAGCTGCAGCGGTACACCACTACCCAGGCGAGGATCTCTTACGAAGAGGTCCTATCAGAGGCGAGGATCCAGGAGGCTATAGGAGGAGGAGCGAAACGTCCCAGCGCGAACGTCCCAGCCAGGACCCAGCAAGGAGCAGGAGGACCGATCCGCCGTCCAGGAGCGCCGGCGCAGCAGAGGACACTGCCGTACCAGCAGAAGGAGCTCCCGACTTATCACTTTTGTGGCAAGAAGGGACATATCATCAGAGACTGCAGGAAGAAGCTCGGGCTCTACATGGTCTGTGGAGCCAGCCAGTACCTTGCTAGAGACTGCCCCCAGCGCAGAGATGTAGCACCCCAGACTGGGCAGAGACCAGCAGTACCACCTTTGAGGATCCAACCCCCAGCAGGAGGCCAGCGTCCCCCAGCTACCGGAGGACAGCAGAGAGGACCACCCTTGGTCCCACAGGAGGCACACTTCAACCAGGCCCGACAGCAGGCAGTAGGGCAGAGGCGCGGGCAAGCCTTTGCTTTAGCATCTATTGAGGAGGAACCAGAGGGAGAGGCTATCACAGGTACAATTCTAGTTGCATCATTACCTGCAACTGTACTGTTTGATTCTGGAGCTACACTGTCATTTATATCTAGTAGCTTCGTACCAATGCATAAAGTAGCAACTTCCCCTTTACCTAAGAGTTGGAGAATACTTACCGGAGGAGGCATCGTACCGGTTACCAGCACCATTAGAACATGCTCGGTAGTAGTTTGTGGTAGGGATATGAGAGCGCGATTGTTGGTACTCCCAATGCCAGCTTTCGACGTAGTTCTGGGCATGGACTGGTTAAGCCAGTACAATGTCGTGCTAGATTGCCAGAAGGGTAGCGTTACTTTTAGACTGCCAGGACATCCGGAGTTCGAATTCATTCGAGGCACCATCGAGCGAGGAGTAGGACACGCAGCTGGAGCTTACATGGCGATGGAGACGGCACCCCCAGAAATTATTGCAGAGTTCGAGGATGTTTTCCCAGAGGAGTTGCCAGGCCTACCGCCTGATAGAGAGGTGGAGTTCACCATTGAGCTAGTACCTGGAGCAGCACCGATATCATCAAATGTGTACCAGTTGACGAAGAAGGAACTTGACGAGCTGAAGCTACAGCTAGAGGAGTTGCAGATCAAGGGATTCATTCGTCCTAGTGCATCACCCTGGGGAGCACTAGTGCTGTTTGTACCCAAGAAGGACGGGGCGTTCCGGATGTGCATTGATTACAGAGCCCTTAATGCTCTGACTATCAAGAATAAGTACCCTCTACTGTGAATCGACGATCTGTTCGACCAGCTGACAGGAGCAGTGGTGTTCACGAAGATCGACTTGAGATCGGGCTATCATCAGGTGAAGGTGCGAAGGGAGGACATTCCAAAGACAGCATTTAGGACTCGTTATGGTCACTACGAGTTCCTAGTGATGCCTTTCGGATTGACAAATGCGCCTGCTGTGTTTATGAACCTGATGAACCGAGTCTTCCATGAGTATCTGGACCAATTCGTAGTAGTCTTCATCGACGACATTTTGGTGTATTCGAAGAGCCACGAGGAGCACGGGGAGCACTTGAGGCTAGTGTTAGAGACGCTGAGACGAGAGAGGCTTTATGCCAAGCTGAGCAAGTGCGAGTTTCTTCTAGATCGTGTCGTATTTCTTGGACACGTTATCTCAGGAGATGGCATTTCAGTAGATCCCGCGAAGATTTCATCAGTAGAGACGTGGCCGACCCCTACCAACGTCTTGGAGGTGAGGAGTTTCCTAGGACTTGTCGGATATTACCGGAGGTTCGTAGAGAACTTCGCAAGGATCGCAGAGCCGATGATCCGCTTGACCCGCAAGGATCAGGAGTTCACCTGGACAGAGGAGTGTCAGACGGTATTCGATGAGCTGAAGAAGCGTCTGACTACAGCACCCATCTTGACCATACCTTCTGGACCCGGAGGATTCGTGATCTATAGCGATGCGTCCGGGAAAGGATTAGGATTTGTTCTGATGCAGCATGGGAAGGTTGTGGCCTATGCCTCTAGGCAGTTGAGGACCCATAAGAAGAACTATCCTGCCCACGACTTGGAGCTTGCCGCAGTGATCTTTGCTTTGAAGCTTTGGAGGCACTACCTGTACGGAGAGCGCGTGGAGATATTCACTGATCACAAGAGCCTGAAGTACGTATACACATAGAAGGACCTGAACTAGAGGCAGAGACATTGGCTCGAAGTGATGGCAGACTTCGAGATCGAGCTGCAGTACCATCCGGGAAAGGCTAATATGGTAGCCGATGCTTTAAGCAGGAAGCCCATAGCATTTTTCCTGACTACCCAACAACACCTGTTGAGAGATCTAGAACAGTTGGGTATCAAAATCGTCATGCCCGGAGTAGACGGCCCGATGTCAAGTTTCCAGGTGCAATCGACATTGGTGGAGAGAATCAAGGCTGCTTTGCCGACGGACGCCAGATTTCAGAGGCTTCGACAGAGGACAGAGGCTGGGATACAGACGGGACTGCATATACACGAGGACGGGACTTTGAGATATGGAGATCGTCTCTATGTTCCGAATGGAGAGCTACGCCAGGAGCTAATGACGGAGGCCCACAGTTCGACCTATTCTATACATCCAGGAGGCACGAAGATGTACCGAGACCTGAGGCAGTACTACTGGTGGCACGGGATGAAGAGAGAGATAGCCCGCTTTGTGGCTAAGTGTCTGGTGTGTCAGCAAGTCAAGGCTGAGCATCAGAGGTTTGCCGGATTACTTCAACCGCTCCCGATACCGGAGTGGAAATGGGAGCACATCACCATGGACTTCGTCACGGGTTTCCCGAGGAGTCCTAGTGGTCGCAATGCGGTATGGGTAATCGTAGATAGACTCACCAAGTCTTCCCACTTCTTACCCTTCAGGGTTGGGCAATCTACGAAAGTCTTGGCAGACATGTACATGAGGGAGATTGTACGATTGCATGGAGTGCCAGTCAGTATCGTGTCTGACAGGGATACGAGGTTCATATCGTACTTTTGGAGGAGTATGCAAGAGAGTCTTGGTACCCGCCTTAAGTTCAGTACTTCGTACCACCCGCAGACAGATGGACAATCCGAGCGCACCATTCAAACGCTGGAGGACATGTTGAGGGCATGCATGCTTGACTTTAGTGGTTCATGGGAGGACCACTTGCACTTGGTCGAATTTTCCTACAACAATAGCTATCAGGCGAGCATCCAGATGGCTCCCTATGAGGCATTGTATGGTAGGAAGTGTTGATCCCCAGTATGTTGGAGCGATGTAGGCGAGAGGCAGATTTTAGGGCCAGAGCTGATCATCCATACAGTGGAGAAGGTGAAGAAGATCCAGGGGCATCTGCGAGCAGCACAGGACAGGCAGAAGCATTGGGCTAATGTGCACCGACGACCCCTAGAGTTCCAGGTGGGAGAACATGTGTTCCTGAAGATTTCACCTACCAGAGGAACCATCAGATTTGGAGGCAGAGGGAAGCTGAGTCCGAGGTACATCGGACCCTTCGATGTGCTAGAGCGCGTCGGAGAAGTTGCTTACAGATTGGCCTTGCCACAGACACTGGAAGGAGTTTATGACGTCTTCCATGTATCTCAGCTGAGGAGGTACATACCGGATCTGAGTCATGTGCTTGACCACTCGGAGATCACCGTTGGTCCAAGCTTGTCATACCAGAAGGAGCCGATAGAGATCCTAGACCGAAGCGAGAAGGTACTGCGAGGACAGACTATCCCTCTAGTTCGTGTCGCATGGAGGCATCACGCACCAGGTGAATCAACCTGGGAACGAGAGGACGATATTCAGCAACGCTTTCCCTATCTCTTCGAAGGCCTAGGTATGTGATAGTATTTATTTCATTCAATAGTTTTGATATATGTCTGTTTTAATTTCGAGGACGAAATGCTCTAAGGAGGGTATGTTGTAAACCCCCTCGACCAGAAATTAGGGTTAATTTATTTCAAATAGCCTAATTAGGGTTAACTAGATATAATTAAGATTATCATATAGTATTATAATACTTGTGCAATGATTGGTTACTTTTGCTTACTACCCTAGCTGTTACCCTAAAACAAATCCCACATACTTGACCTAGACATGCTACCCTATCTTATTGAATCTAGAACAAACCCCGGATACTGATTTTCGTGCCTGATTTTAGTCGCACAAAAGTTGTTACGAACGTCCGTACGCAATTTAAATAAATTGCGTAATTACGTGCGTTGTCCGTTCCAATCGAAATTGAGACCTCAATCTCGATCCGAATTGACCAACCCAGATCCTGACATTATTGTACACTGAGCCTACTATACTAATGACCCTTGTGCAACCCAATTTAGACCCCTGGTTCTCGTTAAATTAAATTAGAAACACCCAGTGCATTAATTACGAATTATTTAATGTGGTGACCAAACCTCTATTGAATTAAACCCTACTCCAACCCAAACCCACACCCACAAGCCTCATACAAAACACCATACGCCATCCTAGCCCAATGAGGAACACCAAACATGGTGTTTGGTTGCATCAAATCCTCAAATTCAAAAATTATGCAAATACCAAATTGTTCAGGGGCCTATTTGCAAAATTGCAATGAGGTGCTCCCCTCTCATTGGCCCAAACATCATGAAGAAAGAATTTGTCATGCCCTAACCGTATCCATTTATTTTCCCCCCATTCCTTTGTACTTACCTTACTTTATGAAGGGCACATCATGGCCCTACATTTGAAATGCCCCATTCCTAGCCCTCCCCTCATCTTGATGGACATCCCCAACTCCCCAAATACTAGGTCCAGCAGGCCCTAATCCCAAGGCCGAACCCTCACTCTCTCTCCTACTTATACATTAATTTACACCACATAGAAGGCACACAAACCCAAGAGAAACCTATTCTCCTTAAAACAACCAGCCTAGCCTGACCCCTGCCTTCCCTCACCCGCCGCCCTACTCCGGCCAACCACCGTGTCCGGCGACCCCCACACCGACCCAGACCCCTTCGCCGGACCCTCCCCTACCTGCCACCACCACCACCCGCCGCCTAGCCGTCGGCAGCAACTCCCCTAGCAGTCCACACTAACCCGAGCATCACCCTCACGCGCCCAAAGCCGACCACCCGACCGGCCTGTACTCCGCCACCTTAGCACCGCCGACCGCCAAACTTCACCGACGCCAGCCCCTGCCATTCCTCTCCCTCCTCGTCGACTTTCAGCCCCGGACGTCGACACCCCGAGCAGCAATCGCCCCCGCAGCGCCACGGCTCCAGGCCCGCTACTGCTGTTGCCGACCCCCCCCCCCCCCCCCCGCGCGACGCCAGAGCTCCGTCCGGCCACCCCAGCCGACGACGGCCGGCCACCGTGACCCCCTCGACCCGAGCTTCGCTAAGGTACGGTATTTTATGTATAAATACTGGTATTTAAATACTTATCTAAGGTTGCACATAAATGTATATAACTTCATGTATTAGTTTAGGTATTTATATACGTATTCAGTATTAAATAGTGTATTATGTATTTATCAGTATTCATATTTAAAATACTCCTGTATAAATTCTGTAATATATATATATATATAGTTATTGTAAATAGTATTATATATAATAGGATTATAGAAGTGTATCTTGTGTGTGTATATAAATACCTATTGCGTATAAATATATATATTTATATGTAGATATATATAAATAAATGTATGTATAATGTATAAATCAGTAAGCATTTAATATAAATCTTAATAAAAGTAATTTCTGTGATTTAATATTTTATATAATATAATACTATTTTCCTAGTATATTTTCGTATTAATACTTATACATATGTAGCAAGTATGTATGTATGTATGTATGTATGTACTTTTTAAAAATATGAAGAATATTAAATATATAGTATTTATTGTGTTAAATACATTTTCTGGAAATTAAGTATATTATATGTATATATATATATATATATATATATATATATATATATATATATATATATATATATATATATATATATATATATATATATATATATATATATATATATAGATACCTACATGTATGTGTGTATATTTTATATACCTTTTATTATGTTGTATATTTAATTTATGTACATATTTTCTATCTAAATATATGTATATGTATAAATATATGAATTTATGTTATTACCAATTATGTATACATATTTACTGTGTGTATTATTAGTATATACTAATTAATACATAAGTACTATTTTTTTGTACTATTAAAAAAATATAATATTTTAATATAATTAAATATGATTTAGTGTATATGTAGATACTTGTATTAGCTATATATATATACAGTTCCGACCCTATGTCAGCTGTAGATACAAGCAGTGTGTCTAAGTCGTGCTATTGTAGCGACTAATTTGGTCATTACTATATCCTATATAGGATTGCTGGACAGTACCGCCGAGGCATCAGGAGCAGGACTTTGGATTTCGCAGCTACCCGGGACAGGCAAGTATACCTTGCTGATTTACTGCTTAAAATTAAATGATAAATATTGCAAATATGCATAAAACTATGCGCGTCCGAGATTGACTCGGGTGCAGTCGACAATGCGTCGATGAGTAGTGTACTTGACCTAGTTGCTAGCTGACTCACCCACTACTGCGAGGATATTCTGATATCTTCCTAGACCGTGACACTTACACGTATCATGATGGTACATTCATATTGGGATGTGGGTCCGCGTACCCGATTCGCTATCGGTACGTACGACATGCATCACGGACTAGCCTGTATTCTAGAGTATTATAGTTAGATGAGACTTGGCATATAGATACGGTACACTCACGTCGTGTATTCGACTTGCGTATCTACATTGGGCGGGAAGGACAACTAATAAACGTATGGGATACACCCATCGGACTCCGTGGTATCCAGAGGAACCACAGACCCGGTGATTTCCTATATTCAGACACCGCGCTCTACGGAGTGTTACGGACGTATATACATTGCATATACCACGTCCCTTAGAGTGTTGGACGTTATATATATACAGATACCTCATTCTTCGGAATGATGGACGTTGCAGATACCACACTCTAGAGGACGTTGGACGTTATGCCTACACCTACCTATACGTTCCGAGGTTGTCCTTACATTGCATGCACTTAGATGGTTAGCACACCCTCTTTACTTTTATTCAGTACTATATCTGGCATGCATATTGTATCTTGTTACGTCCCTCTGAGGACCTGGTTATCTTCCAGATCTGGACGAGGCCTATTACCCCACAGTGTACGGGCCAGGTGTGGAGACGAGGTTTGCTCTTGACGAAGAGCTGGAGGTTTTACCATCGGAGTACCCCTGATCATATTGGTAGGCCTTCCGCCTATGACTGGAGCTCCTTATCTAGTTAGCAGCTGTTTCAGTCACTCTTATTATCAGTACTCTTATTTCAGACTATCAGTACTTTATCTCCAACATTTGTAGTGGGTTTGTTCCCACCAGACATATTTCAGTTGTACTATGTCAATCGACTATGTTTCTTATATTCCAGTCTTTCATTTCAGTATTTACTTGTTATCTGTGGATGAGATTAGACATTGCCTGTTGTTGATATTAGACTTGTTAGATTTAGGACAGCGTAGCACGCTTCGCCAGGATCCATTAAATTTGGATATCCTCGGAGACGTGTCAGCTGGCCAATGCCACGTGGCCTAGTTCCATATATTTTGGGACTGGGGCGTGACACCCATCCTAAGAGAGGTTACCTATCCCCAAGGGAGGTTACCTATCCTAATGGGGGTCACTCATCATAAAGGAGGTTACCTATCCAAATAGAGGTCACCCATCCTAAGGGAGGTCACCCATCCTATGGGAGGTCATCAATCCTAAGAGATGTTACCCTTCCTAAGCGGGGTCACCCATCCTAAAGGAGGTCATCCATCCTACGGAAGGTCCCCCATCCTTAGGGAGGTCTCCCATCCTACAAATGATCACCCATCCTAAGGGTGGTTACCCATCCTAAGGGAAGGATGAGGTTACCCATCCTATACAAGGACACCCATCCTAAGGGAGGTCACACATCCTATGTTAGGTCACCCATCCTACGCGAGGTCACCCATCCTAAGGTAGGTCACCCATCCTATGTTAGGTCACCCATCCTAAGGAGGTCACCCATCCTAAGCAAGTTCACCAACCTAAGAGAGGTCCCCCATCCTCATGGAGGTCACCCATCCTTTGGGAGGTGACCTATCCTACTGGTCGTAGGATGGGTAACCTCCCATAGGATGGGTGACCTATAGGTTGGGTAACCTCTCTTAGGATGGGTAACCTCTCGTAGGATGGGTGACCTCTAGTAGGATGGGTAACCTCCCTTTGGATGGCTGACCTCCCATAGGATGGGTGTCCTTCCTAGGATGGGTAATATCTCTTAGGATGGGTGACCTCCCTAAGGATGGGTGACCTTTCATAGGATGGGTGACCTCCATTTGGATGGGTAACCTCTCTTAGGATGGGTAACCTCTCGTAGGATGAGTGACCTATTTTCCTTAGGATTGGTGATATCCCGTAGGATGGGTGACCTTCATAGGATGGGTAACCTCCATTTGGATGGGTAAACTCTCTTAGGATGGGTAACCTCCCGTAGGATGAGTGGCCTATTTCCCTTAGAATGGGTAACCTTCCGTAGGATGGGCGACCTTTATAGGATGGGTAACCTTCCTTAGGATGGGTGACCTCCATTTGGATGGATAACGTCTCTTAGGATGGGTAACCGCCCATAGGCTGAGTGACCTATTTCCCTTAGGATGGGTGATATCCCGTAGGATAGGTGACCTTCATTGGATGGGTAACCTCTATTTGGATGGGTAACCTCTCTTAGGATGGGTAACCTCCCGTAGGATGAGTGACCGATTTTCCTTAGGATGGGTGATATCTTGTATGATGGGTTACCAATCCTAAGGGAGGGATGATGTCACCCATCCTATACGAGGTCACCTATCCTAAGGGAGGTCACCCATCCTATGTTAGATCACCCATCCTTGGGGAGTTCACCCATCCTATGTTAGGTCACCATCCTAAGGAGGTCACCCATCCTAAGCGAGGTCACCAACCTAAGAGAGGTCCTCCATCCTTAGGGAGGTCACCCATCCTTTGGGAGGTCACCCTTCCTAGGGAGATCACCCATCCTAAGGGAGGTTACCCATCATACGGGAGGTTACACATCCTAAGGAAGTCATCCATCCTAAGGTAACCCATTCTACGGGAGGTTACCCATCCGATGGGTGACCTTCATATGATAGGTAACCTCCATTAGGATGGGTGACCTCCCTTAGGATGGGTGACCTCCCGCAGGATGGGTAACCTCCGGATGGGTAACCTCCCTAATTATGGGTAACCTTCATATGATACGTAACCTCCCTTAGGATGGGTGACCTTCATACGATGGGTGACCTTCATATTATGGGTAACCTTCCTTTGGATGGGACAACTCACTTAGGATGGGTAACCTCCCATAGGATGGGTGACCTACCTTAGGATGGGTGACCTCTCGTAGGATGGATAACCTCCCAAGGATGGGTGACCTATTTACCTTATGATAGGTGACCTCCATTTGGATGGGTGACCTCCCATAGGATGGGTGACCTCTCGTAGGATGGGTAACCTCCATTTGGATGGGTGACCCCCCGTAGGATTGCTAACCTCCCATAGGATGAGTGACCTATTTCCCTTAGGATGGGTGACCTCCATTTGGATGACCTTCCGTAGGATGGGTGACTCAAAGGATGGGTGACCTCCATTTGGATGGGTGACCTCACGTAGGATGGTTGACCTCTATTTAGATGGGTGACCTCCCATAGGATGGGTAACTTTAATAGGATGGGTAACCTCTCGTAGGATCGGTGACCTCCATTCTAAGGGAGATAACCTCCCGTAGGATGGGTGACCTCCCTTAGGATTGGTAACCTTTCGTAGGATAGGTAACCTCCCTAGGATGGGTAATCTCCATTTGGATGGATGACCTCCCTAGGATGGGTGATCCCCCGTAGGATGGGTATCCTAGGATAGGTGGCCTCCCTTATGATGGGTAACCTCCGTTAGATGGCTGACTTCCATTTGGATTGGTGACCTTCCTTTAGGATGGGTGACCTCCCTTATGATGGGTAACCTCCATTTGGATGGGTAGCCTCTCTTAGGATGTGTAACCTCTCGTAGGATAGGTGACATCCATTTGGATGGGTAACCTCTCTTAGGATTGGTAACCTCCCTTAGGATAGGTAAACTCCCTTAAGATGGCTACCTCCCTAGGATGGGTAACCTCTCATAGGATGGGTGACCTCCCTATGATGGGTGACCTCCCATAGGATGGGTTTCCTTCCTAGGATGGGTGACCTCCCTAAGGATGGTTGACCTTCTATAGGATGGGTGACCTATAGGATGGGTGATATCCTGTAGGATGTTTAACCTCCCTTGGGATGGCTGACCTCTCGTAAGATAGGTAACCTCCCGTAGGATGGATGACTTTACTTTCCCTATGATAGGTAACCTCCGGATGGGTGACCTCCCTTTTGATGGGTAACCTCCCTTGGAATGGCTGACCTCTCGTTGGATGGGTAACCTCTCGTAGGATAGGTAACCTCCCTTGGGATGGCTGACCTCTAATAGGATGGGTAACCTCCCTATGTATAGGTGCCCTTCCTAGGATAGGTAACCTCCATTTTGATGGGTAACCTCCGTTGGGACGGCTGACCTCTCGCACGATGGGTGACCTCCCATAGGATGGGTGACCTCCCTAGGATACCTCCTTAGGATGGGTGACCTCCCGTAGTATGGGTGACCCCCAGATGGGTAACCTATCTTAGGATGGGTAACCTCCCGTAGGATGGGTAACCACCCTAAGTATGGGTGACCTCCCTTTGGATAGGTGACCTCATTTTGATGGGTGACCTCCCTTTGGATGGGTGACCTCCCTAGGATGGCTGACCTCTCGTAGGATGGGTGACCTCCTTAGGATGGGTAACCTCCCATAGGATGGGTAACCTCCCTAAGTATAAGTGACATCTCGTAGGATGGGTAACCTCTCTTAGGTTGGGTGACCTCCCATAGGATGGGTGACCTCTCATAGGTTGGGTAACCCATCTTAGGATGGGTGACCTCCCATAGGATGGGTGACCTCCCTAGGATGGGTAACCTCCCGTAGGATAGGTAACGTCCTGATGGGTAACCTCCCTTAGGATCGGTAACCTCCCTAAGGATGGGTGACCCCCCCTAGGATGGGTAACCTCCCATCGGATGGGTAACCTCCCTAAGGATGGGTAACCTCCCTTTGGATGGATGACCTCCCGTAGGATGGGTGACCTCCCTTAGGATGGATAACCTTCGGATGGGTGACCTCCCTAAGTATGGGCGACCTCTCGTAGGATGGGTAACCTCTCTTAGGATGGGTAATCTCCCTAGGATGGGTAACCTCCCTAAGGATGGGTGACCTCCCTTAGGATGGGTAACCTCCCTTAGGATAGGTGACCCCTCGTAGGATGGGTGATATCCCATAGGATGGGGAACCTCTCGTAGTATAGGTGAGCTCCCGTAGGATGGGTTACCCCCCGTTGGATGGGTAACCTCTATTTGGATTGGTGATATTCAGTAGGATGGGTAACCTCCCTAGGATGGGTAACCTTCTTTAGGATGGGTGACCTCCTGTAGGATGGGTGACCTCTAATAGGTTGGGTAACCTCCCGTAGGATGGTTACCTCCCGTAGGATGGGTGACCTAACATAAGATAGGTAACCTCCCTTAGGATGGATGACCTCCCTCCCTAGCATGGATGAATTCCCTAGGATGGGTGACCTCCCGAAGGATAGGTAACCTCCGGATCGGTATCCTCCATACGATGGGTGACCTTCATATGATAGGTAACCTCCCTTAGGATAGGTGACCTCTAGTAGGATAGGTAACCTCCCTTAGGATGGGTGACCTCCCGTAGAATGGGTGACCTCCCGTAGGATAGGTGACCTCCCTTAGGATGGGTGACTTTACTTTCCCTAGGATAGGTAACCTCCCTAAGTATGGATGACCTCCCTTTGGATGGGTAACCTCCATACGGATGGGTGACCTCCCATAGGATGGGTGACCTCCCTTGGGATGGGTGACCTTCATAGGATTGGTAACCTCCCTTAGGATTGGTGACATCCCGTAGGATGGATGAACTTCCTAGAATGGGTAACCTCTATTTAGGATGGACGACCTCCCGTAGGTTGGGTAACCTCCGGATGGGTGATCTCCCTTAGGATGGGTAACCTCCCTTAGGATGGGTGACCTCCCGTAGGATGGGTGACCTCCCTTAGGATGGGTAACCTTCGGATGGGTGACCTCCCTAAGTATGGTTGACCTCTCGTAGGATGGGTAATCTCCCTAGGATGGGTAACCTCTCTTAGGATGGGTAACCTCTCGTAGGATGGGTAACCTCCCGTTGGATGGGTGACCTTCATAGGATGGGTAACATCCCTAAGTATGGGTGACCTCCCTAGGATGGGTGACCTCCCTAATGATTGGTGAGGGTGGGAACCTCCGGATGGGTGATATCTCGTAGGATGGGTAACCTCCCTAGGATGGATTACCTCCCATAGGATGGGTAAGCTCCCTAAGTATGGGTGACGTACCATAGGATGGGTAACCTTTCTTAGGATGGGTAACCTCTCGTAGGATGGGTGACCTCCATTTGGATGGGTAACCTCCCTTAGGATGGATGACCTTCATAGGATGGGTAACCTTATTAGGATGGGTAACCTCCATACGATGGGTGACCTCCCTTAGGATCGGTAACCTCCATACGATGTGTGACCTTCCTTAGGATTGAAAACCTACCACAGGATGAGTAACCTCCATACGATGGGTGACCTTCATAGGATGGGTAACCTCCCTTAGGATAGGTGAACTTCATAGGATGGGTAACCTACCTTAGGATGGGTGACCTTCGTAGGATACGTAACCTCCCTTAGGATGCGTGACCTTCATATGATGGGTGACCTCCCTTAGGATAGGTGACCTCCCTAGGAAAGGTGACCCCCCTAGGATGGGTAACCTCCATACGATGGGTGACCTTTATATGATGGGTAACCTCCCTTAGGGTGGGTGACCTTCATAGGATGGGTAACCTCCATACGATGGGTGACCTCCGGATGGGTGACCTCCATTAGGATAGGTGACCCTCATATGATGGGTAACCTCCCTTAGGATGGTTTACCTTCATAGGATGGGTAACCTCCCTTAGGATGGGTGACCTTCATAGGATGGGTAACCTCCATACGATGGGTGACCTCTAGATTGGTGACCTCCCTTAGGATGGATCACCTCGCGTAGGATCTGTGAGCTCCTTTAGGATGGGTGACCAAACATAGGATGGGTGACCTCCCTTAGGATGGGTAACCTCCATTTGGATGGGTGACCTTCATAGGATTGGTAACCTCCCTTAGGATGGGTGACCTCCCTTATGATGGGTGACCTAACGTAGGATGGGTGACCTCCTATAGGATGTGTGACTTAACATAAGATGGGTGACCTCCTATAGGATGTGTGACTTAATATAAGATGGGTGACCTCCCTTAGGATGGGTAACCTCCCTTAGGATGGGTGACCTTCATAGGATGGGAACCCTCCATACGATGGGTGACCTTCATTTAGATGGGTAACCTCCATACGATTGGTGACCTTCATATGATGTGTAACCTCCCTAGGATGGGTAACCTCCCTTAGGATGGGTAACCTCTTTTTGGATGGGTGACCTCCCGTAGGATGGGTGTGTAGCAACCTAGAAAGTTCTGGAAATATTGGATGGGTGGCCTTCCCTAGGATGGTCCTGGGAACGTAGGATGGTTGACCTCCCATAGGATGGGTGACCACCTAGGAAGTCCTAGGAACGTAGGATGGGTAACCTCCCTTTGGATGGATGACCTCCCTTTGGGTAGATGACCTCCCTTTGGAAGGATGACCTTCCTTAGGATAGGTGACCTCCTGTAGAATAGGCAACCTCCCTTAGGATGAGTAACCTCCTATAGGTGATATCCCATAGGATGGGTAACCTCCCTAGGATGAGTAACCTCCCTTAGGATGGATGACCACCCTAAGGTTAGGTGACCTCCCATTGGATGGGTGACCTATAGGAAGGCTGTTCTCTCGTAGGAAGGGTGATATCCAGTATGATGGGTAACCTCCCTTAGGATGAGTGATCTCCCGTAGGATGGGTGACCTCCCGTAGGATGGGTGACCTCTCGTAGGATGGGTAACCTCTCTTAGAATGGGTAACCTCCCTAGGATGGGTGACCTCCCGTAGGATGGGTAACCTTCCTAGGATGGGTGACCTCCCGTAGGATGGGTGGCCTCCCGTAGAATGGGTAACCTCCCTAGGATAGGTGACCTCCATTTTGGATGGGTAACCACCCATAGGATGGGTGACCTCTCTTATGATGGGTATCCTCTCGTAGGATGGGTAACCTCCAGTAGGATGGGTGACCTTCCTAGGGTGGGTGACCTCCATTTGGATGGGTGACCTCCCTTGGATGGGTGACCTCCCTTAGGATGGGTAACCTCTCTAGGATGGATTACCTCCCTAGGATCGGTTACTTACCGTAGGATGGGTAACCTCCCTAAGTATGGGTGACCTCCCTAAGGATGGAAAACCTCCCTTAGGATGGGTGACCTCCCTAGGATGTGTAACCTCCATTTGGATGGGTGACCTCTCTTAGGATGGGTAACCTCTCGTAGAATGGGTAACCTCCCGTAGGATGGGTGACCTCCCGTAGGATGGGTGACCCCCCGTAGGTTGTGTAACCTCCCTAGGATGGGTTACATCCCTTAGGATGGGTAAACTTTCTTAGGATGGGTAACCTCCGGATGGGTGACATCACGTAGGATGGGTGACCTCCCGTAAGATGGGTAACATCCCTAAGATCGGTGACCTCCCTTAGGATGGGTAACCTCCTTCGGTTACCCATCCTAGGGAGGTCACCCATCCTACGGGAGGTCACCCATCCTAAGGGAGGTCACCCATCCTACGGGAGGTTTCCTATCCTAAGGAAGGTCATCCATCCTAAGGGAGGTCACTATCATACCCGAAGTTACCCATACTAAGGGAGGTTACCATCCTAAGGGAGTTCACCCATCCTAAGGGAGGTTACCCATCCTACGAGAGGTCACCCATCCTAAGGGAGGTCACCCACCCTACGGAGGTCACCCATCTAAGTGGAGGTTACCCATCCTACGGGAGGTCAACCATCCTACGGGCATCCTCCCTAGGATGGGTAACCTCCCTTTTGATGGGAAACCTCCCTAGGATGGGTGACCTCCCGTAGGATGGGTAACCTCTCATAGGATGGGTAACCTTCCTTACGATGGGTGACCTCCCGTAGGATGTTTGATCTCTCTTATGATGGGTAACCTCCCTAGGATGGGTAACCTACCTTAGGATGGGTGACCTCCCTAAGGAGGGGTGACCTCCCATAGGATGGGTGATATCCTGTAGGATGGGTGACCTCCCGTATGATGGGCAACCTTATGTAAGATGGGGGACCTAACGTATGATAGTTGGCCTTCCTAGGATGGGTGACCTCCCTTAGGATAGGTGACCTCCCTAAGGATGGGTGACCTCCCATAGGATGGGTGATATCCTATAGGTGGGTGATGTCCCGTAGGATGGGTATCCTCCTGTAGGATGGGGGACCTCACGTATGATAGGTGACCTCCCTATGATGGGTGACCTTCATAGGATCGGTAACTTCCCTTTGGATGGGTGACCTGCCGTAGGATGAGTAATTTCCCTTAGGATGGGTGACTTCCTGTAGGATGGGTACCCTAGGATGGGTAACCTCCCTAGGATGGGTGACCATTCGTAGGATGGGTGACCTCTCGTAGGATGGTTGACCTCTAGTAGGATGGGTAAACTCCCTTAGGATGGGTGACCTCCCTAAGGATGGGTGACCTCTCGTAGGATGGGTAACCTCCCTTAGGATGGGTGACCTCCAGTAGGATGGGTAACTTCCTATAGGATGGGGGACCTCACATATGATAGGTGATTTCCCATAGGATGGGAGACCTCCCTTAGGATGGGTGACCTACCTAGGATGCGTAACCTTTCGTAGGATGGGTAACCTCCCTTAGGATGGGTGACCTCCCGTAGTATGGGTAACCACCCTTAGGATGGTAGGAGGGTGACCACCATAGGATGGGTAACCTCCCTTAGGATGGGTGACCTCCCTTAGGATGGGTAACCTCTTTTAGAATGGAAAACCTTCATATGATGGGTAACCTCCTTAAGTGTGGGTGACCTCCCTAGGATGAGTGACCTCCCGTAGGATGGGTTACCTCTCGTAGGATAGGTAACCTCCCTTAGGATGGGTGACCTCCCGTAGGATGGGTAACCTCCTGTGGAATGGGGGACCTCCCGTATGATAGGTAATCTTCCATAGGATTGGAGACCTCCCTTAGGATGGGTGACCTTCATAGGATGGGTGACCTCTCGTAGGATGGGTAACCTCTCGTAGGATGGGTGACCTTCCTAGGATGGGTGACCTCTCGTAGGATGGCTAACCTCTCGTAGGATGGGTGACCTCCCGTAGGATGAGTGACCTCCATTAGGATGGGCGACCTAACATATGATGGATAAACTAATATAGGATCGGTAACCTCTCTTAGGATGGGTAACCTCCCAAAGGATGGGTGACCTCTCTTAGGATGGGTGACCTTCATAGGATTGGTAACCTTCCTTAGGATGGTTACCTCTCTTAGGATGGGTAACCTCACTAGGATGGGTAACCTCCCTTAGGATGAGTGACCTCCATAGGATTTGTGACCTCACGTATGATGGGTAACCTATATTTGGATGGGTAACCTCTCTTAGGATGGGTGACCTCTCTTAGGATGGCTAACCTCTTTTAGGATGGGTGACCTCCCTTAAGATGGGTAACCTCCCTAGATGGGTAACCTCCTGTAGGATGGGTAACCTCCATACGATGGGTGACCTTCCTTATGATGGGTGACCTCCCGTAGGATGGGTAACCTCAATTAGGATGGGTAACCTCTCATAGGAAGGATAACCTCTCTTAGGATGGGTAACCTCTCGTAGGATGAGTAACCTCTATAGGATGGTTGAACTCCTATAGGATGGGTAACCTCTCTTAGGATGAATAACCTCTCGTAGGATGGGTGACCTCAATTTGGATGGGTAACCTCTCTTAGGATGGGAAACCTCCCTTAGGATGGGTGACCTACCTAGGATGGGTGACCTTCCATAGGATTGGTAACCTCCCTAGGATGGGTGACCTCTCGTAGGATGGGTGACCGCTCGTAGGATGGTTAACCTCCGGATAGGTAACCTACATACAATGGGTGACCTCCCTTTGGATGGGTGACTTCCCAAGGATGGATAACCTCCCGTAGGATGATGGGTGACCTCCCGTAGGATGGTTGACCTCTCGTAGGATGGGTAACCTTTATACGATGGGTGACCTTCCTTAGGAAGGTTGACCTCCCGTAGGATGGGTAACCTCCGTTAGGATGGGTAACCTCTCGTAGGATGGGTAACCTCACTTAGGATGGGTAACCTCTCGTAGGATAGGTAACCTCCATAGGATGGGTGAACTACCTTAGGATGGGTAACCTGCATAGGATGGGTGAACTCCCTTTGGATGGGTAACCTCTCTTTGGATGGGTAACCTCCATTTGGATGGGTGACCTCCATCTGGATGGGTAACCTCTCTTAGGAGGGGTAACCTCCCTTAGGATGGGTGACCTATCAAATGGGTGAGGGTGACCTTTCGTAGGATGGGTGATATATCGTATGATGGGTAACCTCCCTCAGATGGGTGACCTCCCTTAGGATGGGTAACCTCCCTAGGATGGGTAACCTCTCTTAGGATGGGTAACCTCTCTTAGAGGTTACCCATCCAATGGGAGGTTACCCTTCCTACGAGAGGTTACCCATCCTAGGGAAGTTAACCATCCTACGGGAGGTCACCCATCCTACTGGAGGTCACCCATCCTTAGGGAGGTCACGCATCCTATGGAGGTTACCCAACCTTTGGGAGGTCACCCATCCTACGGGAGGTTACCCATCCTATGTGAGCTTACCTATCCTATAGGTCACCCATCCTATGGGAGGTCACTCGTCCTAAGGAAAATCACCCATCCTATATGAGGTCACCCATCCGGAGGTTACCCATTCTACGGGAGGTTACCCTTCCTACGAGAGGTCACCCATCATACGGGTGGTTACCCATCCAAATGGAGGTTACCCATCCTACGGGAGGTCACCCATCCTAGGGAGGTTACCCATCCTACGGGAGGTCACCCATCTTATGGGAGGTTACCCATCCAAATGTAGGTCACCCATCTTAAGGGTGGTTACCCATCCTACGAAAGGTCATCCATCCCAAGGGAGGTTATCAATCCTACGGGAGGTCACCCATCCAAATGGAGGTCACCCATCCTACGGGAGGTCACCCACCCTAAGGGAGGTCACTCATCCTACGGGAGGTCACCCATCCAAATAGAGGTCACCCATCCTAAGGGAGGTAACCAATCCTAGGGAGGTTACCCAACCTACGGGTGGTTACCCATCCAAATGGCGGTCACCTATCATACGTGAGGTCCTCCATCCAACGAGAGGTTACCCATCGAAATAGAGGTTACCCATCCTACGGGATGTCACCTATCATACGTGAGATCACACATTCTAGGGAGGTCATCAATCCTAGAATGGGTGGTTACACATCCTTTGAAAGGTCAGCCATCCCATGGGAGGTTACCCATCGAAAGGGAGGTCACCTATACGGAGGTTACCCATGCTAAGGGAGGTCACCCATCTTAAGGGTGGTTATGTAACCTCCGATTTCCAATTTCCAAAATAATTAGATTTTTATTTATTTTAAAATATCGAGTTTATAAAATAATTCTCCTTAAAATTCTTATTTTATTTTGAACGATGTTTGATTGTAGAATGTAATTTAAAAATCTTTTATAAAAATCATTTTTCTAAATGTCGATGTATTACAAAATAAATAAATAAATAATAATGTATATATATTCTCTAGTTTCAAATGTTTATTGGCTTGAAATCATAAAGTTAGTTATTTGATAAAATTAATTAAAAGACTAGAGTTTCTTCATAATAAATTTTATAATTAATTGGGGTAGTAAATAAATGAATTACATACTTCCTAATATTTTGAAAAAATGAGTTTAATTAGTAGCTAATCGAAAGCCTCTTAAAAACATTTTTTCTTAAATTTCTTTTCTATTTAATTTATTGTTTTCCGTCTCCCATTCACGCCCCCATTCTTCCCACATGAAAAGCCCCTTTATATTTAATTCTGGGCCATTCACCATTGGGCCAACCCGCAACCCTTTATCCCACACCCTTCTCCCTATTTAAGTTCTCCTTCTCACCATTCCCAAGAAACCCTAATTTTCATTTATTAGCTAGCCCCCACATTTCCCACCAGCCAACAAGCCATCACCATCATCTTGTGTGCTCGTGTCCGTGTGTCCAGCATCACCGTGTCAGCCGTGATGGCCTCGGGTCCGACCCCGGGTGTCCCACCGTATCCATTTCATTTCCTGTGTCCAGATTTACAGTTTACAACCAGTTTTCTGTGTCCAATACACCCGGACACGCCCACAGTACATCAGATTTCTGTGTCCTGCCCCGGACACGTCTACAGTACACCACCCTCGTGTCCAACCCGGACACGTATACAGACACCAGACCGCCGTGTCCACCCCGGACACGAACCCAACCCCGACACGTTCACAGACCCAGAACCTAACCCTAACCCAGATCCCGCTGCCGCCGGCGACGGAGTCCTCCTCGTCGTCGTCGAACGCCGGTGGCCGCCTGCAATCGCCACCTCGAGCACCCCGTCGTCGAGCCGTCGACCGCCGCTGCTCCAGAGAACCGCCACCGCCGCTGAGTCGTCGACCGCCACTGCTCCAGAGAAGCCGCCACCGCCGAGATCGAAGCCGCCGCCGCCTCGAAGAACCCGACCCTCGAACAGACCGCCGTCCCCTCGAGCGGAGCGCCCGCCGTCTCGAACAGAGCACCGCCGCTCTCGAGCCCCCTGCCGCTGAAGCCGACGCTGCCGCCGACCAGCCCCGGCGAACCCCATCCGCCGACGCCGAGACCCAGGTGAGCCTCCCCCTTTCCCTGTTTCGATTTTCAGTGATGGGAGTGAGTTAAGGAAATTGATTAGTAATGTATTAATAGTTTCAATTAATTAGATTAGTGATTAATTTAATTAGTTAGTTAATTAATTAGATTAGTGATTAATTTAATTAGTTAGTTAATTAATTAATCTATTAGTTAATTAATTATAGATATTAGTTTGGTTAATTCTGATTAGATTAGTTAATTAAATACTTAATCATTTAATCAGTAAATTATTATAATCAGTAATTAATTATGTATAATCAATAGTTAATATATTAGTTTAAGTTAATTATTAATTATATAATTAGTAGTTAATTATATAATTAGTAATTAATTAATCAATTAGTTTATTTATATTGGTTAATTATTTTTGTTAATTGAATTATATAATCAGTTTAGTATATATAATTAGTTCTTTTATATAATTAGTTTAATTAATGTAATTAGTATATGTAATTTGGTTATTTTATATAATTTGGTTATATTAATATGCAATTAGCTAGTTTATGTAATTAGTTTATTTTATGTAACAAATTAAAAGGGTTTTGATATGTAAAAATAATAATAATTTTTGGTTACATTATTAATTAAAAAAAAATATATATAGTTTCAATAATCTAAATTAGTTCGAAATTGGTTATTTTTGACTGGTAACTGAAAATTCTAGAGATATATAAATACATTGGCTTTTACATAAATTCTAGATTTTTATAAATAAACTTTTAAGTGTAATGTTGTTCGAAAGGAAAGTTTAACAATTATTGTTCAAATAATTTCGAAAGGATTTATATATGTAAATACGTATTCTAGTGTATGTAATTGATTTGGTAGCTATGTATATATATTTTTGTATATGTATATAATTATTTTGGTATATATATATACATGTATATATGTATGTATATTTTGGTATAATTATGCACATATTTAATTGGTATAATTTCACGTAGTATAAGTGTAATAAAACGTATTTTTAATATATAAATTAATTGGCATCTGTATATATATATAGTATAAATGTGAATTGGTAATTTAATATAGTATGTTCTAATAATGATATTGACAAAATATATGTATATTTTAAACGGTATTTTTGCATATATATGAGTATACGTATGGTTCAACTAGTATATATATATATATATATATTGTAAATACATTTAAATTGGTGCATGTATAAATATAGTAAGTATTAAAAAGTGTAATGTGTATTATATACGTATCCCTACTAGATGACCTAGTTGACTAGAGCCATGCCTGGCAGAGCCCCTGAGTTCATGTATTTGTGATGTGTTAGTGTAGCACCTGATGCAAATGTGGTTTTGCTTGTGATATGTTTATAGGACTGTTGGTTCCTCCAGACGATACTCTGGGACAGGACATTGGTTTTACCAGCTAAGGACCCAAGGCGAGTACATTCTATGATTAGTTTCTAATTTATGATATCTCCTATGTTCACTGTATCTAGTGTAAATATACATGTTCTTGACACGTTGGTTACACGGATTGGTATACACGGATCTCGTCATGAGATGTTATTCCTTATTCATGGTGTAGCTTGTACAAGACTTGTTTTCCTTGTTATCTTGTGCATGTACAGACACTGATTTCCGGGGAGATTTGCTACCTTCCTAGGGAATCCTGTGCCATAGCGTACCATGATTGGATCTACTATACCAGTCGGGGGTTTGGGGAGTACTTTAGTGTAGATATGTGATCATACCCAACTTTATATGCACCATAGCTCACCCCACATCTCACGTCGGGTGCGGCCTGACCATTTATATGCTCCATAGCTGTTACGTGTGATTAGCCTGATCTCTACATGCACCATAGCTAACCAACGGTTAGCCTGACTTTATATGAACCATAGCTAACCAACGGTTAGCCTGACTTTATATGAACCATAGCTAATCACATGTAACCAGCCTGATCAAGTTCCCAAGCCGATCACATATTAAAGCTAGTACTCACACACTTAGTCATAGAACTCTTGCTCATGGACATAATGTTTCTTTCCTGCATTTACTTACAATATTTCCAGTATTTCTCTCCTTGTACATTTCTCGTACCTATACATGCATCTGGTATGTTTCCATCTAGAACTGCTACATAGCTTATGTCATTTATATAGAACTGCTATTTAGAGATGTACTTTGCTCCTTCCTGACTGGAAAATTTTTTCCAGACTGTGACCTTAGTAGACTGGTTCCGACACACTTGGGGATTGGAAGTTAATGATTGCAGGTATGATTATGTTGTCTTTAGACTTGTGTTGTTTTCTTTTACTTCTTCAAATTCCTATCGTGCTATAGTTGTGATTGAGTATGTTGTGAATATTTTTATAGTATTATCCGAATCTCCTTATGGAGTTGGATACTAGCGTGAGATTGTTAGATAGTACTTGACCTAGACAGCGTTCTACCGCCGATGCTGCGGCGTAGGCTGGACGTACCCACGCTCTCGTGCCCCTAAACCGGGTGCGGGTCGTGACACGTTTTTAGTGGTGGCCCATGCAGGTCTGACTTCGCGAGATGTGCGATGTCGTAGTAGTGTGGCATCCTTGTTATGCTACTGCGTACCTGCTATTGAATATAGGACATAGGATACTAGGATGAGAGAGGATACTCAATCACAAATTCTTGAAAGATTTCCTGGGATGACCCCATGAGAATCTTGTTTTCAATTTAAATCTTTTTCCTTGTTTCCGTCCGCTCTCGCTTGTTGTCACTGAACTTGATTCTTGTTGAGCAGTTATTAAATTAAATTTTGGTATCATTGTTGAGTTTGATTCTTGTTGACCAGTTGTTAACTTTAATTTCTGGTATCGTTGTTGAGTTGATTTCAAATTGAGATGAATTTTACGGACAAAAATTTACGGTATCATCTGATGACATATATTGATGAGGACAGTGAGAAAGGTAAAACGTCTACTTTGGTTATGGAACCTAGAGTTTATCGCAGCCATATCAGCTGACGTGACGAGAACATAGGAACCTGACTTGGATGTACATACTGTAGTTATGAAACTTAGGGTCTCTCGCAGCCATACCGGTTGGCGTGGCGAGGATTCTAGATGACATGATTATAGAGTTGCATACCTTAGTTACGGAACCTGTCAGTTATCGCACCTATGCTTACTGGCGTGGCGAGGATTCTGTGTGTCATGACTTCGGATAGACGTGTATGATTATCAGGATTGTATCTTAAATTGGTTCTTAAAATATCATCTCAAGACTTATCTATTTCTGTTATTCCAGGACTTTGTTCCACCGCTTCTTTCTTTACTAGCAGTAAAGATACCTTCTGTCCTCAATTCAGTCTTTGAGCTCCTATTCCTTGAGGATTTCTTGTTAAGTACGATAATTAGTGGCTTGTAATTTTGTTTGTGTCTTGTATTAGTATTGACTGTGTTGCTAGTGATTTGTAAGTGTTTCTTAGTTGGGCATGTGAGCAGTAGGCTTTAATCTAGAGTTAGCCCTTAGCATAGTACCTTGTACCAATGATTCTAGGAGTAGTGTCATTAGAGACTGAGAGTTAAGGGAGTATAGAGTATCAGTGATAGTTCTCAGAGTTAGTATCAGAGCCAATTAACCGTCCTGGATAATCATGATTATGTAATTGAGTGATCTATGTAAATGATTAACTATCCAAGAATTGTGTTAAGAATTTATGAAGAATGATGTCCAATTTGATGATTGATATCGAAAATGTTAAAGGTAAAGAAATGTATATGTATAAAGGGTTTAATGAGATGTCATAAGTAGAGAAATATCAGGATTAGTAATGGAAGTTGTGAAGCGTATCACGGATTAGTTTAATAGGCTTTAAAGGATTGAAGGAAATACATATACAACCATCGAGATGAGGAACCATACACATACCCATGAGAGAAAAGAAACATGAGTGTTATAGGGGATACAGGTGATCATAAGTCTAATAAGCTTGATGAGATAATCCATTAATGCAGCTAGTGATATAATACCAAGAGTGCTAATGATTCTATAATCGAGGATTAGTCAAGGATGACGTTAATAACAGTAAGCACTCTGTGTGTTGATAATTAGATGATATACCAATTGACATAAATTGAAATTATGAAAGAAAACACAGTTGATGATAACTTTGATCATTGGAGGTAATAGTGCAAGTGATTCGGGCAGTACAAATTTAGTACACAGTTCTAGACAATATAGGTATTGAGTGCACCTTGAGTATCAGAGACCGTGAGCACTAATATGTACATTGAGGAGTTATAAATTAAAAGGTGGAAATGAATTTTAATTTTCAGAATTTTTAAGGAGTTGAGATTTTTGTTGTTAAAATATTGAGGATTTAAATTTGATTCACTAAACATAGTTAAGGCTACAAAGATTTTAGAAGTGATTAAATTTTATTTCGATGGGAAGTATCTAATTTTGAGGAGGTATATGCATTTTATTTTAAGTTGATCGGGAAGTTAAACCTTGACGATTATTTTGAGGATTAATTTTTGGTAGATGAGAGATATGAATATTAATATATGATTAGTTGATATGGGTACCAGTGTACATGAATAGGAATTAGTTAGTGAATGTGCTAGAGTTAAGTGTTTGTTAGAGATAGTAGACACTACAAGTAATATGTTAACATGATCCTTCTTCCTTCCTAATGTTCCTTTTCTTTCGCCTTTCGATTGATTGATTGATTTTCCTAGTACTGTGGTTCACATGCATGATTTTCTTGTTAGAATATAACTAGTAGTACCCCCCTAACAGAGACTGAAATACCATGACAAAAGATACATGACCTATATTTTCTTAAAATGCATGGTTGTAGGTAGAGTTTTCTTAAACCATGATCATTGGGTTTGGCCATAGCGAAGATCTATGACGAGGTTATGACTGACAAAAAGAGACAAGAGGATTAAATTTGTGGATGAGCATTAAATTAAATAAAGAATTTAGGGGTTGTTATAACGGAGTTGATGGATCATTGATTTTATGAAAATCGAGGTATGATTGAAATTCGAGGACAAACATTTACTTAAAGGGAGAATTAAGAAATTCACAGAGCCAAAATTTTGAGGATTTATTAATTTTAAGGAGGTCTTGATATGATTGAATTGATTATTTAAAAAATTCAAGAGATTATCATTTTATCTATTTGACTGCAAGGTAGAAATTTTATATAGTAGGAATGTTGCATTGAAGATACTGGAAGCATCGCATCGTTGAGTATTTGAGGAAAAAGAAAAGCAGGAAATAAAATCGTAAATGGAATAGTGTCAAATTAAATTCTTGGGATGAGGAGTTAGATTGGAATAAGCATCGATTGAATTTGAGTTAGATGATTGATGAGTGTTTAAAGTTAAATTTGGGATGCAGATTTTTAAGTTTTATAAATATGCATTGATTGGGTTTCAATTGAAGGATTGGATAGTAAATTTTGTATTTAGTATTTACTCAAATATTGAGAAGATTATGATACGACTGGAATTCAATTAAAATATTGAGAATTTGAGTAGTAAAATTTTTTACATTGGGATAATAAATTCAGAGGATGAGAAAAAAAAATATTAGTTCAAAATTCGAAAACATTATACATACGGATAAAGAAATATGGAATGAAATGAAGCTCATGGTAAAGAAGATTATAATATAATTGATTATGGGATCATATAATTGAAGGTCGTAAGGTAAGATCATGGTATATTGAGGTTGTGATTTAAATTAAAATCTTGACCATGACAGTAACATTCGAAATCGAAGAAAATAATCGAGTATAGTTGATGTTAAGATAAGCAAACTCGAATTTGATGATAAGGCTTTTGATTCAGAAATTCTAAGATCTAATTTAATAAAGTTTGTGGAATTTGAAACTTTTATAAATATTGGTTAATGATGAATCACAAGATTGAGAAAAGTAAAATGAACGAGGAAAAAGGAAGGATTATTTTCAGATGGTGGTAAAGACTATTTTTTCTAGAAATTAAGAGAGGCGATTAGACGTCTCTTGATTACATTCTGAAGGATGTATTTAAGTTTCTTAAATCAAATTGTCGATCGTATCTTTCGAATTAGCCATAACTTTCATGTCTATATCATTCTTTATACTGGGTCTTCCTTGGTTTAGTTACTTTGAAAAGGTAACGTGCATTATTCCAATTATCTGTTTTTTGTGATCGTGTCTACTTCCCAAAACCTAACTTTCTAGAGGATTCAAGGCCGAGCCATGATTCCTTCAAGTTATTCCTGTCTTAAACCATATTTTCTTTTTCTTCATGTTTCCTTCTGTTTGGTAAATATTTTTCCTTATAGAAATATTTTCTTCAATGATATATTCATCATTTTGAACAACAAAATTTTTTTTCTATCCTAGTCATCCCTTAAATTTCGAGGACGAAATTCTTCTAAGGTGGATAGATTTGTAACCTCCGATTTCCAATTTCCAAAATAATTAGATTTTTATTTATTTTAAAATATCGAGTTTATAAAATAATTCTCCTTAAAATTCTTATTTTATTTTGAACGATGTTTGATTGTAGAATGTAATTTAAAAATCTTTTATAAAAATCATTTTTCTAAATGTCGATGTATTACAAAATAAATAAATAAATAATAATGTATATATATTCTCTAGTTTCAAATGTTTATTGGCTTGAAATCATAAAGTTAGTTATTTGATAAAATTAATTAAAAGACTAGAGTTTCTTCATAATAAATTTTATAATTAATTGGGGTAGTAAATAAATGAATTACATACTTCCTAATATTTTGAAAAAATGAGTTTAATTAGTAGCTAATCGAAAGCCTCTTAAAAACATTTTTTCTTAAATTTCTTTTCTATTTAATTTATTGTTTTCCGTCTCCCATTCACGCCCCCATTCTTCCCACATGAAAAGCCCCTTTATATTTAATTCTGGGCCATTCACCATTGGGCCAACCCGCAACCCTTTATCCCACACCCTTCTCCCTATTTAAGTTCTCCTTCTCACCATTCCCAAGAAACCCTAATTTTCATTTATTAGCTAGCCCCCACATTTCCCACCAGCCAACAAGCCATCACCATCATCTTGTGTGCTCGTGTCCGTGTGTCCAGCATCACCGTGTCAGCCGTGATGGCCTCGGGTCCGACCCCGGGTGTCCCACCGTATCCATTTCATTTCCTGTGTCCAGATTTACAGTTTACAACCAGTTTTCTGTGTCCAATACACCCGGACACGCCCACAGTACATCAGATTTCTGTGTCCTGCCCCGGACACGTCTACAATACACCACCCTCGTGTCCAACCCGGACACGTATACAGACACCAGACCGCCGTGTCCACCCCGGACACGAACCCAACCCCGACACGTTCACAGACCCAGAACCTAACCCTAACCCAGATCCCGCTGCCGCCGGCGACGGAGTCCTCCTCGTCGTCGTCGAACGCCGGTGGCCGCCTGCAATCGCCACCTCGAGCACCCCGTCGTCGAGCCGTCGACCGCCGCTGCTCCAGAGAACCGCCACCGCCGCTGAGTCGTCGACCGCCACTGCTCCAGAGAAGCCGCCACCGCCGAGATCGAAGCCGCCGCCGCCTCGAAGAACCCGACCCTCGAACAGACCGCCGTCCCCTCGAGCGGAGCGCCCGCCGTCTCGAACAGAGCACCGCCGCTCTCGAGCCCCCTGCCGCTGAAGCCGACGCTGCCGCCGACCAGCCCCGGCGAACCCCATCCGCCGACGCCGAGACCCAGGTGAGCCTCCCCCTTTCCCTGTTTCGATTTTCAGTGATGGGAGTGAGTTAAGGAAATTGATTAGTAATGTATTAATAGTTTCAATTAATTAGATTAGTGATTAATTTAATTAGTTAGTTAATTAATTAGATTAGTGATTAATTTAATTAGTTAGTTAATTAATTAATCTATTAGTTAATTAATTATAGATATTAGTTTGGTTAATTCTGATTAGATTAGTTAATTAAATACTTAATCATTTAATCAGTAAATTATTATAATCAGTAATTAATTATGTATAATCAATAGTTAATATATTAGTTTAAGTTAATTATTAATTATATAATTAGTAGTTAATTATATAATTAGTAATTAATTAATCAATTAGTTTATTTATATTGGTTAATTATTTTTGTTAATTGAATTATATAATCAGTTTAGTATATATAATTAGTTCTTTTATATAATTAGTTTAATTAATGTAATTAGTATATGTAATTTGGTTATTTTATATAATTTGGTTATATTAATATGCAATTAGCTAGTTTATGTAATTAGTTTATTTTATGTAACAAATTAAAAGGGTTTTGATATGTAAAAATAATAATAATTTTTGGTTACATTATTAATTAAAAAAAAAAAAATATAGTTTCAATAATCTAAATTAGTTCGAAATTGGTTATTTTTGACTGGTAACTGAAAATTCTAGAGATATATAAATACATTGGCTTTTACATAAATTCTAGATTTTTATAAATAAACTTTTAAGTGTAATGTTGTTCGAAAGGAAAGTTTAACAATTATTGTTCAAATAATTTCGAAAGGATTTATATATGTAAATACGTATTCTAGTGTATGTAATTGATTTGGTAGCTATGTATATATATTTTTGTATATGTATATAATTATTTTGGTATATATATATACATGTATATATGTATGTATATTTTGGTATAATTATGCACATATTTAATTGGTATAATTTCACGTAGTATAAGTGTAATAAAACGTATTTTTAATATATAAATTAATTGGCATCTGTATATATATATAGTATAAATGTGAATTGGTAATTTAATATAGTATGTTCTAATAATGATATTGACAAAATATATGTATATTTTAAACGGTATTTTTGCATATATATGAGTATACGTATGGTTCAACTAGTATATATATATATATATATTGTAAATACATTTAAATTGGTGCATGTATAAATATAGTAAGTATTAAAAAGTGTAATGTGTATTATATACGTATCCCTACTAGATGACCTAGTTGACTAGAGCCATGCCTGGCAGAGCCCCTGAGTTCATGTATTTGTGATGTGTTAGTGTAGCACCTGATGCAAATGTGGTTTTGCTTGTGATATGTTTATAGGACTGTTGGTTCCTCCAGACGATACTCTGGGACAGGACATTGGTTTTACCAGCTAAGGACCCAAGGCGAGTACATTCTCTGATTAGTTTCTAATTTATGATATCTCCTATGTTCACTGTATCTAGTGTAAATATACATGTTCTTGACACGTTGGTTACACGGATTGGTATACACGGATCTCGTCATGAGATGTTATTCCTTATTCATGGTGTAGCTTGTACAAGACTTGTTTTCCTTGTTATCTTGTGCATGTACAGACACTGATTTCCGGGGAGATTTGCTACCTTCCTAGGGAATCCTGTGCCATAGCGTACCATGATTGGATCTACTATACCAGTCGGGGGTTTGGGGAGTACTTTAGTGTAGATATGTGATCATACCCAACTTTATATGCACCATAGCTCACCCCACATCTCACGTCGGGTGCGGCCTGACCATTTATATGCTCCATAGCTGTTACGTGTGATTAGCCTGATCTCTACATGCACCATAGCTAACCAACGGTTAGCCTGACTTTATATGAACCATAGCTAACCAACGGTTAGCCTGACTTTATATGAACCATAGCTAATCACATGTAACCAGCCTGATCAAGTTCCCAAGCCGATCACATATTAAAGCTAGTACTCACACACTTAGTCATAGAACTCTTGCTCATGGACATAATGTTTCTTTCCTGCATTTACTTACAATATTTCCAGTATTTCTCTCCTTGTACATTTCTCGTACCTATACATGCATCTGGTATGTTTCCATCTAGAACTGCTACATAGCTTATGTCATTTATATAGAACTGCTATTTAGAGATGTACTTTGCTCCTTCCTGACTGGAAAATTTTTTCCAGACTGTGACCTTAGTAGACTGGTTCCGACACACTTGGGGATTGGAAGTTAATGATTGCAGGTATGATTATGTTGTCTTTAGACTTGTGTTGTTTTCTTTTACTTCTTCAAATTCCTATCGTGCTATAGTTGTGATTGAGTATGTTGTGAATATTTTTATAGTATTATCCGAATCTCCTTATGGAGTTGGATACTAGCGTGAGATTGTTAGATAGTACTTGACCTAGACAGCGTTCTACCGCCGATGCTGCGGCGTAGGCTGGACGTACCCACGCTCTCGTGCCCCTAAACCGGGTGCGGGTCGTGACACGTTACCCATCCTACGAAAGGTCACAAATCCTAAGGGAGGTCACCCATCCAAATGGGAGGTCACCCATCCTATGGAGGTCACCCATCCTACGGGAGGTCACCCATCCTATGAGAGGTTACCCATCCTACGAGAGGTCACCCATCCTAAGCGAGGTTACCCATCTTATGGGAGGTCACCCATCCTATGGGAGGTCACCCATTCTAAGGGTGGTTACCCATCCTACAGGAGGTCACCCATCCTATGAGAGGTTACCAATCCTAAGAGAGGTCACCCATCCTAAGGGTGGTTATCCATTCTATGGGAGGTCACCCAACCTACGAGAGGTTACCCATCCTAAGAGTGGTTACCCATCCAAAGGGAGGTCCCCATTCGGAGGTTACCCATCCTTCGGGAGGTTACCCATCCTAAGGGAGGTCATCCATCCTACGGGAGGTCACCCATCCTAAGGGAGGTCACCCATCCTATTGAGGTCACCCATCCTACGAGAGGTCACCCATCATATGGGAGGTCACCCATCTAAAGGGAGGTTACCCATCCTAATGGAGGTCACCCATCCTTGGGAGGTCACCCATCCTAAGGGAGGTTACCCATCATCCAGGAGGTTACCCATCCTAGGGACGTCATCCATCCTACGGGAGGTTACCCATCCTACGGGAGGTCACCCATCCTACGGGAAGTCACCCATCTTATGGAGGTTACCCATCCTAAGGGAGGTCATCGATCCTAGGGAGGTTACCCAACTTAAGGGAGGTTACCAATCCTATGAGTGGTCACCCATCCTAAGGGAGGTAACCCATCCTACGGGAGGTTACCCATCCTATGAGAGGTCACCCATCCTGTGGGAGGTCACCCATCCTATGGGAGGTTACCCATCCTACGAGAGGTTACCCATCCGACGGGATATCACCCATCCTACGAGAGGTCACCAATCCTAAGGGAGGTTACCCATCCTACGAGAGGTCTCCCATCCTAAGAGAGGTTACCCATCCTACGAGAGGTTACCCATCCTAAGAGAGGTTACCCATCCTAAGGGTGGTTACCCATACAAATGGAGGTCATCCATCATACGAGAGGTTATCCATCCTAAGAGAGGTTACCCATCCTAAGGGTGGTTACCCATCGTAGGGAGGTTACCCATCCTAAGGGAGGTCACTCATCCTACGGTAGGTCACTCATCCAAATGGAGGTTACCCATCCTACGAGAGGTCACCCATCCTATGGGAGGTCACCCATCCTAAGGAAAATTACCCATCCTATACGAGGTCACCCATCCGGAGGTTACCCATTCTACGGGAGGTTACCCATCCTACGAGAGGTCACCCATCATACGGGTAGGTACCCATTCAAATGGAGGTTACCATCCTACGAGAGGTCACCCATTCTATGGGAGGTTACCCATCCAAATGTAGGTCACCCATCTTAAGGGTGGTTGCCCATCCTACGAAAGGTCAGCCATCCCAAGGGAGGTTATCAATCCTACGGGAGGTCACCCATCCAAATGGAGGTCACCCATCCGAAGGGAGGTCACTCATCCTAAGGGAGGTCACCTATCCTATTGAGGTCCCCCATCCTACGAGAGGTCACCCATCATATGGGAGGTCACCCATCTAAAGGGAGGCTACCCATCCTAATGGAGGTCATCCATCCTTGGGAGGTCATCCATCCTAAGGGAGATTACCCATCATCCGGGAGGTTACCCATCCTAGGGACGTCATCCATCCTACGGGAGGTTACTCATCCTACGGGAGGTTACCCATCCTACGGGAGGTCACCCATCTTAGGGAGGTTACCCATCCTAAGAGAGGTCATCGATCCTAGGGAGGTTACCCATCCTAAGGAAGGTTACCAATCCTACGAATGGTCACCTATCGTACGGGAAGTCACCCATCCTATGGGAGGTCACCCATCCTATGAGAGGTCACCATCCTATGGGAGGTCACCCATCCTATGGGAGGTTACCCATCCTATGAGAGGTTACCCATCCTACGAGAGGTTACCCATCCGACAGGATATCAACCATCCTACGAGAGGTCACCCATCCTAAGGGAGGTTATCAATCCTACGAGTGGTCTCCCATCCTAAGAGAGGTTACCCATCCTACGAGAGGTTAGCCATCCTAAGAGAGGTTACCCATCCTAAGGGTGGTTACCCATCCAAATGGAGGTCATCCATCCTAAGAGAGGTTATCCATCCTAAGAGAGGTTACCCATCCTAAGGGTGGTTACCCATCGTATGGAGGTTACCCATCCAAAGGGAGGTCACTCATCCTATGGTAGGTCACTCATCCTACTGGAGGTTACCCATCCTACGAGAGGTCACCCATCCTATAGGTCACCCATCCTATGGGAGTTCTTCCATCCTTTAGGAGGTCATAATTCCTAAGAGAGGTTACCCATCCTAAGGGAGGTCACCCATCCTAAGGGAGGTTACCCATCCTAGGGAGGACATTCATCCAAATGGATGTTACCCATCCTAAGGGTGGTCACCCAACCTACGGGTGGTTACCCATCCTAGGGAGGTCACCTATCCTAGGGAGGTCACCCATCCTACGGGAGGTCACCCATCCAATGGGAGGTCACCCATCCTAGGGAGGTTTCCCATCCTAGGGAGGTCACCTATCCTAGGGAGGTCACCCATCCTACGGGAGGTCACCCATCCAATGGGAGGTCACCCATCCTAGGGAGGTTTCCCATCCTAGGGAGGTCATTCATCCTACGGGAGGTCACCCATCCTAAGGGAGGTTACCCATCCGGAGGGAGGTCCCCAAACCTACGGGTGGTTACCCATCCTAGGGAGGTCACCCTCCCTAGGATGGGTGACCTTTCATAGGATGGGTAACCTCCCTAGGATAGGTGTCCTCCTAGGATGGGTGACCTCCCATAGGATGAGTGACCTCCCATAGGATGGGTGTGCTCCCTAGGATGGGTGTCCTCCCGAGGATAGGTAACCTCCCGTAAGACAATCCTAGGGAGGTCACCCATCCAAAGCGAGGTCACCCATCCTACGGGTGTTTCTACAAGATATCACCCATCCTACGAGAGGTCACCCATCCTATAGGTTACCCATCCTACGGGATATCACCCATCCTAAGGGAGGTTACCCTTCCTAAGTGAGGTTATCCATCCAAATGGAGGTTACCCATCCTAGGGAGGCCACCCATCCTACAGGAGGTTACCCATCCTAGGGAGGTTACCCATCCTTGGGAGGTCACCCATTAAATAGAGGTTACCCATCCTAGGGAGGTCACCCATCCTAAGGGAGGTCACCCAACCTATTGAGGTTACCCATCCAAGGGAGGTCACCCATCCAAAGGTAGGTTACCCATCCTAAGATCGGTAACCCATCCAAATGGAGGTTACCAATCCTAGGGAGGCCACCCATCCTACGGGAGGTCACCCATCCTAAGGGAGGTTACCCATCCTAAGAGAGGTTATACATCCAAATGGAGGTTACCCATCCTAGGGAGGTCACTCATCCTAAGGGAGGTTACCCATCCTAGGGAGGTTACCCATCCTAGGGAGGTCACCCATCCAAATAGAGGGTACCCATCCTAGGGAGGTTACCCTTCCTAAGGGAGGTATCCCTTCCTATGGGAGGTAACCTATCATACGTGAGGTCCCTCATCCTACAGGAGGTTACCCATCCTACGAGTGGTCACCGATTCTAGGGAGGTCACCCATCCTACGGGGTATCACCCATCCTATGGAGGTTACCCATCCTAAGGGAGGTTATCCATACAAATAAAGGGTACCCATCCTAGGGAGGTTACCTATCATACGTAAGGTCACCCATCTTAAGGGTGGTTACCCATCATAACAAGGTCATCCATCGTATGGAGGTCACCCATCCTTAGGGAGGTTATCCATCCTAGGGAGGTTATCCATCCTAAGGGAGGTTACCCATCCAAAGGGAGGTCACCCATCCTAAAGGAGGTTACTCATCGTATGGAGGTCACCTATCCTACGAGAGATTATCCTAAGAGAGGACACCCATCCTATGGGAGGACACCCATCCTAAGGGAGGTTACCCATCCTAGAGAGGTTTCCCATCCTAGGTAGGTCACCCATCCTACGGGAGGTCACCCATCCTAAGGGAGGTTACCCATCCTAGGGATGTTATCCATTCTACCCATCCTACGGGATATCACCCATCCAACGGGAGGTAACCCATCCTAAGGGAGGTCACTCATCTTACGGTAGGTCACCAATCATAAAGGAGGTTACCCATCCTATGGGTGGTCACCTACCTAGGATGGGTGACCTCACGTATGATGGGTAACCTCCCTAGGATGGGTAAACTCCCGTAGGATGGGTGATCTCCCGTTGGATGGGTAACCACCCTAGGGATGGCTAACCTCCCTTAAGATGGGAAACCTCCCTTAGGATGGGTGACCTACCGTAGGATGAGTGTCACGACCCGCACCCGGAATTTGGGCATGAGTCGTGGGTACGTCCAGCCTACGCCGCAGCATCGGCGGTAGAACGCTGTCTAGGTCTAAACATAAAATATCCTGTCAATAATCTCAACTCCGTACGGAGGACAAAGATAAATAAACCACAATGCTATATTATACTCAATCACAACTATAACATTATGGCACGATGAGAATTGAAAAGAGTTCTAAATAAAAACCAACCACAATAAGTCCAACTCAAATCCTGGGTCTAAATGACCTCACAAAGTCACAAATAAAATAAATACATCTCAGTCTCAGTCTAAAACAATAATGCTGAAAAGTAATCTAAGGACAGGCTGGTAAGTTCTCCTCTAGGATAGGCACCTCCTCTGGGATTTCTGGAGTGAAATCTCCCTCTATTCCTGGGCCGTAATGAGTAGGGCAAAAGTCCTCCAGGTCCTCTGAAATCCCAGTCTATTCCTGGGCCGTAATGAGTAGGGCAAAAGTGGGGTGAGCTATGGTACATATAATATTTGGATATGATCACACAATCTACTAATAGTTCCCCATCCCCCAGCTAGCACGATGGATTCCAATCACGACTCCTCATGATGGGGATCTAGGGTGCTAACCCGTGTATCCATAGTGTCGGAATCAAGTATATAATACACTACAATTTATAGAAGTAATCAATCATGAAAACTGTCAGAGAATGTACTCGCCTGTGGTCCTGAGCAAAATGTGAGGATCGAGGTCCAAAATGGAATCACAATGACCTATTTATGGAAATTCAATGTTAATTAATGAATTAGAAGAATAACACGCTTAACAATTTAAAAACGAGGTTTCTAGGTCATGTCTAAGGTTTACTGGTCAATACTAGGTCCAACTAAGTCAATTGGTCTAAATTGCCACTTACTAGCTAACCCTAGCTATTCTAGGTATTTACCTAAGTTTCTAAGTCCATACTAGCAAGTTCAAGCTTATATCACCCATATATAACTTATTACCTAAAATATCTTGACCTATAGTGAATATCTCACCCTGAACCACAATATCTTAGTATTGGTCAATACCTAGATTTTAGATCTCCTTAGATATTAAGGATACTAAGTATCATACAATATATATAGTTAGGTATACATATAATCAATAACTTAACTACTAGTATCTCATTACCTATACACTTTATCACTACCCTTGGCATAAACTGATACTGAACCTACTAAACCCTGAATTATTACTCTGCCTCCCTTATCTATCACTTGGTGAAATTTGCCACTACATACACACATATTATTCCACAGGTTCAGTCTGAACTACACACTTAGACACACTAGGACTAACATGTTGATACACACAGACACTTGAGGTATTGGACTGAAACTCCTTACTGATAATGAGAACTCCACACACTCAAACTGGTCAGGATCTCCCTGCACCTAGGCTACAACCTACCTGTGAGGAACCCAACTGCTATCTCACACACTGGGCAGGTAACTTACTGCACACAACACAGCCACACACAATACTGTTACACTGAACACACACTCTGTTTCCCTAACCCCAGATTGCACACAGGTAAAACACAGTCACTGATACTCTAGTTTTTACACAGCTAACACCCACATACACAACTGAATTGAAACACTCCTATTTATCCATCTCAGAACTTCCTCCCTCACAAACCTGCACCCTAATGTTGCTGCCAAAACAACACTTGTTGCTGCTACACACAGACACACACTTGTACACCCTCACATTCTGTTATCATTCACACAGGGTCCCTCATACTGAACTTACCCAACCTCACTGAACATACACACAGTTTACATAGAATCCCCTATTGAAACCAACTAGAACCTGTTTTCCCCCATTCACTTGTGTGCACACAAATACACATTAATATATAGGACCTGGAAAATAACACTGGCACTCTATACCTACACACACATATTACCCAAAATACTGATACATACCCCCTACTCTAATACCTACACACACACAACTCAGAACTCCTCACTCATAGTTACACACAGTTTAGCCCAACTGAAACCTCACTGCTGATACATTACAAATGCTGATACACAGGCATTGGGACACAGCATTCTGTCCTACACTTGCACACTAGGATCCCCTGTTCACTGCACAACACACAATTATACACACTGACAGGAACCCCAATTCACACACATATACATACTCAATTTGCCTACTGAACACACAGGAAAACATACAGGATTCAAATGCCCTAAATCTGAACTAAGCCTAGGCACACATGCTGATTCCACACAGTTCCCCTCAACTCACCCTGCACACAGGAAATTAACATAGTTGATTACACAACTAGTTACTAATAATAGTTCCCTAAATCTGAATACTGAAACACACACCTATATGTTGATACTCACTGAAATACCTAACCCAGAATTCTCAAAACCCGACTGAACAGAGCCTTCCCCCATCCCCCATCGATTTGCATACACAGCATAGCCACAGAATCTCCCAAACCCGACTGCATACTGGTAAAATTTCCCACACACAGATCTCTCCCCTAATGCACAGGAAACCAACAAATAGCTAAAACACAGTTCAAAAGTATTATGTATATAGATGGGTATATTGAAACATGCAGTTAATTAGTATACATAGATAGGCAACCCTAACAATCATTTCATCAAACACATGATGTGCAAAGAACAAATATACATACAACCCATGAATCCTCAACCCAAAAACCCTAAAAATCGAGTATCAACCTACCCACATGAGATGAAATCAACCTACCTTCGAATATCTAGGGTTAGGGTTTCTGTTAATTGGGGAAAACTATGTTGGGGACACTTAAACCTAATCAAAACCCTAAATTTGAACTACACACAGTTTTGGGGGTTCCTAATGGCCATTACCATCTAAAAACAGAAATTAAAGGAATAAAAACTAGGGTTTTACCTGCAGGGAAGGTTTCTTCAATGAAGTTCTTCTTTTCCAAGGCTTCCTGACCCTCGTTCCTTGCTTTCCTCGCTTTGGAGGAGGAGAAAATGGAACCTAGGGTTAGGGTTTCGAATTTTTGGAGTGGGGAGGTGGTTTCTCTTGTGGAGGCTAGGGTTTCTTCTTCTACATGAAGAATGAGAGGGTTCCTTTTATATATTAAGGCCCAGTTAGGGTTTCTAGTGTATGGCCTAGGTTTAACCCCTAGGTTAGGTCATTTAGAACCTAATTAGCTAAGGTTTAGCCAGTCTAGGGTTTGAGGGTTCACCCTAAAATTTGAATTCTAGGTTTTTTTTTCTAGAATTAGGTTTACAATTAGGGTTGACTCACTAGGGTTTGACCTAATGGGTTCTAGGGTTTGCCCTAAACTAAATATTACAAATAATAATATAATTAGTTTATAAAACTCAGCAATTAATTAAATACATAATTATTTAAATAGTTAAATTACACAAATGCCCTTATATGAAAATGTGGTAGTGACAAGTCTACCCTCCTAAAAGAAATTTCGTCCCCAAAATTGGACTGAACTAGAACAAGGGTGAAATTAGAAAAAGAATATACCTCAAGTCTAGAAGAGATACGGGTATTGCTCGCGCATTTCGTCCTCTCTCTCCCAGGTCGACTCCCCTGGAGAGTGATGTCTCCATGCAACCCGAACCAAAGGAATAGTTTGGTTCCGCAACACCTTCTCTCTGCGGTCCAAGATCTCTACGGGCTGCTCTGGGTAGCTGAGCGTCGGACCAACCTCAATCTCCGAGTAATCAAGTACGTGACTAGGGTCTGCCACGTACCGTCTCAGCTGCGACACATGGAACACATCATGCACTCCCTCTAATGCAGACGGCAAGTCTAATCTATACGCCACTGCACCTACCCTTGCAAGAATACTGAAGGGTCCGATGTAGCGTGGGCTAAGCTTCCCGCCTCTGCCAAAACGAATCGTTCCACGCGTCGGAGAAATCCGTAGGAAAACTAGATCGCCAACCTAAAACAAAACAGTCTCAATACGCAGTCTAAATAAACAATCACAAGTCAGAAAAACAACAATCTATACCTGAAACTCAAGGGGTCTACGGTGGCTGTCGGCCCAATGCCGCTGTCTGTCCTGCGCCACTCGCAGTCTGTCTCTGATGAGTTTCACCTTTTCTGCTGCATCCACGACCATTTCTGGTCCTAACAAGGCTCTCTCTCCAACGTCGTCCCACGATAACGGTGTACGACACCTCCGTCCATAAAGAGCCTCAAATGGTGACATCTCGATGCTGGCCTGGTAGCTGTTGTTGTAAGCGAACTCTACCAGGTGCAGATGATCCTCCCAAGAACCTCCGAGATCTAGAACGCAAGTGCGTAGCATATCCTCGAGAGTCTGAATAGTCTGTTCGGACTGCCCGTCTGTCTGGGGGTGATATGCGGTACTGAACTTGAGCTGAGTGCCCAAGCTAGCCTGCAGACTCCTCCAGAAGTGGGAAGTGAAACGACTATCCCGATCTGAGACGATGCTTACAGGAACTCCATGAAGCCTAACAATCTGTCGCACGTACATCTCTGCGAGCCTCTCTGTCGACGTGCCCACCTTGAAAGGTAAGAAATGGGCTGATTTGGTCAACCTGTCCACGATGACCCAAATCGCGTCTTTCCCTCCTGGAGAACGTGGAAGCCCTGAAACGAAATCCTTGGTCACGTGCTCCCATTTCCATTCTGGAATCGGTAAAGGTTGAAGCAGACCACCTGGCCTCTGTCGGTCTGCCTTTACCTGCTGGCACACTAGACATCGAGATACGAAGCGTGCTACCTCGCGCTTCATTCCATACCACCATACGTGCTCCCTCAAGTCTCGATACATCTTGTTGGCACCGGGATGCATCGAGTACTGAGAGCGGTGTGCCTCCTGTAGAACCTCCTCGCGTAGCTCCCCGCTTGGCACACATATCCTCGTGCCGTGCCGTAAGGAACCATCATCTGCGATAGTAAAGTCGTCCGACAATCCCATCTGAACCTGTGCTCTGATACTCCTCAGAGCCTCATCCTCGTACTGCGCAGCTCTGATCCTGTCCATCAGTTCGGACTGTATCTGCAATCCCCACATCTGAATCTCAGCACCGGGAACTAACACCTCAATCTCCAAGCTTTCCAGATCAGCCAACAAATGCCTATCTGTCGTCAAGTACATAGCCATCGGATACCTGCTCAAGGCATCGGAGACTACGTTGGCCTTCCCTGGATGGTACTGCAATGAGATGTCGAAGTCCTTCATCAACTCCAACCACCTTCTCTGCCTCATGTTCAGCTCCTTCTGTGTGAATACGTACTTCAAGCTTTTGTGGTCTGTGAAGATCTCCACACGCTCTCCGTACAGGTAATGTTTCCACAGCTTTAGAGCGAAGATAACCGCTGCCAACTCTAAATCGTGGGTGGGATAATTCTTTTCATGAGGGCGTAACTGCCTGGAAGCATAGGCAATTACCTTCCCGTGCTGTTGAAGAACACATCCCAGACCCTTCCCTGAAGCATCACTGTAGATGGTGAAACCACCTGTCCCTGATGGCAACGTCAAAATTGGAGCTGTCGTCAACCTCTTCTTCAGCTCATCAAATGCAGCCTGGCAATCCTCCGTCCACACAAAATCCATATCCTTCCTAGTCAGTCTGGTCATCGGCGCTGCAATCTTAGAGAAGTCTTGTACAAACCTCCTGTAGTATCCTGCTAGCCCGAGAAAACTCCTGATCTCAGCTACCGAACTGGGGGTAGCCCACGACTCTACTGCCTCGATCTTCTTTGGGTTTACAGAGATTCCGTCACCCGATACCACATGCCCAAGAAATTCGACCTTGTCAAGGAAGAATTCACACTTAGAGAGTTTCCCGTACAGCTTCTCCCTCCTAAGAGTCTCTAAGACCAATCTCAGGTGCTCTTCGTGCTCCTCCGGGGTCTTGGAATACACAAGAATATCGTCGATGAACACCACCACGAACTTGTCAAGGTACTGGTGGAACACCTTGTTCATCAAGTTCATGAATACTGCCGGTGCATTGGTTAAACCAAATGGCATCACCATGAACTCAAACTGGCCGTATCTGGTCCGAAAAGCTGTCTTCGGCGTGTCTTCTCTCTTTACCTTCACCTGGTGATAGCCTGACCTCAAATCAATCTTTCAAAACACCCTCGCCCCGCTCAACTGGTCGAAAAGATCATCTATCCTCGGCAGCGGGTACTTGTTCTTGATAGTGATATTGTTCAAAGCTCTATAATCAATGCACATGCGCACCGTGCCGTCCTTCTTCGGTACGAACTATACCGGAGCTCCCCATGGTGATGAACTGGATTTGATGAAGCCTTTGTCCTGCAGCTCCTCAACTTGCTTCTTCAGTTCTGCCAGCTCGCTGTTGTTGACTCTATAGACATGTTGAGAAATGGGCTCCGCTCCTGGAACCAAGTCTATAGAGAATTCAATATCTCTGTCTGGCGGCAAGCCTGGCAACTCTTCTGGAAATACATCCAGGAACTCCGCTATCAGAGGATGTGGCAACTCCTCTTCTTCTGCCCTGGCTCCACAAAATGTGCCCCTGCTCTGTTCCGCTGCTTCTCTGACGACCTCAAATTCCGGCTCTCCTGGTGGTCTAAACAATACTCTGCCTCTATAACAATCTATAGTAGCATGATGTCTACTCAACCAGTCCATTCCGAGCACAATATCGTACCCCGGAAGTGGCATGACGAGTAAACTCACGCTCAAGTCTCGGCCTCCTACTGACACTCTCCGGTCCTTGCAGTGATCACGGACTAGGATAATACCTCCACCAGTCATGATCTTGCAAGTCCTAGCTAATGGTTCTGTGTCTAAATGATGTCGAAGTGCATATGATACAGACACAAAACTATGGGAAGCGCCAGAGTCGAATAAGGTAAATGCAGGAATACAATCGAGAAGAACCGAACCTGTGATCAAGTCTCCTGCTGGCTCGATCTCCTCGACTGCCATGGCGTATGCTCGCCCCTGGGGTGCACCTCTCTGCTGCTGATGCTGGGCGAACTTCTGATGTTGTGGTGGAAGTGGTCCCCTCTGTTGTTGGCCTCCTGGTGCGGTAGGCACCCTGCCTGGTCCTCTCTGGGCGGCTGCTCCACCCTGGCCTGGACGAGTCCGAATGGTAGGGCAATCCCTCAGCTGATGTGTCGTCGATCCGCAGGACAAACATGAGCCCAATCTATGCCTGCAGATCTCTCTAGTATGTCCCATCTTCCCGCAGTACGCACACTGGATGGCGGGCTGGTTCTGTCTCTGTTGTTGCTGCTGGACCTGCCCTCGGGCTGGTGCCTGATGCTGCTGCTGAAAGGGCCTCTGCTGCTGCTGAAAGTGTGGACGCTTGCCTGGTCCCGCACTACTGTTTGCTCCTCCGGAAACATCGCGTCCCCTCTTGGGCCTGAGGTCCAAGTTATCCTCGGCTACTTGGGCATCCATCAATATGCCCTCGTAGGTAGCTGTGCGACGTCCCGACGTGCGAGACTTGATCTCTCTTGTCAGCCCCTTTCTGAATTTCCGGGCCCTGTCCCCCGGATCTCTAATCATCGATGGCGCGAAGCGGCTCAGGCGGGAAAACTCCGCGGCATACTCGTCGACGGACGAGCTCCCCTGGGCTAAGTCATGGAACTGACTCTCCAAAGCTCCCAGGGCGACATCAGGAAAGAACTTTTCTTTGAAGAGCTCCTTGAAAGCTTCCCAAGTGAGTCCCCCGCGCAAGAGTCTCGGCTCCGTGCGAAACCACGTCAAGGCAATATCGAACATCTGGCTGCCAGCGGCCTCGATCTGGAGCGCCTCTGGAATCTGCGCCAAACACAAGTTCCTCTCGATGTCCTCTAGCCAATCATCGGCGTAGAGTATCCCTTCTGTCCCCTTGAACTCCCGAGGCATCATCCTCTTGAAGTCCACAATGGTGCCCGGCCTCTGTTGTTGCTGACCAGGTTGTTGCTGCTGCTGTGTGACTCTCTCCACAGCTTGGAGAGCCACTTGGTGAGCATTCTCCATGTTCACCCTCATCATCTCTGTCTGGGCCTGATGTGCCTCAGCCTGCACTCTCTGGGCCTCTGCCGACGTCCTCTGGGCATCAACCATGCCCTGAATCAAAGCGAACATCTGTGCCCCATCGACGGGCACACCTCCTGGTTGCTGGACTGGTGGTGGTGGAGGTGGTGGTGCCGTCGTAGCTGTGGGGACCCTCTGAACTGGTGGTGGAGGACCCCCGAATGCTGCAGACACTCCCACATGTACTGGAGATGTAGGAGGTGCTACTGATGTCTGTCCGGCAGCGCGAGAGGTGGCAGACCTCTCTGAATCTGCTGCTCCGAGTCTCTGGGACCTTCTTGGCGGCATCCTGAAGACAGATCGAAAGATTCAATTAAAGCAATAGATACGATATCATCAAGGAAGGACAGTAAAAATTTCTAAAGGAATTAATCATTAAGAGTAGTATCATAAGAATCAGAATTTCCTAATTGTGATTGAGCATATCCTTGGCCTAATTCCTATTACTACAATATCGCTCTACTGTGAATCTAAGACTACGGACTAGACCTGCATGGGCCACCACTAAAAACGTGTCACGACCCGCACCCGGAATTTGGGCATGAGTCGTGGGTACGTCCAGCCTACGCCGCAGCATCGGCGGTAGAACGCTGTCTAGGTCTAAACATAAAATATCCTGTCAATAATCTCAACTCCGTACGGAGGACAAAGATAAATAAACCACAATGCTATATTATACTCAATCACAACTATAACATTATGGCACGATGAGAATTGAAAAGAGTTCTAAATAAAAACCAACCACAATAAGTCCAACTCAAATCCTGGGTCTAAATGACCTCACAAAGTCACAAATAAAATAAATACATCTCAGTCTCAGTCTAAAACAATAATGCTGAAAAGTAATCTAAGGACAGGCTGGTAAGTTCTCCTCTAGGATAGGCACCTCCTCTGGGATTTCTGGAGTGAAATCTCCCTCTATTCCTGGGCCGTAATGAGTAGGGCAAAAGTCCTCCAGGTCCTCTGAAAATGTTGTTATCCAGTCAGGATTGGAGCGAAGTACAAGCACTAACAGCAGTTTCATTAAATTGACAAAGTCTATAAACAGTGTAAGAGATACAAGATGGAAATAAATGCTGAAAATGAGAAGTACAGGAGAAATGAAATAGACAATAGAGCATCTAGCAATGAGCAATAAATAGTGAATGCTAGAACAAGTAATCTGAATAAAGATAAAATATCTAGCTATGTGTTTGAAATATTAGTTTATTATGTGATCGGCTTGGGACTGGATCAGGCTGGTTATATATGATTAGCTATGATTCTTTTAGGTCAGGCTAACCGCATGGTTAGCTATGGTGCATATAATGGTCAGGCTAATCATATATAACAGCTATGGAGCATATAAGTGGTCAGGCTGTACCCGACGTGAGAAGTGGGGTGAGCTATGGTACATATAATATTTGGATATGATCACACAATCTACTAATAGTTCCCCATCCCCCAGCTAGCACGATGGATTCCAATCACGACTCCTCATGATGGGGATCTAGGGTGCTAACCCGTGTATCCATAGTGTCGGAATCAAGTATATAATACACTACAATTTATAGAAGTAATCAATCATGAAAACTGTCAGAGAATGTACTCGCCTGTGGTCCTGAGCAAAATGTGAGGATCGAGGTCCAAAATGGAATCACAATGACCTATTTATGGAAATTCAATGTTAATTAATGAATTAGAAGAATAACACGCTTAACAATTTAAAAACGAGGTTTCTAGGTCATGTCTAAGGTTTACTGGTCAATACTAGGTCCAACTAAGTCAATTGGTCTAAATTGCCACTTACTAGCTAACCCTAGCTATTCTAGGTATTTACCTAAGTTTCTAAGTCCATACTAGCAAGTTCAAGCTTATATCACCCATATATAACTTATTACCTAAAATATCTTGACCTATAGTGAATATCTCACCCTGAACCACAATATCTTAGTATTGGTCAATACCTAGATTTTAGATCTCCTTAGATATTAAGGATACTAAGTATCATACAATATATATAGTTAGGTATACATATAATCAATAACTTAACTACTAGTATCTCATTACCTATACACTTTATCACTACCCTTGGCATAAACTGATACTGAACCTACTAAACCCTGAATTATTACTCTGCCTCCCTTATCTATCACTTGGTGAAATTTGCCACTACATACACACATATTATTCCACAGGTTCAGTCTGAACTACACACTTAGACACACTAGGACTAACATGTTGATACACACAGACACTTGAGGTATTGGACTGAAACTCCTTACTGATAATGAGAACTCCACACACTCAAACTGGTCAGGATCTCCCTGCACCTAGGCTACAACCTACCTGTGAGGAACCCAACTGCTATCTCACACACTGGGCAGGTAACTTACTGCACACAACACAGCCACACACAATACTGTTACACTGAACACACACTCTGTTTCCCTAACCCCAGATTGCACACAGGTAAAACACAGTCACTGATACTCTAGTTTTTACACAGCTAACACCCACATACACAACTGAATTGAAACACTCCTATTTATCCATCTCAGAACTTCCTCCCTCACAAACCTGCACCCTAATGTTGCTGCCAAAACAACACTTGTTGCTGCTACACACAGACACACACTTGTACACCCTCACATTCTGTTATCATTCACACAGGGTCCCTCATACTGAACTTACCCAACCTCACTGAACATACACACAGTTTACATAGAATCCCCTATTGAAACCAACTAGAACCTGTTTTCCCCCATTCACTTGTGTGCACACAAATACACATTAATATATAGGACCTGGAAAATAACACTGGCACTCTATACCTACACACACATATTACCCAAAATACTAATACATACCCCCTACTCTAATACCTACACACACACAACTCAGAACTCCTCACTCAGAGTTACACACAGTTTAGCCCAACTGAAACCTCACTGCTGATACATTACAAATGCTGATACACAGGCATTGGGACACAGCATTCTGTCCTACACTTGCACACTAGGATCCCCTGTTCACTGCACAACACACAATTATACACACTGACAGGAACCCCAATTCACACACATATACATACTCAATTTGCCTACTGAACACACAGGAAAACATACAGGATTCAAATGCCCTAAATCTGAACTAAGCCTAGGCACACATGCTGATTCCACACAGTTCCCCTCAACTCACCCTGCACACAGGAAATTAACATAGTTGATTACACAACTAGTTACTAATAATAGTTCCCTAAATCTGAATACTGAAACACACACCTATATGTTGATACTCACTGAAATACCTAACCCAGAATTCTCAAAACCCGACTGAACAGAGCCTTCCCCCATCCCCCATCGATTTGCATACACAGCATAGCCACAGAATCTCCCAAACCCGACTGCATACTGGTAAAATTTCCCACACACAGATCTCTCCCCTAATGCACAGGAAACCAACAAATAGCTAAAACACAGTTCAAAAGTATTATGTATATAGATGGGTATATTGAAACATGCAGTTAATTAGTATACATAGATAGGCAACCCTAACAATCATTTCATCAAACACATGATGTGCAAAGAACAAATATACATACAACCCATGAATCCTCAACCCAAAAACCCTAAAAATCGAGTATCAACCTACCCACATGAGATGAAATCAACCTACCTTCGAATATCTAGGGTTAGGGTTTCTGTTAATTGGGGAAAACTATGTTGGGGACACTTAAACCTAATCAAAACCCTAAATTCGAACTACACACAGTTTTGGGGGTTCCTAATGGCCATTACCATCTAAAAACAGAAATTAAAGGAATAAAAACTAGGGTTTTACCTGCAGGGAAGGTTTCTTCAATGAAGTTCTTCTTTTCCAAGGCTTCCTGACCCTCGTTCCTTGCTTTCCTCGCTTTGGAGGAGGAGAAAATGGAACCTAGGGTTAGGGTTTCGAATTTTTGGAGTGGGGAGGTGGTTTCTCTTGTGGAGGCTAGGGTTTCTTCTTCTACATGAAGAATGAGAGGGTTCCTTTTATATATTAAGGCCCAGTTAGGGTTTCTAGTGTATGGCCTAGGTTTAACCCCTAGGTTAGGTCATTTAGAACCTAATTAGCTAAGGTTTAGCCAGTCTAGGGTTTGAGGGTTCACCCTAAAATTTGAATTCTAGGTTTTTTTTTTCTAGAATTAGGTTTACAATTAGGGTTGACTCACTAGGGTTTGACCTAATGGGTTCTAGGGTTTGCCCTAAACTAAATATTACAAATAATAATATAATTAGTTTATAAAACTCAGCAATTAATTAAATACATAATTATTTAAATAGTTAAATTACACAAATGCCCTTATATGAAAATGTGGTAGTGACAATGAGTGACCTCCCTTAGGATGGGTGACCTTCCGTAGGACGGGTAAAATCCCGTAGGATGGGTAAGATAGGTAACCTCCCTAGGATGGGTAACCTCCCTTAGGATGTGTGACCTCCCATAGGATGGTGACCTTCCTAGGATAGGTAACCTTCCTAGGATGGGTAACCTCCCTTAGGATGGGTGTCCTCCCGTATGATGGATGTCCTCTCTTAGGATAACCTCTCGTAGGATAGGTGACCTCCCATAGGATGGGTTATCTCGCTTGGTTGGATGACCTCCCTAGGATGGGTGACCTCCCTTAGGACGGGTGACCTACCATAGCATGGGTGACCTATAGGATGGGTAACCTCCCGTAGGATGGGTGACCTCCCGTAGGATGGATAACCTACCTAGGATGTATAACCTCCCTTAGGATGGGTGTCCTCCCGTAGGATTGGTGTTCTCTGTTAGGATAACCTCTCATAGGATGGGTAACCTCCCTAGGATGGGTAACCTCCTTTAGGGTGGGTGACCTCGCTAAGGATGGGTGACCTCCCATAGAATGGGTGACCTATATGATGGGTAACCTCCCGTAGGATGGGTTACCTCACGTAGGATGGATAACCTCCCATAGGATGGGTGACCTCTCGTATGCTGGGTGACCTCTCGTATGCTGGGTGATATCCCATAGGTTGTGTAACCTCCCTATGATGGGTAACCTCCCTAAGGATGTCTGACCTCCCTTAGGAGGAGGTTACCCATCCTACAAGAGGTCACCCATCCGGAGGTTACCCATCCAAATAGAGGTTACCCATCTTACGGGGGGTCACCCATCCTACGGGAGGTCACCCATCCTAAGGGAGGTCACCCATCCGACGTGAGGTCACCCATCCTAAGGGAGGTTACCCAACCTAAGGAGGTTACCCATCCTAAGAAGATCACCCATCCTTTGGGATGTTACCCATCCGGAGGTCACCCATCCTACGGGAGGTGACCCATCCAAATGGAGGTTACCCATCCTACGAGAGGTTACCCAACCTAAAAGAGGTTACAAATCCAAAGAAAGGTTACCCATCCTAAAGGGGGTTACCCATCCTAGGGAGGTCACCCATTCTAAGAGAGGTCACCCATCCTAAGGGAGATCACCCATCCTAAGGGAGATAGGATGGGTGACCTCCCGTAGGATGGGTAACCTCCCTAGGATTGGTGACCTCTAGGATGGGTGACCTCCCTTAGGATGGGTTACCTCCCATAGGATGGGTGATATCCCGTAGGATGGGTGACCTCCCTTGGATGGGTGACCTCCTTTAGGATGGATGACCTACTGTAGGCTGAGTGACCTCCCTTAGGATGGGTGACCTCCCGTAGGATGGGTAATATCCCATATAATAGGTAACCTCCCTAGGATGAGTGACCTCCCTTAGGATGGGTAACCTCTCTTAGGATGGATAACCTCTCGTAGGATGGGTGACCTCCCTAAGGATCGGTGACCTCCCTTAGGATGGGTAACCTCTCTTAGGATAGGTAACCTCTCGTAGGATGGGTGACCACCATTTCGATTGGTGACCTCCCTAGGATGGGTAACCTCCCTAGGATGGGTAACCTCCCATAGGATGGGTAACCTTCCTAGGATGGCTAATCCCCCATAGGATGGGTAACCTCCATAGGTTGGGTAACCTCCTGTATGATGGGTGACCTCTTATAGGTTGGGTAACCTTTATTTGGATGGGTAACCACCCGTATGATGTGTGACTTCTCATATGTTGGGTAACCTCCCTAAGTATGGGTGACCTCCCGTTGGATTGGTGACCTCCCTTAGGATGGGTAATCTCTCTTAGGATGGGTGACCTCCGTAAGGATGGGTAAACTTCCATAGGATGAGTGACCTCTCGTAGGATGGGTAACCTCTCTAAGGATGGGTGACCTCCCGTAGGATGGGTAACCTCCCTACGATGGGTGACCTCCCATAGGATGGGTAATCTCCTTAGGATAGGTAATCTTCCTAGGATGGATAACTTCCTGTAGGATGGGTAACCTCCCTAGGATGGGTGACCTCCCTAGGACGGGTGACCTATAGGATGGGTGACCTCTCGTATGATGGGTAACCTTCCTAGGATGGATAACCTCCCTTAGGATGGGTGACCTCCCTTAGGATGAGTGACCTTCCTTATGATGGGTAACCTCTCTTTGGATGGGTAACCTCTAGTAGGATGGGTGACCTCCATTTGGATGGGTAACCACTCTTAGGATAGGTGACCTATAGGATAGGTATCCTCTCGTAGGATGGGTAAACTCTCGTAGGATGGGTGACCTCTATTTGGATGGGTAACCTCCATTTGGATGGGTAACCTCTCTTTGGATGGATAACCTCTTGTAGGATGGGTAACGTCTATAGGATGGGTAACCTCCCTTAGGATGGGTGACCTCCCATAGGATGGGTGACCTCCCTTTAGATGGGTGACTTCCCTAGGTTGGGTGACCTCCCCTAGGATGGGTAACCTCTCTTAGTATGGGTTACCTCCCTAAGGATGGATAACCTCCCTTAGGAAGTTTTCCTCCAATTGGATGGGTGACCTCCCTAAGGATGGGTAACCACCCTTGGGAATGTTACCTCCTATAGGATGGGTGACTTCCCATAGGATGGGTGTCATCCCTAGGATGATGGGTGACCTTCCTAGGATGGGTGAGCTCCCCTAGGATGGGTAACCTCTCTAAGGATGGGTGACCTCCCTTAGGGAGGTTACCTCCTATAGGATGGGTGACCTTCCTAAGATGGGTGACCTCCCATAGGATAGGTGTCCTCCGGTAGGATTTGTGTCCTCTCTAGGATGGGTGACCTCCCATAGAATGGGTGACCTCCCTAGGATGGGTAACCTCTCGTAGGATGGGTGACCTCTCGTAGGATGGGTGACCTCCCTTTTGATGCGTGACTTCCCTAGGATGGGTAACCTCTCGTAGGATGGGTAACCTCTTGTAGGATAGGTAAACTCCCATAGGTTCGGTAACCTCCCTTACGATGGGTAACCTCCCGTAGGATTGGTAACCTCCCGTAGGATATGTGACCTCTCGTAGGATGGGTAACCTCCCGTAGGATGGATGACATCTCGTAGGATGGGTAACCTCCTGTAGGATGGGTGACCTCCCGTAGGATGAGTAACCTCCCGTAGGATGGGTAACCTCCATTTGGATGGGTAACCTCTCATAGGATGGGTAACCTCCCTAGCATGGGTAACGATAGGTAACCTCCTGATGGGTGACCTCCCTAAGATGGATAACCTTCCTAAGATGGGTAACCTCCCTAGGATGGGTGACTTCCCTAGGATGGGTGACCTCCATTTGGATGGGTGACCACTCGTAGGATGAGTGATCTCCCTTAGGATGGGTGACCACCCGTAGGATGGGTAACCTCCCTTTGGATGGGTGACCTCCCGTAGGATGGGTGACCCCCCGTAGGATGGGTATCCTCCATTTGGATGCGTAATCACCCGTAGGTTGGGTAACCTCTCGTAGGATGGGTAACCTCTCGTAGGATGGGTGACCTCTCATAGGTTGAGTAACCACCCTAAGTATGGGTGACCTCCCTAAGGATGGGGGACTTTCATAGGATCGATAACCTCCCTTAGGGTAGTTGGGTAACCTCCCTTAGGAAGGGTAACCTCTCGTAGGATGGGTGACCTCCCTAAGGATGGGTAACCTCTCTTAGGATGGGTGAGCTCCCATAGGATGGGTGACCTCCATTTGGATGGGTGACCTCCCGTAGGATGATTGATCTCCCTTAGGATGGGTGACCTCCCTAGGATGGGTGACAACCCGTAGGATGGGTAACCTCCATTTGGATGGGTAACCACCCGTAGGTTGGGTAACCTCCCTAGAATGGGTGACCTCTCTAAGGATGGGTAACCTCCCTTAGGATGGGTGACCTTCATAGGATGGATAACCTCCCTTAGGATGGGTAACCTCTCTTTGGATGGGTGACCTCCATTTGCATAGGTGACCTCTCGTAGGATGGGTGCCCCCCCGTAGGATGGGTAACCTCCATTTGGATGGGTAACCAACCGTAGGTTGGGTAACCTCCCTAGGATGGGTTACCGCCCTTAGGATGGGTGACATCTCGTAGGATGGGTAAACTCCATTTGGATGGGTGACCTCCCTAGGATGGGTAACCTCTATTTGGATGGGTAACCTCCGGATGGGTAACCTCACGTAGGATGGGTAACCTCCGGATGGGTGACCTCCATAGGATGGATAACCTTCCTAAGATGGGTAACTTCCATAGGATGGGTGACCTCCCTAGGATGGGTGACCTCCATATAATGTGTAACCTCCTGTAGGATGGGGGACCTCTATATGATTGGTAACCTATAGGATGGGTAACCTCCCTAGGATGGGTGACCTCCCATAGGATGGGTGATATCCTGTAGGATGGGTGATATCCCGTAGGATGGGTAACCTACCTAGGATGGGTAACCTCCCTAAGGATGGGTGACCTTCATAGGATCGGTAACCTCCCTTAGGATGGGTGACCTCCTATAGGATGGGTGATATCCCGTAGGATGGGTAACCTCCCTAGGATGGGTAACCTCCAGTAGGATGAGTGACCTTCCTTTGGTTGGGTAACCTTTATTTGGATGGGTAACCTCCCTTAGGATGGGTAATGTCATGCCCCAGTCCCAAAATACGTAGGACTAGGACACGTAAGCATGCCAACCGTATGAATATGGCACTCTAATATATGGAAAGCATAACACAAGTACGCTGTAATATGAATAACGATTCACAAGTGGTAAACATATATATCTCACAAACATAACTAAATCTCATCCGCAGAAATCATATAATGATAAACGACTAGTATCTATGAACTAGATATCAATATAAAGTGTCTAAAGATGGTAGTCGGATGGAAACAAATCCACTACCGAACTAGAATATGGAATAAACAAGATATATATACAATCACGAGGCTCGAAGAGAAGACCTCTTGCAATATAAGTAGCCAGTCCGGATCTGCGCTCCTGCAAATACTCATGAATAATACACCTGGAAAGGGACCATGTCCTCAGAGGGACATAACAAGATACATAAAAGCATGCCATAAAGTAAATACTTTAAAAACTCAAGGGTGATCTAACCATCTAAGTGAAATGCAACTTGAGGACAACTTGAGTGTATGGGAGAGTGTATGCTAGACATATGTTGACGTAATTAACCAATCATGACAACTGGCTAGTATATGCCACATATGCCCCCATACCTGGGCACTGTAATACAATAACGTCCATGCCGCTTCAAAGAAATGGGAATCTGCATAGTATAACGTCCATACCGTTCCGAAGAACGGGGAATCTGCAAGTATATAACGTCCATACCGTTCCGTCGAACGGGAAATCTGAATAAAGGAAGTGGGTGTCCCATACGCCTACTAGTAGTCCTCCCCGCCCAATGATCTAAGTATGTTGTATCCACAACACACTTTAGCTACTACGCCGAGGCGTCGTAACTCTGGCTCATAGTCTATCATTAGAACAAAAGTCCAACCTTACAACCAAACAAGGACAAGGATTGGACCGTCGTACCACGATAGTCTATGCTCTGCCTACTAATAACTGCTAAGTCTTCTAACATGCATCACTATTAGCAGTTATACCCTATCTGTTGCACTTCTTACACGTACAGGTGGCCAACCACATACGCAGGACCGTGCCCTACATGAGACTCACAACACGTGTAAGAAATGTGTCAAGGCTTGGGAGTCATACCAATAACTCCACAACTTTAGGTGGGTCTACTAGACACTAGGTCAGACACAAGTCCTAACGTCAACGCATTCGTTGACTTCACCCGAGTCTCTCTCGGACGCGCAGAGTTATATAATCTAAAATAAATAAACATGCAACTAACAATATGACTGAATTTAAATAGTACAACAAAGTCAAGGTATACTTGCCTGGCAAGGAAGCTGCGCAGTACCAATAACCAGCTCCGGAAGTCGCGTAGAACCAATCCAATAGATCCTCGGGGTCAGCGTGCACAGGTACGGAAATCGGGGGTGACTGCTGCGGTTTGTCTGGCAAGAGTGACGGGTTCCTGATAAACACGAGGACGAGGGTAACGACGATATGATGATTAGGTTATGATTAAGGTGACAATTATGGTAATGACGATGGAAATAATGATAATAGTGGTGATATGGATGATGACTGGGATGAGGGTAATGACGAGGACTATGATAATGATGATAGGTTGATGATGACAGCTGGCTACGATGATGGTGATGGGGAGGATGTGGATGATGGTGATGGCGATAATGTTAATGATGATGAGGACAATAATGATATGATGATGATGACATTAAGGAGATGATGATGATGACCATGATGTGATGGTGATAATATCGGTGACGATGGCGATGGTGATAACGATGATAACGACGATGACTATAGAGGTGACGATGACGATGAGGATGATGATGTGGACAATGGTGATGACAAGGACGATGAGGGTGAGGACGACGTTGTCAAGGATGAGATGGTGATGATAATGGGAGGATGATGGTAATGGTGATGTAGGTGTATGTTGATGGTGGTGAGGTTGATAATGAGATAAGGTGGTGCTCCGAGGATGGCCGGAGATTGGTGGGTCATGGTCGGCTCAGGTCAGCGGAGAAGAGGAGAAAGAGGGTGAAGAGGTGGTGGAGGCTAGTGATGATGGTCCTGGATGATGGTGGTGATAGGCTACGAGGCTCGCCAGAATCCGACCAGGCGAGGTGGCTGGACAAGGAGAGGAAGAATAAGTCGACGAGGGAGAGGGGGATGGCAATGGTGGTGGTGTTAATGGGAGGTGCTGCTCCGGCCATGGGGTGGCTGAGCAGGGAGGAGGAGGTGGAGGCCAGGGTGGCAGGCGGAGGTGTTTCTGCTGGTGGTGGTGACTGGCTAAGGGAGGTAGCCGGGGAGGAGAAGGAGTCGAGGGGGGGGAGACCTGTGCTGCCGGGTCTGCGGTTGTGAATGCCGGTGGCTGGTGGCGACGGTGGCGAGGTGGAGTGCAGTCGAGGTCGTCGACGAGGTCGGAGAGGGCGGAGGAAGGACAGGTCGAGACTTAACGGTGGTGGTGGCATTGCTGGTGGTCGACGACGATGGGCTCCGGGTGTCGTGGCAGCGTGGATATGAAGTTCGGGCGGTGGTCGTTTTAGAGGCTGGGAAGTCGGCCCGGTGATGGTGGGTCAGCAGACTCCGGTCGAGGGAGATCGAGGCGAGGAAGGAGAGGACAGGAGGTCGTCGATCTGGTGGAGCTGACAGTGGCCGCGGCTGAGGGAAGTCGGAGGGATGGCTGCTGTAGGCGGTCGGGGTGTGCTGCAGTTGGAGAAGGAGGAGGTGAGCGGTGGATATCGAGGACAGGCCGCGGAAAAGTGAGGAGGAGGACGGCGAGGGTCAGGCCAGGGCTGCTCCGGCGAGGCTGGGCTCCGGCGAGAGCTCCGGCGATGGGTTGGCCGGGGAAGTTGGTGAACCGGTAATAGGGGAGGGGGTGTCGACTAAAATAGGGTTGGGATTTAGGTTTAGGTGATTTTGAGAAGAAATCAAGAGAAAGGGAAGAAAAAGCTATTTTATACATGGGGACTTTGGGTTTGGGTAGACCAAGGTAAGTGGGCTTGGTCACACTCCTTGGGGTTGGGCCTTGGGCTCACATGGGAATGTTGGGCTATAAATTATATGGTTTAAAAATGCAAGGATGGAGTTTAAAATAAACGGGACGATGTTGCGCGTTGCACATTCCGAAAATTATGGGAAAAATTTATGTGAAGGAAAAAATTGGGTTTCTTCACGTATTGTCCAATGGTGGGGACACCTTAATACTTTTTTTGCATAAAAGTCCCCAACAAATGGAAAAATTGCACAAAGACGAAAATTGGATTTAATTTATTAAATTGAATGCGCACGATGTTCAAGAATTAATTAGAAGTACATGGGAATAAAATTTGGTGGGACACAAGTGTCAGGGACGTAGAGGGTACAATATAGAATTTTAATAAAATTCGGGTTGTATAAAACGGTCAAGATTGTGTCTCCAATTTCGATTGGAACACACAAGGGTACAAAGTCGTATTTTTTTTAGAATTAATTAATAACGTCTGCGACGAATATTGTGCGACTAAAATGTAGCACAAGAAAGCATAATTATAAGTTACACAAAGGTCAGAATAGTAGGCGGGCATGTCTAGGATGAGGTGGTAAAATTTGTAGAAAGGCAATGGCTAGTAAGGTGCTCCAATTATCGAAGCAACGATAAGGTGCGCTAAGAGTTATAAATAATGTATACTTAAATCAAATACCGTGTTCTCTATCTAGTTGGATTCAAATTAGCACTAATTTCCCGTAGGATGGGTAACCTCCCTTAGGATGGGTGATCTCCATTAGGATGGGTAACCTCCCTTAGGAAGGGTGACCTCGCTTAGGATGAGTGACCTCCCTAGGATGGGTAACCTCTCGTAGGATGGATAAACTCTCGTAGGATGGGTAACCTCCCTTAGGATGGGTAACCTCTCGTAGGATGGGTGACCTCCCTTAGGATGGGTGACCTCCCTAGGATGGGTAACCTCCCTAGGATGGGCGACCTCCCATAGGATGGGTAACCTCCCGTATGATGGGTGACCTCCCGTAGGATGGGTAATCTCCCTCAGGATGGGTGACCTCCTGTAGGATGGGTAACCTCCCTTAGGATGGGTGACCTCCCGTAGGATGGGTAACCTCCCGTAGGATGAGTGACCTCACATATGATACATGACCTACGAGAGGTCAGCCATCCTACGGGAGATCATCCATCCTAAGGGAGGTTACCCATCCTAGGGCGGTCACCCATCCTACAGGAGGTCACCAATCCTAAGGGAGGTTACCCATCCTAAGGGATGTCACCCATCCTAGGGAGGTTACCCATCTAAAGGGAGGTCACCCATCCTACGAGAGGTTACCCATCCTAAGGGAGGTTACCCATCCTACGAGAGGTCACCCATCCTCAGAGAGGTTACCCATCCTAGGGAGGTCACCCAACCTAAGCGAGGTCACCCATCCTAAGGGAGGTTACCCATCCTAAGGGAGGTCACCCATCCTACGAGATATTATCCATCCTAATCTAGGTCACCCATCATACGAGAGGTTACCCATCCTAGGGAGGTCACCCATCCTAAGCTAGGTCACCCATCCTAAGGGAGGTCACCCATCTTAAGGGAGGTAACCAACCTAAGAGAGGTCCCCTATCCTAAAGGAGGTTACCCATCTTAGGGAGGTCAGCCATCCTACGGGAGGTCACCCACCCTATGGGAGGTCATCCATCCTACGAGAGAACACCCATCCTAAGGGAGGTCACCCATAGTTAGGGAGGTTGCCCATCCTATGAGAGGTTACCGATCCTATGGGAGGTTTCCCATCCTAAGGGAGTTCAGCCATACTTAAGGAGGTTACCCATCCTTTAGAAGGTTACCCATCCTATGAAGGTCACCCAACCTAAGGGAGGTTACACATCCTACGGGAGGTCACTCATCCGGAGGTTACCTATCCTAGGAAGGTCACACATCCGAAGGTTACCCATTACGTAGGATCGGTAACCTCTCGCAGGATGGGTGATATCCCGTAGGATGGTTAACCTCCAATAGGATGGGTAACCTCCATTTGGATGGGTAACCACCTGTAGGATGGGTAAACTCCCATAGAATGGGAAACCTCCCTAAGTATGGGTGACCTCCCATAGGATGGGTGACCACCCGTAGTATGGGTAACCTCCCTTAGGATGGGTGTGCTCCCGTAGGATGGGTGACCTCCGGTAGGATGGGTGACCTCCCTAGGATAGGTAACCTCCCTTATGATAGGTAACTTCCCTTAGGATAGGGGACCTCTCTTAGGTTGGTGACCTCGCTTAGGATGGGTGACCTCCCTTAGGATGGGTGACCTCGCTTGGGATGGGTGACCTCCCTAGGATGGGTAATCCCTCGTAGGATGGATGACCTCTCGTAGGATGGGTAACCTCCCTTAGGATGGGTAAACTCTCGTAGGATTGGTGACCTCCCATAGGATGGATGACCTCCCTTAGGATGGGTGATCTCCCTTAGGATGGGTAACCTCCCTAAGGTTGGGTGAGCTGGCTTAGGATGGATGACCTCCCTAGGATGGGTAACCTCTCATTGGTTGGGTGACCTCTCATAGGATGTGTAACCTACCTTAGGATGGGTAACCACTCGTAGGATGGATAACCTCCCGTAGGATGAGTGACCTCCCTTAGGATGGGTAACCTCCCTAGGATGGGTAACCTACCCAGGATGGGTGACCACCCGTAGGATGGGTAACCTCCCATAGGATGGGTGACCTCTCGTATGATGGGTAACCTCCCTTAGGATGGGTTACCTCCCGTAGGATGGATAACCGCCCTTAGTATGGGTGACCTCTCGTAGGATGGGTAACCTCCCGTAGGATGAGTGGCCTCACGTATGATAGATGACCTATGGGAGGTCAGCCATCCTATGGGATATCTCCCACCCTAAGGGAGGTTACCCATCCTAGGTAGGTCACCCATCCTACGGGTGGTCAACCATCCTAAGGGAGGTTACCCATCCTAGGGAGGTTACCCATCCTAAGGGAGGTCACCCATCCTAGGGAGGTTACCCATCTTACGAGAGGTCACCCATCCTAAGGGAGGTTACCCATCCTACGAGAGGTTACCCATCCTAAGGGAGGCCACCCATCCTACGGGAGGTCACCTATCCTAGGGAAGTTATCCAACCTACGAGAGGTCACCCATCCAAATGGAGGTTACCCATCCTAAGGTAGGTCATCCATCCTAGGGAGGTTTTCCATCCTAACCTCCCTTAGGATGGCTAACCTCCCTTAGGATGGATGACCTTCATAGGATGGGTAACCTCCATACGATGGGTGATTTTCATAGGATGGGTGACCTTCCGTCGGATGGGTGACCTCACCTAGGATGGGTAACCTCCCTTAGGATGGGTAACCTCTCCTAGGATGGTTGACTTCCCTTAGGATGGGTAACCTCCCTAGGATGGGTGGCCTCTCTAGGATGGGTAACCTCCCTTAGGATGGGTGACCTCTCGTAGGATGGGTAACCTCCTTCGGATGGGTAACCTTCCGTAGGATGAGTGACCTCCCTTAGGATGGGTAACCTCTCTTAGGATGGGTAACCTCCCTTGGGATGGCTGACCTCTCGTAGGATGGGTGATATCCCGTAGGATGGGTAACCTCTCATAGGATGGGTGACCTCTCATAGGATGGGTAACCTCCCTTAGGATGGGTAACCTCCCTAAGGATGGGTAACCTTCTCTTAGGATGGGTGACCTCCCATAGGATGGGTGACCTCTCGTAGGATGGGTAACCTCCCTAGGATGTGTAACCTCCCTTAGGATGGGTGACCTCCTGTAGGATGGATGTCCTCCCTTAGGATGGGTAATCTCTTTTAGGATGGGTAACCTCTCGTAGGATGTGTAACCTCCCATAGGATGAGTGACCTCCCTCAGGAAGGCTGACCTCCCGTAGGATGGGTAACCTCCTCCCGTAGGATGGGTGACCTCTCTAGGATGGGTAACCTCCCTAGGGTGGGTAACCTCTCTTAGGATGGGTAACCTCCATAGGTGGGTGACGTCCCTTAGGATGGGTGACCTCACGTAGGATGGGTGACCTCACGTAGGATTTAGGATGGGTGACCTCCCGTAGGATAGGTGACCTCCCTAGGATGGGTAAAATCCCTTAGGATGGGTGACCTCCTATAGGATGGGTGACCTCCCTAGGATGGGTGACCTTCCTAGGATGGGTGACCTCCCATAGCATGGGTGACCTCCCTATGATGGGTAACCTCTCGTAGGATGGGTGACCTCCCTTAGGATGGGTGACCTCAGTAGGATGGGAAACCTCCCTTAGGATGGGTGACCTCTCTTAGGTTGGGGACCTCGTTTAGGATGTGTGACCTCCCTTAGGATGGGTGACCTCACTTAAGATGGGTGACCGCCTATAGGATGGGTAACCTCTCGTAGGATGGTTAACCTCTACAGGATGGGTGACCTCCCGTAGGATGGGTGACCTCTCATTGGATGGGTAACCTCCCTAGGATGGGTGACCTCTCTTAGGATCGGTAACGTCTCGTAGGATATGTAAACTCCCAAGGATGGGTGACCTCCCGTAGGATGGGTGACCTCTCGTAGGATGGGTAACCTCTCTTAGGATGGATAACCTCTCGTATGATGGGTGACCTCCCTAGGATGGGTGATCTCCCGCAGGATCGGTGACCTCCCTTGGATGGGTAACCTCCCTAGGATGGGTAAAAACGCAAAGGATGGGTGACCTCCCACAGGATGAGTGACCTATTTAGGATGGGTAACCTCCATTAGGATGGGTGACCTCCCGTAGGATGAGTGACCTCCCTTAGGATGGGTGACCTCCCTTAGGATAGGTAACCTCCCTAAGATGGATGACCTCCCTAGGATGGGTAACCTCCCGTAGGATGGGTAACCTTCCGTAGGTTGGGTAACCTCCCTAAGATGGGTGACCTCCCTTAGGATGGGTGATATCCCATAGGATGGGTAACCATCCTAGGGATGGGTGACCTCCCGTATAATAGGTGACATCCCTTAGGATGAATAACCTCCCGTAGGATGGATAACCTCTCTTAGGATGGGTGTCCTCCCTTAGGATGGATAACCTCCCGTAGGATGGGTAACCTCCCTAGGATGGATGTCCTCCCTTAGGATGGGTAACCTCCATTAGATAGCTGACCTCCATTTGGATGGGTAACCTCTCGTATGATTGGTGACCTTTCGTAGGATGGGTAACCAACCTTAGGATGGGTGACCTCCCGTATGATGGGTGACCTCCTTTTGATGGGTGACCTCCCTAGGATGGGTGACCTCCCATAGGATGGGTCACATATAGAATGGGTGACCTCTCGTTGGATGGGTGATATCCCGTAGGATGGGTAACCTCCCGTAGGATTGGTGACCTCTCGTAGGATGGGTGACCTCCTGTAGTATGGGTAACCTCCTGTAGAATGGGTGACCTCCCGTAGGTTAGGTAACCTCTCGTAGGATGGGTGACCTTCATAGGATGGGTAACCTACATACGATGGGTGACCTTCATAGAATGGGTAACCTCCCTGTCACTACCACATTTCCAGATTAGGGCATTTGTGTAATTTCACTATTTTGAATAATTATGTATTTAATTAATCTGCTGAGTTTTATAAACTATTTATATGTTGTTAGTTGTGTTTGGTTTATGTCAAACCCTAGAACTCATTAGGACTAACCTAATGACTAAACCCTAATTTGAAACCCCAAATTCTAGAGAAACCCTAGAATTCCAATTTTAGGTTTGAACCTCAAACCCTAGAATGACTAAACCTTAGTTAATTAATTCTTCATGACTTAACATAGGGGTTTAAACTAATCCTATGCATTTGAAGCCTTAACCTAGTTTTAATATAAAAGGGAGCCACCCTCAACTTTTCTCCTTCATGAAGAAAGAAACCCTAGCCTCCATTAGAAAAGCCATTTTCCACACCCCCAAATTCGGAATCAAAACCTAGGATTCCATCTTCCTCCTCCAAAGCAAAGGGAAGCAAGGAGTTTGGGTCAAGGAAACTTGGGAAAGAAGAACTTTCATAGGGAAACCATCTCCCTATAGGTAAAATTCGTTTCTAACCCATTTTAATTTCTGTTTTCTGTTGATTATTGCCCATTAGGAAACCCCCTATTGTTTAGATTTCGATTTAGGGTTTTGATTTGGGTTTTGGTGACCTACATTGGATTTCCCCAATTTCGTGAACCCTAACCCTAGGTATTTGAGTGTAGGCTGTTTTCACCTCATGAATGAGAGTAGATTTCGATTCCTAGGGTTTCGATTTGGGGAAATTTCTGTGTCTATGTATAAATGTAGTGTGGGTCTTGTGTCCCCGTGTCTTGGGATGTCAGACACGGTGGAGTGCACTGTGTGCACAGTCGGGTCTGTGTCCATGTGTCACTAAGGAGTGAGTTGGGCAGATTTCCTATGTATCAGTATGAGCCTAGAACCCTTGTGTGTGTGTGAGTTAGATGTGAGGTGTATTTGTGTAGGAATTCTGTGTGTGTTTGAATGTGTATTCTGTGCAGGGTAGGTATTGTAATTCAGTGTGTGTAGTTCAGTGTCTGTGGGTGTATCAGTTTGTGTTGAGTTTTCATAGTGTATCAGGAATTAGGGGTTATTGGTATCGGGTATCCCATTTAAGCTGTGACAGTGTGAGTACCTCTATATGTGTAAGTGTGTGTATCAGTAGTTCTGTGTTGGAGTCGGGCCCAGGGTTGTGTATCAGACATTGGTATTGATAAGGGGATTCTATGTGTATGGATACCTGTGTTCCTCAATGAGTGCTGTGTGTGTTCTCAGTGAGTGCTGTGTGAGTGAGTGAGAATTTCCCAGTTCCAGTATGAGCATGCCTGTGTGAATAGCAGTGTACATATGTGTGTGTAGGTGACTGTGTGTGAGCCTAGCTGTCTATGTGAACTTGTGTCCATGTGTAGCAGTATGTGTGTGTAGTTGTTTATGTGTCAGTGAGTTAGTGAAGTGTAGAGGAGAGGGGGAATCTGTGCAGTTTGGACTGAGTAGTGATTCTCAGTGTCCCTGTGTTAAGGTGTGTGAGCAGTCAAATTTAGTGAGGGAATTTAGTTATGAGTTAACCTGTGTTAGGGGTTAAGAGAGGACAGTTCAGTATCTGTGTATCTGTGTGAGTTTTGCCTGTGTTAGAGTGTTAGTAGGATTGTAGGTTTAGTGAGTTTCAGTGTGTGCCAGTGTGAAATATGTCTGAAACTATATGTGTGTGTATCAGTAAACTGTTGTATACGTGTATCAGTTAACCTGAGTGATTAGATACCTACCAATGTGTCTGTGAATAATGTATGTGTGAGTGAATTACCTATGTGTTAGATGCCTGTGTTCTTTGTTTATCAGTATGTTTCAGTGATGAATCAATGTGTATCTGAGTATTAGCAACTGTGTCAACCTATGTGAGTGTAGGATTTTGTATTAGTGTGTGAGAGTGAGTGAGAATTCCCAGGTATGTGACTGTGCTTGTGTGTGTGTATGACTGCCTGTGAAGTTAGAACCTGTGTGTCAGTATGAGTGATACTGTGTGTGAGTGAGCTGTAGGTGAATGAACCAGTGTGTGTCTTTGTGTCAGTGAGTGTGAGAGTGCAGTGTGTTTTTGTGTTCTGTGAATCCCTGTGTATATGTGTGTGGCAGTGTATTAATTCCTAGTGTGTGTGAGTGAGTAGAAAACTGTGCTGTGCTGTGTACACATGTGTGTGTGTGTCCCAAAATCTTAGTGAGCCTGAGTGTGTGTGTGGACTGAGAACTCTCAGTAATACCTACAGCATCATTACCTGTGTGTGCTTTAGGTTAGTATTTGAGTGTAGGTGTGTAAACCAGTGTCTGTGTGCAGAATCATGTATCAGTGGCTCAGTGAGGTAGTTCCCAGGTAGCAGTATTTGGAAGAAAAGGGGAGGGAATTTGTGTATCAGTAATAATCATTGAGGTGAGTTAGAAATCAGTGTGCAGTGTGGGTTTTTAGTATCAGTGAGAGGTAGGATTTGGGTATCAGAATTAGTTAAGGACAGTGAGTTCCACTGTGTGTACCTAGTTGTCCTGCCAGTAGCCTTATGTTGTCTCAAGGGTCAGGCCATACATGTATGAAGTCTGAAATTTCAGACTGAAAACTGTGATGTGCAGTGTTGTGTTTTACCTTGAGTATTTGAGTTTTTAGTTGGGTTGATGAGAGGGTAGCTAATATGTATAACACCTATGGTTATATAGCTAAGGTAAATAAGTTAGAACTATATTATTACTAAAATAGAAACAAATTATAAATACTAGCTAGTATAGGTGGACACCCTAGTATCAATAACATATAGTTTATAATAGTAGCTATTATTATACTAGATACCTTAGTATGGTATAGAATTTGACTAGTGGACCTAGCTAACCTAGTCTAGACTTAGATATGACCTAGAAATATCATTTATTGGTTAGTTATTCATGCCATCTTTCATTTCACCCTATTGACATTGATATCTTATATATAGGTTCTTGTGACTCCATTTTGGACATCGATACTCACTCATCGCTCAGGACCACAGGCGAGTACATTCTCTGACAGTTTTCGTTTTGTTGATTACTTCTATAAATTGTAGTGTATTACATACTTGATTCCGACACTATGGATACACTGGTTAGCACCCTAGATCCCCATCATGAGGAGTCATGATTGGAATCCATCGTGCTAGCTGGGGATGGGGAACTATTAGTAGATTATGTGATCATATCCAAACATTTACATGCATCATAGCTCACCCCACTTCTCACGTCGGGTGCGGCCTGACCATTTACATGCATCATAGCTGTTATATATGATTAGCCTGACCACTACATGCATCACAGCTAACCATATGGTTAGCCTGACCTACATGAATCATAGTTAATCATATATAACCAGCCTGATCTAGTCCCAAGCCGATCACATAATAAACTGATACTTCAAACACTTAGCTAGATGTCTATTCTTCATTTCAGATTTACTTGTTCTAGCATTCACTGTATTTTGTTCATTGCTAGATATTCTATTGCCTATTTCATTTCTCCAGTACTTTACATTTCCAGCATTTATTCTCATCTTGTATTTCTTACACTGTTTATAGTCTTTGTCAATTTAATGAAACTGCTGTTAGTGTTTGTGCTTCGCCCCAATCCTGACTGGATAACATTTTTCAGAGGACCTGGAGAACTTTTGCCCCACTCATTACGGCCCAGGATTAGAGGGAGATTTCACTCCGGAAATCCCAGAGGAGCTGCCTATCCTAGAGGAGATCTTAGCTGCCTGTACTTAGATTACTTTTTCTGTATTTATTGTTTGAGACTGAGACTAAGTTATATTTATTATTTTGTGACTTTGTGAGGTCATCTACACCCAGGACTTGAGTTGCACTTTTGTGGTTGGTTTATAATAGAACTCTTTATTTCCATTCTCATCGTGCCCATTTATTTCATATAGCTTGTGATTGAGTATATTTATAGAACTGTGGATTATATTATCTTTGTCCTCCGTACGGAGTTGAGACTATTGACAGGATATATATTATGTTGAGACCTAGACAGCGTTCTACCGCCGATGCCGCGGCGTAGGCTGGACGTACCCACGACTCATGCCCAAATTCCGGGTGCGGGTCGTGACACGTTTTAGTGGTGGCCCATGCAGGTCGAGTCCTAGATTCGCATTTAGAGCGATATCGTAGTGGTGCTCGCTTAGAGTATTACTACGAGCCTGTTTTAGGAAATAGGAATTAGGCCGAGATTATGCTCAATCACAATTAGGAAATTTCTGATAATACTGCTCTTAATGATTACTTCCTTTAGAAATTTACTGTCCTCCCTTGATGATATCGTATCTATTACCTTAATCGATTCCTTTCGCGCTGTCCTCAGGATGCCGTCGAGGACCAGATCGCAGGATCAACAGCAGCCTCCGAGGCAGATCCAGCAGGCTTGTCACTTCTGTAAGAAGCCAGGTCACCTTTGGAAGAGCTGTAGGATGAGGCGAGGACTTTGTTTGTACTGTGGCACTGCGGGACATCAAGTGAGGGATTGTCTTCGAGCTTCTTATCTTCCCGACCAGTGCGCAGATCCAAATCAAAGAAGTCCAGTTAAGCCACATGTGGGACCGCAGATGGCTCATCATCAGCAGCACCAGACACCAGTTCGAGGACACATCCAGCAACAAAAGCCACAGAGATAGACTCAGCCCACTATCCATTGTGTGTATTGCAGGAAGATGGGACATACCAGAGACATCTGCAGGAAGAGGTTGGGCACATGTCTGTCCTGCGGATCGACAACACATCAGCTGAGGGATTGCCCTACCATACAGACTCGCCCAGGTCAGGGTGGAGCAGCCGCCCAGAGAGGACCAGATAAGGTACCTGCCGTACCAGGAGGCCAACAACAGAGAGGACCTCCACTTCCACCGCAGCAGCAGATGTTTGCTCAGCACCGGCAGCAAAGAGGTGCACCCCAGGGGCGAGAATACGCCATAGCAGTCGAGGAGGTCGAACCAGCAGGAGACTTGATCACAGGTTCAGTTCTTCTCGATTGTATTTCCGCATTTACCTTATTCGACTCTGGCGCTTCCCATAGTTTTGTGTCTGTATCTTATGCACTTCGACATCATTTAGAGACAGAACCACTAGCTAGGATTTGCAAGATCACGACTGGTGGAGGTATTTTCCTAGTCCGTGATTACTGCAAGGACCGAAGGGTGTCAGTAGGAGGCCGAGAATTGAGCGTGAGCTTACTCGTCATGCCACTCCCGGGGTACGATATTATACTCGGAATGGACTGGTTGAGTAGGCATCATGCTACTATAGATTGTTATAGAGGCAGAGTATTATTTCGACCACCAGGAGAGCCAGAGATCGAGGTCGCCATAGGAGCAGCGGAGCAGAACAGGATGCTCAATCACAATTATTGAGAGATTCCTGGGACGACCCTTGAGAATCTCATTATGAATTCCAATTTAATTCCTTTCCCCTTGTTTTCGTCTGTTCTCGCTTGTTGATATTGAGTTTGATTCTTGTTGATCAGTTGTTAAATTTAATTCTTGGTATCGTTGTTGAGTGGATTTTTATATATCAAGATGAGTTTTACGGGCTAAAATTTATGGTATCATCTGATGACATATATTGATGAGGACAGTGAGAAAGGTAAAACGTCTACTTTGGTTATGGAACCTAGAGTTTATCGCAGCCATACTAGTTGTAGTGACGAGAACGTAGGAACCTGACTAGGATGTACATACTGTAGTTATGAAACTTAGAGTCTCTCGCAGCCATACCGGTTGGCGTGGCGAGGATTCTAGATGACATGATTATAGGGTTGCATACCTTAGTTACGGAACCTGTCGTTTATCACACCTATGCTTACTGGCGTGGCGAGGATTCTGAGTGTCATGATTTCTGACAGACGTGTATGATTATCAGGTTGTATCTTAAATTGGTTCTTAAAATATCATCTCAAAACTTATCTATTTCTGTTGTTACAGGATTTTTCCATCGTTCTTTTGTTTGCTAGCAGTAGAATACCCTTAGTCCTCAATCCAGTTCATCACCATGGGGAGCTCCGGTATTGTTCGTACCGAAGAAGGACGGCACGGTGCGCATGTGCATTGATTATAGAGCTTTGAACAACATCACTATCAAGAACAAATACCCGCTGCCGAGGATAGATGATCTTTTCGATCAGTTGGCGGGGCGAGGGTGTTTTCAAAGATAGATTTGAGGTCAGGCTATCACCAGGTGAAGGTGAAGAGAGAAGACACGCCGAAGACAGCCTTTCGGACCAGATACGGCCAGTTTGTGTTCATGGTGATGCCATTTGGTTTAACCAATGCACCGGCAGTATGCACGAACCTGATGAACAAGGTGTTCCACCAGTACCTTGACAGTTCGTGGTGGTGTTCATCGATGATATTCTTGTGTATTCCAAGACCCCGAAGGAGCACGAAGAGCACTTGAGGTTGGTCTTAGAGACTCTCAGGAGGGAGGAGCTGTACGGGAAACTCTCTAAGTGTGAATTCTTCCTTGACAAGGTCGAATTTCTTGGGCACGTAGTATCGGGTGACGGAATCTCGGTTAACCCACAGAAGATCGAGGCAGTGGAGTCGTAGGCTACCCCAGTTCGGTAGCCGAGATCAGGAGTTTTCTCGGGCTAGCAGGATACTACAGGAGGTTTGTACAAGACTTCTCCAGGATTGCAGCGCCGATGACCAGACTAACTAGGAAGGATGTGGATTTTGTCTGGACGGAGGTGTCGTACACCGTTATCTTGGGACGATGTTGGAGGGAGAGCCTTGCTAGGACCAGAAATGGTTGTGGATGCAGCAGAAAAGGTGAAACTCATCAGAGACAGACTGCGAGTGGCGCAGGACAGACAGCGGCATTGGTCCGACAGCCACCGTAGACCCCTTGAGTTTCAGGTATAGATTATTATTTTTCTGGCTTGTGTGTGTTTGTTTAGACTGCGTGTTGAGACTGTTTTGTTTTAGGTTGGCGATCTAGTATTCCTACGGATTTCTCCGACGCGTGGCACGATTCGTTTTGGTGGAGGCGGAAAGCTTAGCCCACGCTACATCGGACCCTTCGGTATTCTTGCGAGGGTAGGTGCAGTGGCGTATAGACTAGACTTGCCGCTTGCATTAGAGGGAGTGCATGATGTGTTCCACGTGTCGCAGCTGAGACGGTACGTGGCAGACCCTAGTCACATACTTGATCACTCGGAGATCGAGGTTGGTCCGACGCTCAGCTACCCCGAGCAGCCCGTAGAGATCTTGGACCGCAGAGAGAAGGTGTTGCGGAACCAAACTATTCCTTTGGTTCGTGTGTCCTCCCTAGGATGGGTATCCTCCCGTAGAATGGGTAACCACCCTTAGGATGGGTGACCTTCATATGATGGGTAACCTCCCTAAGGGAGGTTACCTATGGTAGGATGGGTGACCTACCGTAGGATGGTTTTCCTCACTAGGATGGATGACCTCTCGTAGGTTGGGTAACCTCTAGTACGATGGGTAACCTCTCGTAGGATGGGTGACCTCTCGTAGGATTGGTAACCTCCCTATGATGGGTGACCTCTCGTAGGATGGGTAACCTCCATAGGATGGGTTTCCTCCATTAGGATGGGTAACCTCTCGTAGGATGGGTGACCATCCTTACGATGAGTGATCCCCCGTAGGATTGATAACCACCCGTAGGATGGGTGACCTCTCGTAGGATGGGTGACCTATCTTAGGATGGGTAACCTCTCATAGGATGGGTGACCTCCCTTAGGATGGGTAACCTCCCGTAGGATGGGTGACCTCTCATAGGTTGGGTAACCTCCCGAAGTATGGGTGACCTTCCTAGGATGGGTGACCTCTCGTAGGATGGGTGACCTCGATGGATGACCTCTCGTAGGATGGGTAACCTCCGTAGGTTGGGCGACCTCCCTTAGGATGGGTAACCTCTCGTAGGATGGGTGGCCTCCCATAGGATGGGTGATCCCCCGTAGGATTGTTAACCACCCGTAGGATGGGTGACCTCTCGTAGGATGAGTGACCTCTTAGAATGGGTAACCTCTTATAGGATGGGTGATCTCCCTTAGGATGGGTAACCTCCCGTAGGATAGGTGACCTCTCATATGTTGTGTAACCTCCCTAAGTATGGGTGACCTCCCTAGGATGGGTAACCTCCCGGAGAATAGGTGTCCTCCCTAGGATGGGTGACCTCCCGTAGGATGGGTGACCTCCCTTAGGATGGGTAACCACTGTTAGATGGTTGACCTCCACTTGGATGGGTGACCTCTCGTATGATGGGTGACCTCCCGTAGGATGGGTAACCTATGTAAGGATGGATGACCTTCCTAGGATGGGTGACCTCCCTTGGGATGGGTGACCTTCATAGGATGGGTGACCTATAGGATGGGTAACCTCTCGTAGGATGGGTGACCTCTCGTAGGATGGGTACTACCTTAGGATGGGTGACCTTCAAATGATGGGTAACCTCCCTTAGGATGGGTAACCTCCCGTAGGATGGGTAACCTCCCTAGGATTGGTGACCTTCATATGATGGGTAACCTATCTTAGGATGTGTGACCTCCCTTTGGATGGGTGACTTCCCTAGGATGGGTTACCTACCTTAGGATGGGTAAACTCCCTTAAGATGCGTAACCTCCGGAAGGGTAACCTCCAGTAGGATTGGTGACCTCCATTTGGATACGTGACCTCCCGTAGGATGGGTGACCTATAGGATGGGTGACCTCTCGTAGGATGGGTGACCACCTTAGGATGGGAGACCTCCCATAGGATGGGTAACCTCCCTAGGATAGATGACCTCTCATAGGTTGGGTAACCTCTATTTGGATGGCTAACCACCCGTATGATGGGTAACCTCCCTAGGATGGGTAACCTAGGATGGGTGTCCTCCTTTAAACTCAGTTAGATGGCTGACCTACATTTGGATGGGTAACCTCTCGTATGATTGGTGACCTTTCGTAGGATGGGTAACCAACCTTAGGATGGGTGAACTCCCTTAGGATGGGTAACCTCCCTAGGATGGGTGACCTCCCTAGTATGGGTGACCTCCCGTAGGATGGGTGTCCTCCCTAGGATGGGTGACCTACCTAGGACGGGTGACCTCCTGTAGGATGGGTGACCTCCTGTAGGATGGGTAACCTCCCTTAGGATGGGTGACATCCCTTAGGATGGGTAACCTCCCTTAGGATGGGTGACCTACCGTAGGTTGGGTAACCTCCCGTAGGATGGGTGACTTTACTTAGGATGGGTTACCCATCCTAAGGATGGTCACCCATCCTAAGGGAGGTCACCCACCCTTCCGGAGGTTACCCATCCTAAGGGAGGTCACCCATCCTAAGAGAGGTCACCCACCATTCCGGAGGTTACCCATCCTACGGGAGGTTACCCATCCTACACGAGGTCACCCATCCTCAGGGAGGTTACCTATCCTACGGGATATCACCCATCCTACGGGAGGTCACCCATCCTACGGGATATCACCCATCTTAAGGGAGGTTATCCATCCTAAGAGAGGTTACCCATCCAAATGGAGGTCACCCATCCTACGAGAGGTTACCCATCCCATATAGGTCACCCACCGTACGAGAGGTTACCCTTCCTAAGAGAGGTTACCCATCCTAAGGGAAGTCACTCATCCGATGGGAGGTCACCCATCCTAAGAGAGGTTACCCATCCTAGGAGAGGTCACACATCCTAAGGGAGGTTACCCATCCTAGGGAGGTCACTCATCATACGAGAGGTCACCCATCCTATAGGTCAACCAAACTTAGGGAGGTGACCCATCCTACGGGAGGTCACCCATCATATGGAGGTTACCCATCCTATGGGATATTACCCATCCTACGCGAGTTCACCCATCCTACGGAAGGTCACCCATCCTACAAGAGGTTACCCATCCTTAGGGAGGTCACCCATCCTAAGGTAGGTTACCCATCCTATGAGAAATCGACCATCCTACGGGAGGTTACCCATCCTACGAGAGGTTACCCATCCTACGGGATATTACCCATCCTAAAGGAGGTTACCCATCCTCTTGGAGGTTACCCATCCTAAGGGAGATTATCCATCTTAAGAGAGGTCACTCATCCTACGGGAGGTCATCCATCCTTAGAGAGGTTACCCATCCTACTAGAGGTCACCCATCCTAAGGGAGGTTACCCATCCTAGGAAGGTCACCCGTCATACGAGAGGTCACCTATCCTATAGGTTACCCATACTTAGTGAGGTAACCCATCCTACGAGAGATCACCCATCCTATAGGTCACCCATTCTATGGGAGTTTACCCATCCTTAGGGAGGCCACCCATCCTAAGAGAAGTTATCCATCCTAAGTTAGGTCACTCATACTACGGGCGATTACCCATCCTACGAGAGGTCATCCAACCTATTGGTCACCCATCCTACGGGAGGTCACCCATCCTAAGAGAGGTTACCCATCCTAAGGGAGGTCACCCATCCTAAGAGAGGTTACCCATCCTAGAGGGGTCACCCATCCTACGAGAGGTTACCCATCCTATAGGTCACCTATCTGATGGGAGGTCACCCATCTAATGTGAGGTCATCCATCCTTAGGGAGGTTACCCATCCTACGGGATATCACCCATCCTACGAGAGGTCACCCATCCTATGAGTGCTTACCCAACCTACGGGAGGTCACCCATCCTTAGGGAGGTCACCCCTCCTAAGGTAGGTTATCCATCTTACCGTGGGTCACCCATCCTAGGAAAAGTCAAGTCACCCATCCTAAGGGAGGTTACCCATCCTAAGCGAGGTTACCCATCCTACGAGAGGTTACCCATCCTTAGGGAGGTCACCCAACCACAGGTGGTTACCCATCCTACGGGGGGTCACCCATCCTACGGGGGGTTACCGATCCTAGGGAGGTTACCCATCGTACTGGAGGTTACCCATCCTAGGGAAGTCACCCATCCTTCGGGAGTTCACCCATCCAAATGGAGGTTACCCATCCTAGGGAGGTTACCCATCCTTAGGGAGGTTACCCATCCTAAGGGAGGTCACTCATCCTAGGGAGGTTACCCATCCTACGGGATATCACCCATTCTACGGGAGGTCACCCATCTTAAGGGAAGTCACCAATCCTAAAGGAGGTCACCCATCCTAAGGGAGGTCACCCATCCGAGGGAAGTCACCCATCCAAAGGGAGGTCACCCATCCTGTGGATGGTCACCCATCTTAAGGGAGGTTATCCATCCTACGGGGGGTCACCAATCCTAGGGAAAGTTAAGTCGACCATCCTAAGGGAGGTTAGCCTTCCTATGCGACGTCACCCATTCTAAGGGAGGTCACCTATCCTATGTTAGGTCACCCATCCTAAGGGAGGTCACCTATCCTATGGGAGGTCACCCATCCTATGTTAGGTCACCCATCCTACGGGAGGTTACCCATCCTAAGGTCACCTATCCTAATGGAGGTTACCCATCTTAGGGAGGTCACCTATCCTAGGTGAGGTTACCCATCGTACGAGAGGTTACCCATCCTAAGGGAGGTTACCCAACCTACGGGTGGTTATCCATCCAAATGGAGGTTACCTATCCTACGGTGGTTCACCCATCCTACGGAGGTCACCAATCCTATGGGATGTCACCCATCCAAAGGGAGGTCATCCATCCTAAGGGAAATCACTCGTCCCTACGTGAGGTCACCCATCCTAAGGGAGGTTACCCATCCTAAGGGAGGTCACCCATCCTACGGGAGGTCATCCATCCTAGGGAGGTCACCCATCCGGAGGACACCCTTTCTAAGGGAGGTCACCCATCCTAGGGAGGTCACCCATCGTATGGAGGTCACCCATCCTACGAGAGGTCACCCATCCAAATAGAGGTTACCCACCTTACGGGGAGTCACCCATCCTATGGGATGTCACCCATCCTATGGAGGTCACCCATCCTAAGGGAGGTTACTCATCCTAAGGGATGTCACCCATCAAAAGGAGGTCACCCATCCTATGAAGGTCACCTATCCTAAGGGAGGTTACCCAACCTATGGGAGGTCACCCATCCTATGGAGGTCTCCCATCCTAATGAGAGGTCACCCATCCTAATTAATGTTACCCAACATATGGGAGGTCCCCATCCTTAGGGAGGTTACCCATCCTATGGAGGTCACATATCCTTAGGAAGGACACCAATCCTATGGAAGGTCACCCATCCTTAGGGAGGTCACCCATCTTTGGAGGTCACCCATCCTATGGGTGGTCCTACGGGATATCGCCCATCATACGAGAGGTCACCCATCCTAAAGGTCACCCATCCTAAGGAAGGTCACCCATCCTTATGGAGGGCACCCATCCTATGGGTCACCCATCCTATGGGAGGTCACCCATCCTTAGGGAGGTCACCCATCCTAAGGGAGGTTACCCATCCTAGGGAGGTCACCCATCCTACAGGAGGTTACCCATCATAGGGAGATTACCCATCCTAGGGAGGTCACCCATCCAAATGGAGGTTACCCATCCAAGGGAGGTCAACCATCCTAGGGAGGTTACCCATCCTATGGGAGGTCACCCATCCAAATGGAGGTTACCCATCCTAGGGAGGTCACCCATCCTACGGGTGGTCACAGAGAGGTTACCCATCCAAATGGAGGTCACCCATCCTACGAGAGATTACCCATCCTAAGAGAGGTTAACCATCCTATGAATGTCTCCCATACTAAGGGAAATAGGTCACTCATCCTACGGGAGGTTACCCATCCTACCGTAGGTCACCCATCCAAATGGAGGTCACCCATCCTAAGGGAAATAGGTCACCCATCCTAAGGGAAATAGGTCACTCATCCTATGGAAGGTTATCAATCATATGGATGTTACCCATACTATGAGAGGTCACCCGTCCTAAAGGTCACACATCCTACGGGGGGTCACCCATCCTAGGGAGGTTACCTATCCAAATAGTGGTCACCCATCGTACGAGAGGTTATCCATTCTAAGGGAGGTTACCCATCCTACGAGAGGTCACCCATCCTACGGGAGGTCACTCATCCTACGGGAGGTCGCCCATCCTACGAGAGGTTATCCAACCGATGGGATGTCACCCATCCTAAGGGAGATTACCCATCCTAGGGAGGTCACCCGTCCTACGGGATGTCACCCATCCTAAGGAGGTTCCCATCCTAGGGAGGTCACCCATCCTACGGGAGGTCACCCATCTAAATAGAGGTTATCCATCCAAGGAAGGTCACCCATCCTACGGAGATCACATGGAGGTTACCTATCCTAGGGAGGTGAGGATGGGGGACCTCTATTACGTTGGGACCTCGCTTATGATGGGTGACCTACTGTAGGATGGGTGACCTCCCGTAGGATAGTTGACCTCCTTTAGGATAGGTGACATTCATAGGATGGTAACCTCTCGTAGGATAGGTAACCTCTCGTAGGGATGGGTGACCTTCCTTAGGATGGGTAACCTCTCTTAGGATGGGTGACCTCCCATAGAATGGGTGACCTCCCTAGGATGGGTAACCTCCATTTGGATGTGTGACCTCCCCTAGGATTGGTGACCTCCCTAGGATGGATAACCTCCCATAGGATGGGTAAACCTCCATTTGGATGGATGATCTCCCGGAGGATGGGTGATCTCCCTAGGATGGGTAACCTCTCATAGGATGGGTAACCTCTCTAAGGATGGGTAACCTCTTATAAGATAGGTCACCCAACCCAAGGGAGGTCACCCATCCTAAGGGAGGTTACCCATACTTGGGGGGGTTTCCTATCCTCAGTAAGGTCACCAATCCGGAGGAAACCCATCCTACGGGAGATCACCCATCCTTAGGGAGGTCACCATCCTAGGGAGGTTACTCATCCTAAGAGAGGTCACCTATCCTACGGGAGGTCACCCATCCAAAGGGAGGTTACACATTCTTGGGATGTCACCCATCCGAGGGAGGTCATTTATCCTACGAGAGGTCAGCCATCCTAAGGGAGGGGGTTTTGGCATTTCATTTGGATACGTATCATTGATTATCATGGATTACATGCCTAATGTTTGACTTAATGTTCTAGTGTATGTGTTGTTATTTCTAGGTAATCAGCCATCCTAAGGGAGGTAACCCATCCTAGGGTGGTTGCCAAACCTAGGGAGGTCATCCATCCTACGGGAGGTCAACCATCCTAAGGAAGTTTATCCATCATAGGGAGGTCACCCATCCTACTGGAGGTCACCCATACTTAGGGAGGTTACCCAATTTCATAGGGAGGTTCACCCATCCTAAGGGAGGTCACCCATCCTAAGAAAGTCACCCATCAAAGGAGGTCACCCATCCTAAGGAGGTCACCCATCCTATGGGAGGTTGAGGTCACCCATCCAACGGAGGTCACCCATCCAACTGAGGTCACCCATCCCTACGGAAGGTCACCCATCCTACGGGAGATCGAGGTCACTCATCCTATGGGAGGTCACCATCCTAGGGAGGTTACCCATCCTACAGGAGGTCACCCATCATATGGGAGATTACCCATCCTAGGGAGGTTACCCATCCTAAGGGAGGTCACCCATCCTACGGGAGGTCACTCATCCTACAGGAGGTCACCCATCTTATGGGAGGTCACCCATCCTACGAGGGGTCACCCATCCTAAGGGAGGTTACCAATCCTATGGGAGATCACCCATCCTAAGGGAGATCACCCATCCTAAGGAGGTTACACATCATATGAAGGTCAAACATCGTATGGAGGTTACCCGTCCTACGGGAGGTCACCCATCCAAATAGAGGTTACCCATCCTACGGGGGGTCATCCATCCAACGGGTGGTCATCCATCCTCCTATAGGTCACCCATCCTAGGGAGGTTACCCATCCTAGGGAGGTCACCCATCCTAAGACAAGTTTGGATGGGTAACCTCCCATAGGATGGGTAACCTCCCTCCATTTGGATGGGTGACCCCCCTTAGGATGGGTGTCCTTCCTAGGATGGGTAACCTTCTTGTAGGATGGAAACCTCCCAAAGGATGGATGACCTCCCACACGCTTAGGATTGGTGACCTCCTATAAGATGGGTGACCTCTCTTAGGATGGGTATCCTCCCTAGGATGTGTGTCCTCCCTAGGATGGGTGACCTAACATATGATGGGTGACCTCCCCATAGGATGGGTAATATCCCGTAGGATAGGTAACCTCCCTTAGGATGGGTGTCCTCCGGATGGGTGACCATCCGTAGGATAGGAAACCTCCCTAGGATCGGTGACCTCCCTTAGGATGGGTGACCTCCCTTAGGATTGGTGACCTCACTAAGGATGGGTAACCTCCCTAAGGATGGGTGACCTCTCGTAGGATGGGTAACCTCCCTTAGGATAGGTGACCTCCCGTAGGATGGGTAACTTCCTATAGGATGTGGGACCTCACATATGATAGGTGATCTCCCATAGGATGGGAGACCTCCCTTAGGATGGGTGACATACCTAGGATACGTAACTTCTCGTAGGATGGGTAACCTCCCTTAGGATGGGTGACCTCCCGTCGTATGTGTAACCTCCCTTATGATGGGTAGGAGGGTTACCTCCATAGGATGGGTAACCTCCCTTAGGATGGGTGACCTCCCTTAGGATGGGTAACCTCTTTTAGGATGGAAAACCTTCATAGGATGGATAACATCCCTAAGTGTGGGTGACCTCCCTAGGATGGATGACCTCTCGTACGATGGATGACCTCTCGTAGGATAGGTAACCTCTCTTAGGATGGGTGACCTCCCATAGGATGGGTAACCTCCTGTGGAATGGGGGACCTCCCGTATGATAGGTAATCTCCCATAGGATGGGAGACCTCCCTTAGGATGGGTGACCTTCATAGGATGGGTGACCTCTCGTAGGATAGGTAACCTCTCATAGGATGGGTGAACTCCCTAGGATGGGTGACCTCTCGTAGGATGGGTAACCTCTCGAAGGATGGGTGACCTCCCGTAGGATGAGTGACCTCCCTTAGGATGGGTAACCAAACATATGATGGGTAAACTAAAATAGGATGGGTAACCTCTCTTAGGATGGGTAACCTCCCTAAGGATGGGTGACCTATCTTAGGATGTGTAACCTTCATAGGATTGGTAACCTCCCTTAGGATGGTTACCTCTCTTTAACCTCACTAGGATGGGTAACCTCCCTAAGGATGGGTGACCTCCATAGGATGAGTGACCTCACGTATGATGGGTAACCTACATTTGGATGGGTAACCTCTCATAGGATGGGTGACCTCTCTTAGGATGGGTAACCTCTCTTAGGATGGGTGACCTCCCTTAAGATGGGTAACCTCCCTAGGATGGGTAACCTCATGTAGGATGGGTAACCTCCGGATGGGTAACCAACATACGATGGGTGACCTTCCTTATGATGGGTGACCTCCCGTAGTATGGGTAACCTCAATTAGGATGGGTAACCTCTCATAGGATGGATAACCTCTCTTAGGATGGGTAACCTCTCGTAGGATGAGTAACCTCTATAGGATAAGTGAACTCCTTTAGGATGGGTAACCTCTCTTAGGATGGGTAACCTCTCGTAGGATGGGTGACCTTAATTTGGATGGGTAACCTCTCTTAGGATGGGTAACCTCTCTTAGGATGGGTGACCTCCCTAGGATGGGTTACCTACCTAGGATGGGTGACCTCCCATAGGATGGGTAACCTCCCTAGGATGGGTGACCTCTCGTAGGATGGGTGACCTCTCGTAGGATGGGTAACCTCTCGTAGGATGGATAACCTCACTTTGGATGGATAACCTCTCATAGGATGGGTAACCTCCATTGGATGGGTGAACTACCTTAGGATGGGTAACCTGCATAGGATGGGTGAAGTCCCTTTGGATGGGTAACCTCTCTTTGGATGGGTGACCTCCATTTGGATGGGTGACCTCCATTTGGATGGATAACCTCTCTTAGGATGGGTAACCTCCCTTAGGATGGGTGACCTTCATAGGAAGGGTGACCTATCAAATGGGTGAGGGTGACCTCTCGTAGGATGGGTGATATATCGTAGGATGGGTAACCTCCCTAGGATGGGTGACCTCCCTTAGGATGGGTAACCTTCCTAGGATGGGTAACCTCTCTTAGGATAGGTAACCTCCCTTAGAGGTTACCCATCACGGGAGGTTACCCATCCTACGAGAGGTTACCCATCCTAGGGAAGTCAACCATCCTACGGGAGGTCACCCATCCTACTGGAGGTCACCCATCCTATGGAGGTTACCCAAACTTTGAGAGGTCACCCATCCTACGGTAGGTTACCAATCCTACGAGAGGTCACATATCCTATTGGTCACCCATCCTATGGGAGGTCACCCATCCTAAGGAAAATCACCCATCCTACATGAGGTCACCCATTCGGAGGTTACCCATTCTACGGGAGGTTAGCCACCTACGAGAGGTCACCCATCAAACGGGTGGTTACCCATCCAAATGGAGGTTACCCATCCTTCGGGAGGTCACCTATCCTAGGGAGGTTACCCATTCTATGGGAGGTTACCCATTCTAAGGGAGGTTACCCATCCTATGGGAGGTTACCCATCCAAATGTAGGTCACCCATCCTAGGAAGGTCACCCATCTTAAGGGTGGTTGCGCATCCTACGAAAGGTCAACCATTCCAAGGGAGGTTATCAATCCTACTGGAGGTCACCCATCCAAATGGAGGTCACCCATCCTACGGGAGGTCACCCATCCTAAGGGAGGTCACTCATCCTACGAGAGGTCACCCATCCAAATAGAGGTCACCCATCCTAAGGGAGGTAACCCATCCTAGGGAGGTTACCCAACCTACGGATGGTTACCCATCCAAATGGCGGTCACCTATCATACGTGAGGTCCCCCATCCTACGAGAGGTTACCCATCCAAATAGAGGTTACCCATCCTACGGGATGTCACCTATCATACGTGAGATCACACATTCTAGGGAGGTCAACAATCCTAGAATGGGTGGTTACCCATCCTACGAAAGGTCAGCTATCCCATGGGAGGTTACCCATCGAAAGGGAGGTCACCCATACGGAGGTTACCCATGCTAAGGGAGGTCACCCATCCTAAGGGAGGTCATCCATCCTACGGGAGGTCACCCATCTTAAGGGTAGTTACCCATCCTACGAAAGGTCACAAATCCTAAGGGACGTCACACATCCAAATGGGAGGTCACCCATCCTATGGAGGTCACCCATCCTACGGGAGGTCACCTATCCTACGAGAGGTCACCCATCCTAGGGAAGGTTACCCATCCTATGGGAGGTCACCCATCCTACGGGAGGTCACCCATCCTAAGGGTGGTTACCCATCCTACGGGAGGTCACCCATCCTATGAGAGGTTACCCATTATAAGAGTGGTTACCCATCCAAAGGGAGGTCCCCATCCGGATGTTACCCATCCTTCGGGTGGTTACCCATCCTAAGGGAGGTCACCCATCCTACGGGAGGTCACCAATCGTAAGGGAGGTCACCCATCCTTTTGAGGTCACCCATCCTATGAGAGGTCACCCATCATTTGGGAGGTTACTCATCTAAAGGGAGGTTACCCATCCTAATGGAGGTCACCCATCCTTGGGAGGTCACCCATCCTAAGGGAGGTTACCCATCATCCCAGAGGTTACCCATCTTAGGGACGCCATCCATCCTAAGGGAGGTTACCCATCCTACGGGAGGTCACCCATCCTACGGAAGGTTACCAATCCTACTGGAGGTTACCCATCATACGGGAGGTCACCCATCTTAGGGAGGTTACCCATCCTAAGGGAGGTCATCGATCCTAGGGAGGTCACCCATCCTAAGGGAGGTCACCCATCCTAAGGGAGGTCACCCATCCTATGAGAGGTCACCCATCCTATGGGAGGTCACCCATCCTATGGGAGGTTACCCATCCTATGAGAGGTTACCCATCCTGCGAGAGGTTACCTATCCGACGGGATATCACCCATCCTACGAGAGGTCACCCATCCTAAGGGAGGTTACCCATCCTACGAGAGGCCTCCCATCCTAAGAGAGGTTACCCATCCTATGAGAGGTTACCCATCCAAAGAGAGGTTAACCATCCTAAAGGTGGTTACGATTCCAAATGGAGGCCATCTATCCTACGAGAGGTTATCCATCCTAAGAGAGGTTACCCATCCTAAGGGAGGTCACTCATCCTACGGTAGGTCACTCATCCTACTGGAGGTTACCCATCCTACGAGAGGTCACCCATCATATAGGTCACCCATCCTATGGAAGGTCTCCCATCCTTAGCGAGGTCACCATTCCTAAGAGAGGTTACCCATCCTAAGGGAGGTTACCCATCCTAAGGGAGGTCACCTATCCTAAGGGAGGTTACCCATCCTAGCAAGGACACCCATCCAAATGGAATTTACCCATCATAGGGAGAAAACCAATCCAAATGGAGATTACCCATCCTAAGGGATGTCACCCAACCTACGGGTGGTTACCAATCCTAGGGAGGTCACCCATCCTAGGGAGGTCATCCATCCTAGGGAGGTCATCCATCCTACGGGAGGTCACCCATCCTAGGGAGGTTACACATCCTAGGGAGGTAACCCATCCTACGGGAGGTCACCCATCCTAAGTGAGGTTACCCATCCGGAGGGAGGTCCCCAAACCTACGGGTGGTTACCCATCCTAGGGAGGTCACCCTCCCTAAGATGGGTAACCTCTCATAGGATGGGTAACCTCCCTAGAATAGGTATCCTCCTACGATGGGTGACTTCCTATAGGATGGTTGACCTCCCATAGGATGGGTGTGCTCTCTAGGATGGGTGTCCTCCCTAGGATGGGTAAACTCCCGTAGGACAATCCTAGGGAGGTCACCCATCCTAAGGGAGGTCACCCATCCTATGGGTGTTCCTATGGGATATCACCCATCCTACGAGAGGTCACCCATCCTATTGGTTACCCATCCTACAAGATATCATCTATCTTAAGGAAGGTTACCCTTCCTAAGAGAGGTTATCCATCCAAATGGAGGTTACCCATCCTAGGGAGGTTACCCATCCTAAGGAGGTTACCCATCCTAGGGAGGTCACCCATCCAAATGGAGGTTACCCATCCTAAGGGAGGTCACCCATCCTATTGAGGTTATGCATCCTAGGGAGGTCACCCATCCAAAGGTAGGTTACCCATCCTAAGATAAGTTACCCATCCAAATGGAGGTTACCCATCCTAAGGAGGCCACCCATCCTACGGGAGGTCACCCATCCTAAGGGAGGTTACCCATCCTAAGAGTGGTTACCCATCTAAATAGAGGTTACCCATCCTAGGGAGGTCACTCATCCTAAGGGTGGTTACCCATCCTAGGGAGGTTACCCATCCTAGGGAGGTCACCCAACCAAATGGAGGGTACCCATCCTAGGGAGGTTACACATCCTAAGGGAGGTCTCACATCCTATGGGAGGTCACCTATCATACGTGAGGTCCCCCATCCTACAGAAGGTTACCCATCCTACGGGAGGTCACCGATCCTAGGGAGGTCACCAATCCTATGGAGGTCACCCATCCTAAGGTTACACATCCTAGGGAGGTTGCCCATCCAAATAAAGGGTACCCATCCTAGGGAGGTTACCCATCCTAGGGAGGTTACCCATCATACGTGAGGTCACCCATCCTAAAGGAGGTCACCCATCCTAAGAGTGGTTACCCATCATATTAAGGTCATCCATCATATGGAGGTCACCCATCCTAAGAGAGGTTATCCATCCTAGGGAGGTTATCCATCCTAAGGGAGGTTACCCATCCAAAGGGAGGTCACCCATCCTAAGGGAGGTCACCCATCGTATGGAGGTCACCTATCTTAGGAGAGGTTATCTTAAGAGAGGACACCCATCCTATGGGAGGACACCCATCCTAAGGGAGGTTACCCATCCTAGGGAGATTTTCTATCCTAGGTAGGTCACCCATCCAACGGGAGGTCACCCATCCTAGGAAGGTTACCCATTCTACCCATCCTACGGGATATCACCCATCCAATGGGAGGTAACCCATCCCAAGGGAGGTCACTCATCTTATGGTAGGTCACCCATCCTAAAAGAGGTTATCCATCCAATGGAAGGTCACCCATACCTAGGAAGGTTACCCATTTTAAGGGAGGTCATCCATCATAGGAAGGTTACCCACCATACGTGAGGTCACCCATCCTATAGGACGTCACCCATCCTAGGTAAATTATCTATGCTACCTAGGATGGGTGACCTCACGTATGATGGATAACCTCCCTAGGATGGGTAACCTCCCGTAGGATGGGTGATCTTCCGTAGGATGGATAACCTCCCTAAGGATGGCTGACCTCCCTTAGGATGGGAAACCTCCCTTAGGATGGGTTACCTATAGTAGGATTGATAACCTCCCTTAGGATGGGTGACCTACCGCTGGATGAGTGACCTCCCTTAGGATGGGTGACCTTCCGTAGGATAGGTAATATTCCGTAGGATGGGTAACCTCCCTAGGATGGGTAACCTCTCTTAGGATGGGTAACCTCCCTTGGATGGGTGACCTCCTAAGGATGGGTGACCTCCCATAACATGGGTGACCTATAGGATGGATAACCTCCCTAGGATGGATAACCTCCCATAGGATGGGTGACCTCCTGTAGGATGGGTAACCTGCCTAGGATGTATAACTTCCCTTAGGATGGGTGTCCTTCCGTAGGATTGGTGTCCTCTGTTAGGATAACCTCTTATAGGATTGGTAACCTCCCTAGGATGGGTGACCTCCCTAGTATGGGTAACCTCCTTTAGGGTGGGTGACCTTCCTAAGGATAGGTGACCTCCCATAAAATGGGTGACCTATATGATGGGTAACCTCCCTAGAATGGGTAACCTCCCGTAGGATGGGTGACCTCCCGTAGGATAGGTAACCTCCCTAGGATGGGTAACCATCCATAAGATGGGTGACCTCTTGTAGGATGGGTGATATCCCTTATGTTGTGTAACCTCCTTAGGATGGGTAACCTCCCTAAGGATGGCTGACCTCCCTTAGGAGGAGGTTACCCATCCTACAGGAGGTCACCCATCCGGAGGTTACCCATCCAAATGGAGGTTACCCATCTTACTGGGGGTCACCCATCCTACGGGGGGTCACCCATCCTATGGTAGGTCACCCTTCCAAAGGGAGGTCATCCATCCTACATTAGGTCACCCATCCTAAGGGAGGTTACCCAACCTAAGCAGGTTACCCATCCTAAGAAGGTCACCCATCCTTTGGGAGTTTACCCATCCGGAGGTCACCCATCCTACGGGAGGTGACCCATCCAAATGGACGTTACCCATCCTACGAGAGGTTACCCAACCTAAAAGAGGTTACAAATCCAAAGAGAGGTTACCCATCCTAAATGGGGTCACCCATCCTAGGGAGGTCACCCATCTTAAGAGCGGTCACCCATCCTAAGGGAGGTAACCCATCCTAAGGGAGATAGGATGGGTGACCTCCCGTAGGATGGGTGATATCCCGTATGATGGGTAACCTCCCATAGGATGGGTGACCTCCCTACGATGGATAACCTTCCTAGGATAGGTGACCTCTAGGATGGGTGACCTCCCTTAGGATGGGTTACCTCCCATAGGATGGGTGATATCCCGTAGGATGGGTGACCTCCCTTGGATGGGTGACCTCCTTTAGGATGGGTGACCTACTGTAGGATGAGTGACCTCCCTTAGGATGGGTGACCTTCCGTAGGATGGGTAATATCCCGTATAATGGGTAATCTCCCTAGGATGAGTGACCTCCCTTAGGATGGGTAACCTCTCTTAGGATGGATAACCTCTCGTAGGATGGGTAACCTCCCTTAGGATCGGTGACCTCCCTTAGGATGGGTAACATCTCTTAGGATGGGTAACCTCTCGTAGGATGGGTGACCTCCATTTGGATTGGTGACCTCCCTAGGATGGGTAACCTCCCTAGGATGGGTAACCTCCCATAGGATGGGTAACCTCCCTAGGATGGATAATCCCCTATAGGATGGGTAACCTCCATAGGTTGGGTAACCTCCCGTATGATGGGTGACCTCTTATAGGTTGGTTAACCTCTATTTGGTTGGGTAACCTCCCGTATGATGGGTGACCTCTCATATGTTGGGTAACCTTCCTAAGTATGGGTGACCTCCCGTTGGATTGGTGACCTCCCTAAGGATGGTAACATCTCTTAGGATGGGTGACCTCCCTAACGATGGGTGAACTTCCATAGGATGGGTGACCTCTCGTAGAATGGGTAACCTCTCTAAGGAAGGGTGACCTCCCGTAGGATGGGTAACCTCCCTACGATTGGTGACCTCCCATAGGATGGGTGACCTTCCTAGGATAGGTAATCTTCCTAGGATGGATAACTTCCCGTAGGATGGGTAACCTCCCTAGGATGGGGTGATCTCTCTAGGACGGGTGACCTATAGGATGGGTGACCTCTCGTATGATAGGTAACCTTCCAAGGATGGATAACCTCCCTTAAGATGGGTGACCTCCCTTAGGATGAGTGACCTTCCTTAGGATGGGTAACCTCTCTTTGGATGGGTAACCTCTCTTAGGATAGGTGACCTATAGGATGGGTATCCTCTCCTAGGATGGGTAAACCCTCGTAGGATGGGTGACCTCTATTTGGATGGGTAACCTCCATTTGGATGGGTAACCTCTCTTAGGATAGAAAACCTCTCGTAGGATGGGTAACCTCTAAAGGATGGGTAACCTCCCTTAGGATGGGTGACCTCCCGTAGAATGGGTGACCTCCCTTTGGATGGGTGACATCCCTAGGATGGGTGACCTCCCCTAGGATGGGTAACCTCTCTTAGGATGGGTGACCTCCCTAAGAATGGATAACCTGCCTTAGGAAGTTTACCTCCCATAGGATGGGTGACCTCCATAAGGATGGGTAACCACCCTTGGGAAGGTTACCTACCATAGGATGGGTGACCTCCCATAGGATGGGTGACCTCCCATAGGATGGGTGTCATCCCTAGGATGATGGGTGACCTCCCTAGGATGGGTGAGCACCCCTAGGATGGGTAACTTCTCTAAGGATGGGTGACCTCCCTTAGGGAGGTTACCTCCTGTAGGATGGGTGACCTCCCTAGGATGGGAGACCTCCCGTAGGATGGGTATCCTCTCGTAGGATTGGTGACCTCCCTTAGGATGGATAACCTCTCTTAGGATGGGTGAACCCCATAGAATGGGTGACCTCCCTAGGATGGGTAACCTCCATTTGGATGTGTGACCTCTCCTAGGATTGGTGACCTCCCTAGGATGGGTAACCGCCCATAGGATGGGTAACCTCCATTTGGATGGATGATCTCCCGTAGGATGGGTGATCTCCCTAGGATGGGTAACCTCTCATAGGATGGGTAACCTTTCTAAGGATGGGTAACCTCTTATAAGATAGGTCACCCAACCCAAGGGAGGTCACTCATCCTAAGGGAGGTTACCCATACTTGGGGGGGTTTCCTATCCTCAGTAAGGTCACCAATCCGGAGGACACCCATCCTACGGGAGATCACCCATCCTTAGGGAGGTCACCCATCCTAGGGAGGTTACTCATCCTAAGAGAGGTCACCTATCCTACGGGAGGTCACCCATCCAAAAGGAGGTTACCCATTCTTGGGATGTCACCCATCCGAGGGAGGTCATTTATCCTACGAGAGGTCAGCCATCCCAAGGGAGGGGGTTTTGGCATTTCATTTGGATACGTATCATTGATTATCATGGATTACATGCCTAATGTTTGACTTAATGTTCTAGTGTATGTGTTGTTATTTCTAGGTAATCAGCCATCCTAAGGGAGGTAACCCATCCTAGGGTGGTTGCCCAACCTCGGGAGGTCATCCATCCTACGGGAGGTCAACCATCCTAAGGAAGGTTATCCATCATAGGGAGGTCACCCATCCTAATGGAGGTCACCCATACTTAGGGAGGTTACCCAATCTCATAGGGAGGTTCACCCATCCTAAGGGAGGTCACCCATCCTAAGAAAGTCACCCATCCAAAGGGAGGTCACCCATCCTAAGGGAGGTCATCCATCCTATGGGAGGTTGAGGTCACCCATCCAACGGAGGTCACCCATCCAACTGAGGTCACCCATCCTACGGAAGGTCACCCATCCTACGGGAGATCGAGGTCACTCATCCTATGGGAGGTCACCATCCTAGGGAGGTTACCCATCCTACGGGAGGTCACCCATCCTATGGGAGGTTACCCATCCTAGGGAGGTTACCCATCCTAAGGGAGGTCACCCATCCTACGGGAGGTCACTCATCCTACAGGAGGTCACCCATCTTATGGGAGGTCACCCATCCTACGAGGGGTCACCCATCCTAAGGGAGGTTACCAATCCTATGGGAGATCACCCATCCTAAGAGAGATCACCCATCCTAAGGAGGTTACACATTATATGAAGGTCAAACATCGTATGGAGGTTACCCGTCCTACGGGAGGTCACCCATCCAAATAGAGGTTACCCATCCTACGGGGGGTCACCCATCCAACGGGTGGTCATCCATCCTCCTATAGGTCACCCATCCTAGGGAGGTTACCCATCCTAGGGAGGTCACCCATCCTAAGACAAGTTTGGATGGGTAACCTCCCATAGGATGGGTAACCTCCCTCCATTTGGATGGGTGACCCCCCTTAGGATGGGTGTCCTTCCTAGGATGGGTAACCTTCCTGTAGGATGGGAAACCTCCCAAAGGATGGATGACCTCCCACACGCTTAGGATTGGTGACCTCCTATAGGATGGGTGACCTCTCTTAGGATGGGTATCCTCCCTAGGATGTGTGTCCTCCCTAGGATGGGTGACCTAACATATGATGGGTGACCTCCTATAGGATGGGTGATATCCCGTAGGATAGGTAACCTCCCTTAGGATGGGTGTCCTCCGGATGGGTGACCATCGGTAGGATAGGAAACCTCCCTAGGATCGGTGACCTCCCTCAGGATGGGTGACCTCCCTTAGGATGGGTGACCTCACTAAGGATGGGTAACCTCCCTAAGGATGGGTGACCTCTCGTAGGATAGGTAACCTCCCTTAGGATAGGTGACCTCCCGTAGGATGGGTAACTTCCTATAGGATGTGGGACCTCACATATGATAGGTGATCTCCCATAGGATGGGAGACCTCCCTTAGGATGGGTGACCTACCTAGGATGCGTAACCTCTCGTAGGATGGGTAACCACCCTTAGGATGGGTGACCTCCCGTAGTATGTGTAACCTCCCTTATGATGGGTAGGAGGGTTACCTCCATAGGATGGGTAACCTCCCTTAGGATGGGTGACCTCCCTTAGGATGGGTAACCTCTTTTAGGATGGAAAACCTTCATAGGATGGATAAAATCCCTAAGTGTGGGTGACCTCCCTAGGATGGATGACCTCTCGTAGGATGGATGACCTCTCCTAGGATAGGTAACCTCTCTTAGGATGGGTGACCTCCAATAGGATGGGTGACCTCCCGTAGAATGGGTGACCTCCCTTTGGATGGGTGACTTCCCTAGGATGGGTGACCTCCCCTAGGATGGGTAACCTCTCTTAGGATGGGTGACCTCCCTAAGAATGGATAACCTCCCTTAGGAAGTTTACCTCCCATAGGATGGGTGACCTCCATAAGGATGGGTAACCACCCTTGGGAAGGTTACCTACCATAGGATGGGTGACCTCCCATAGGATGGGTGACCTCCCATAGGATGGGTGTCATCCCTAGGATGATGGGTGACCTCCCTAGGATGGGTGAGCTCCCCTAGGATGGGTAACTTCTCTAAGGATGGGTGACCTCCCTTAGGGAGGTTACCTCCTGTAGGATGGGTGACCTCCCTGGGATGGGAGACCTCCCGTAGGATGGGTATCCTCCCGTAGGATTGGTGACCTCCCTTAGGATGGGTAACCTCTCTTAGGATGGGTGACCTCCCATAGAATGGGTGACCTCCCTAGGATAGGTAACCTCCATTTGGATGTGTGACCTCCCCTAGGATTGGTGACCTCCCTAGGATGGGTAACCTCCCATAGGATGGGTAACCTCCATTTGGATGGATGATCTCCCGTAGGATGGGTGATCTCCCTAGGATGGGTAACCTCTCATAGGATGGGTAACCTCTCTAAGGATGGGTAACCTCTTATAAGATAGGTCACCCAACCCAAGGGAGGTCACTCATCCTAAGGGAGGTTACCCATACTTGGGGGGGTTTCCTATCCTCAGTAAGGTCACCAATCCGGAGGACACCCATCCTACGGGAGATCACCCATCCTTAGGGAGGTCACCCATCCTAGGAAGGTTACTCATCCTAAGAGAGGTCACCTATCCTACGGGAGGTCACCCATCCAAAGGGAGGTTACCCATTCTTGGGATGTCACCCATCCGAGGGAGGTCATTTATCCTACGAGAGGTGAGCCATCCCAAGGGAGGGGGTTTTGGCATTTCATTTGGATACGTATCATTGATTATCATGGATTACATGCCTAATGTTTGACTTAATGTTCTAGTGTATGTGTTGTTATTTCTAGGTAATCAGCCATCCTAAGGGAGGTAACCCATCCTAGGGTGGTTGCCCAACCTCGGGAGGTCATCCATCCTACGGGAGGTCAACCATCCTAAGGAAGGTTATCCATCATAGGGAGGTCACCCATCCTAATGGAGGTCACCCATACTTAGGGAGGTTACCCAATCTCATAGGGAGGTTCACCCATCCTAAGGGAGGTCACCCATCCTAAGAAAGTCACCCATCCAAAGGGAGGTCACCCATCCTAAGGGAGGTCACCCATCCTATGGGAGGTTGAGGTCACCCATCCAACGGAGGTCACCCATCCAACTGAGGTCACCCATCCTACGGGAGATCGAGGTCACTCATCCTATGGGAGGTCACCATCCTAGGGAGGTTACCCATCCTACGGGAGGCCACCCATCCTATGGGAGGTTACCCATCCTAGGGAGGTTACCCATCCTAAGGGAGGTCACCCATCCTACGGGAGGTCACTCATGAGGTCACCCATCTTATGGGAGGTCACCCATCCTACGAGGGGTCACCCATCCTAAGGGAGGTTACCAATCCTATGGGAGATAAACCATCCTAAGGGAGATCACCCATCCTAAGGAGGTTACACATCATATGAAGGTCAAACATCGTATGGAGGTTACCCGTCCTATGGGAGGTCACCCATCCAAATAGAGGTTACCCTTCCTACGGGGGGTCACCCATCCAACGGGTGGTCATCCATCCTCCTATAGGTCACCCATCCTAGGGAGGTTACCCATCCTAGGGAGGTCACCCATCCTAAGACAAGTTTGGATGGATAACCTCCCATAGGATGGGTAACCTCCCTCCATTTGGATGGGTGACCCCCCTTAGGATGGGTGTCCTTCCTAGGATGGGTAACCTTCCTGTAGGATGGGAAACCTCCCAAAGGATGGATGACCTCCCACACGCTTAGGATTGGTGACCTCCTATAAGATGGGTGACCTCTCTTAGGATGGGTATCCTCCCTAGGATGTGTGTCCTCCCTAGGATGGGTGACCTAACATATGATGGGTGACCTCCTATAGGATGGGTGATATCCCGTAGGATAGGTAACCTCCCTTAGGATGGGTATCCTCCGGATGGGTGACCATCCGTAGGATAGGAAACCTCCCTAGGATCGGTGACCTCCCTTAGGATGGGTGACCTCCCTTAGGATGGGTGACCTCACTAAGGATGGGTAACCTCCCTAAGGATGGGTGACCTCTCGTAGGATGGGTAACCTCCCTTAGGATAGGTGACCTCCCATAGGATGGGTAACTTCCTATAGGATGTGGGACCTCACATATGATAGGTGATCTCCCATAGGATGGGAGACCTCCCTTAGGATGGGTGACCTACCTAGGATGCGTAACCTCTCGTAGGATGGGTAACCTCCCTTAGGATGGGTGACCTCCCGTAGTATGTGTAACCTCCCTTATGATGGGTAGGAGGGTTACCTCCATAGGATGGGTAACCTCCCTTAGGATGGGTGACCTCCCTTAGGATGGGTAACCTCTTTTAGGATGGAAAACCTTCATAGGATGGATAACATCCCTAAGTGTGGGTGACCTCCCTAGGATGGATGACCTCTCGTAGGATGGATGACCTCTCGTAGGATAGGTAACCTCTCTTAGGATGGGTGACCTCCCATAGGATGGGTAACCTCCTGTGGAATGGGGGACCTCCCGTATGATAGGTAATCTCCCATAGGATGGGAGACCTCCCTTAGGATGGGTGACCTTCATAGGATGGGTGAACTCTCGTAGGATGGGTAACCTCTCATAGGATGGGTGACCTCTCGTAGGATGGGTAACCTCTCGAAGGATGGGTGACCTCCCGTAGGATGAGTGACCTCCCTTAGGATGGGTGACCAAATATATGATGGGTAAACTAATATAGGATGGGTAACCTCTCTTAGGATGGGTAACCTCCCTAAGGATGGGTGACCTATCTTAGGATGTATAACCTTCATAGGATTGGTAACCTCCCTTAGGATGGTTACCTCTCTTTAACCTCATTAGGATGGGTAACCTACCTTAGGATGGGTGACCTCCATAGGATGAGTGACCTCACGTATGATGGGTAACCTACATTTGGATGGGTAACCTCTCATAGGATGGGTGACCTCTCTTAGGATGGGTAACCTCTCTTAGGATGGGTGACCTCCCTTAAGATGGGTAACCTCCCTAGGATGGGTAACCACCATACGATGGGTGACCTTCCTTATGATGGGTGACCTCCCGTAGTATGGGTAACCTCAATTAGGTTGGGTAACCTCTCATAGGATGGATAACCTCTCTTAGGATGGGTAACCTCTTGTAGGATGAGTAACCTCTATAGGATGAGTGAACTCCTTTAGGATGGGTAACCTCTCTTAGGATGGGTAACCTCTCGTAGGATGGGTGACCTTAATTTGGATGGGTAACCTCTCTTAGGATGGGTAACCTCTCTTAGGATGGGTGACCTCCCTAGGATGGATGACCTACCTAGGATGGGTGACCTCCCATAGGATGGGTAACCTCCCTAGGATGGGTGACCTCTAGTAGGATGGGTGACCTCTCGTAGGATGGGTAACCTCCGTTAGGATGGGTAACCTCTCCTAGGATGGGTAACCTCACTTTGGATGGGTAACCTCTCGTAGGATGGGTAACCTCCATTGGATGGGTGAACTACCTTAGGATGGGTAACCTGCATAGGATGGGTGAAGTCCCTTTGGATGGGTAACCTCTCTTTGGATGGGTAATCTCCATTTGGATGGGTGACCTCCATTTGGATGGATAACCTCTCTTAGGATGGGTAACCTCCCTTAGGATGGGTGACCTTCATAGGAAGGGTGACCTATCAAATGGGTGAGGGTGACCTCTCGTAGGATGGGTGATATATCATAGGATGGGTAACCTCCCTAGGATGGGTGACCTCCCTTAGGATGGGTAACCTTCCTAGGATGGGTAACCTCTCTTAGGATAGGTAACCTCCCTTAGAGGTTACCCATCACGGGAGGTTACCCATCCTACGAGAGGTTACCCATCCTAGGGAAGTCAACCATCCTACGGGAGGTCACCCATCCTACTGGAGGTCACCCATCCTATGGAGGTTACCCAAACTTTGAGAGGTCACCCATCCTACGGGAGGTTACCAATCCTACGAGAGGTCACCTATCCTATTGGTCAACCATCCTATGGGAGGTCACCCATCCTAAGGAAAATCACCCATCCTACATGAGGTCACCCATTCGGAGGTTACCCATTCTACGGGAGGTTAGCCATCCTACGAGAGGTCACCCATCAAACGGGTGGTTACCCATCCAAATAGAGGTTACCCATCCTACGGGAGGTCACCTATCCTAGGGAGGTTACCCATTCTACGGGAGGTTACCCATTCTATGGGAGGTTACCCATCCAAATGTAGGTCACCCATCCTAGGAAGGTCACCCATCTTAAGGGTGTTTGCGCATCCTACGAAAGGTCAGCCATCCCAAGGGAGGTTATCAATCCTACTGGAGGTCACCCATCCAAATGGAGATCACCCATCCTACGGGAGGTCACCCATCCTAAGTTAGGTCACTCATCCTACGAGAGGTCACACATCCAAATAGAGGTCACCCATCCTAAGGGAGGTAACCCATCCTAGGGAGGTTACCCAACCTACGGATGGTTACCTATCCAAATGGCGGTCACCTATCATACGTGAGGTCCCCCATCCTACGAGAGGTTACCCATACAAATAGAGGTTACCCATCCTACGGGATGTCACCTATCATACGTGAGATCACACATTCTAGGGAGGTCAAAAATCCTAGAATGGGTGGTTACCCATCCTACGAAAGGTCAACTATCCCATGGGAGGTTACCCATCGAAAGAGAGGTCACCCATACGGAGGTTACCCATGCTAAGGAGGTCACCCATCCTAAGGGAGGTCATCCATCCTACGGGAGGTCACCCATCTTAAGGGTGGTTACCCATCCTACGAAAGGTCACAAATCCTAAAGGAGGTCACACATCCAAATGGGAGGTCACCCATCCTATGGAGGTCACCCATCCTACGGGAGGTCACCTATCCTACGAGAGGTCACCCATCCTAGGGGAGGTCACCCATCATATGGGAGGTCACCCATCCTAAGGGTGGTTACCCATCCTACGGGAGGTCACCCATCCTATGAGAGGTTACCCATTATAAGAGTGGTTACCCATCTAAAGGGAGGTCTCCATCCGGATGTTACCCATCCTTCGGGTGGTTACCCATCCTAAGGGAGGTCACCCATCCTACGGGAGGTCACCAATCCTAAGGGAGGTCACCCATCCTATTGAGGTCACCCATCCTATGAGAGGTCACCCATCATATGGGAGGTTACTCATCTAAAGGGAGGTTACCCATCCTAATGGAGGTCACCCATCCTTGGGAGGTCACCCATCCTAAGGGAGGTTATCCATCATCCCAGAGGTTACCCATCCTAGGGACGCCATCCATCCTACGGGAGGTTACCCATCCTACGGGAGGTCACCCATCCTACGGAAGGTTACCAATCCTACGGGAGGTTACCCATCATACGGGAGGTCGCCCATCTTAGGGAGGTTACCCATCCTAAGGGAGGTCATCGATCCTAGGGAGGTTACCCATCCTAAGGGAGGTTACCAATCCTACGAGTGGTCACCCATCCTAAGGGAGGTCAGCCATCCTACGGGAGGTCACCCATCCTATGAGAGGTCACCCATCCTATGGGAGGTCACCCATCCTATGGGAGGTTACCCATCCTATGAGAGGTTACCCATCCTGCGAGAGGTTACCTATCCGACGGGATATCACCCATCCTACGAGAGGTCACCCATCCTAAGGGAGGTTACCCATCCTACGAGAGGCCTCCCATCCTAAGAGAGGTTACCCATCCTATGAGAGGTTACCCATCCAAAGAGAGGTTAACCATCCTAAAGGTGGTTACGATTCCAATTGGAGGTCATCTATCCTACGAGAGGTTATCCATCCTAAGAGAGATTACCCATCCTAAGGGAGGTCACTCATCCGACGGTAGGTCACTCATCCTACTGGAGGTTACCCATCCTACGAGAGGTCACCCATCATATAGGTCACCCATCCTATGGAAGGTCTCCCATCCTTAGGGAGGTCACCATTCCTAAGAGAGGTTACCCATCCTAAGGGAGGTCACCCATCCTAAGGGAGGTTACCCATCCTAAGGGATGTCACCTATCCTAAGGGAGGTTACCCATCCTAGCAAGGACACCCATCCAAATGGAAGTTACCCATCATAGGGAGGACACCCATCCAAATGGAGATTACCCATCCTAAGGGATGTCACCCTACCTACGGGTGGTTACCAGTCCTAGGGAGGTCACCCATCCTAGGGAGGTCATCCATCCTAGGGAGGTCACCCATCCTACGGGAGGTCACCCATCCAATGGAAGGTCATCCATCCTAGGAAGGTTACACATCCTAGGGAGGTAACCCATCCTACGGGAGGTCACCCATCCTAAGTGAGGTTACCCATCCGAAAGGAGGTCCCCAAACCTACGGGTGGTTACCCATCCTAGGGAGGTCACCCTCCCTAGGATGGGTAACCTCTCATAGGATGGGTAACCTCCCTAGAATATGTATCCTCCTACGATGGGTGACCTCCTTGTAGAAGCATGAAAAATACGCTGGAACGATCTACGCAGCATCTCGATACAGAGCAGCGTAAGCAGAGGCCTTCGAAGCCATCCAACGTAAAACAGGCTTCTTCATCGCCTCCATGGCGTAAAACCCAGCCGCTCTCAAAGCAGCGTTAAAACGTACGAGGAACGCTTCGTCTTCCCCGAAATGAACCTGTCAAGTCACGCGGTGAACCTGGCCTCTGACTCCTGACAAAAAGTACTGCACGGCTACCCAGACGACGGCTGGAAAAGATGGCAGACCCCTCGGGACGCACCCCGCAGTATGATGACGGATCTCTGCATTTAATGCAGAGGATTTGGTTAAATATCACCAAACCGTCGCCTACCAAAATCCTCCCAGCGTAAACCGCTCTTTCGCGTACAAGGGAATATGCTGCCTTGTTTACACAGGCGAACATGAGCTGTTTCACGCTCCGCAGTAAGGCAAACCGCTGCCACGTCAAAAGCTGCACTTCGTACGGGGCTCGAGGCACGTCTCTACATCTAATTGCACAGAGCAGTGAGAGTTTCCCTCAAGGCACGTCTCCGCGACGGATGCACAGAAGGGCTGCAGACCTTCAAAAACACGTCTCCGCATTTAATGCACAAGATGATGACAAATCTCTGTAGAAGATTTGATTACATCTTCAAAAGCCGTAATTCCGGCTAAAATGTCCGCATCAGCACTTCAACTCGGTACGCAGTGGCTTCTACGCCCGCTCAGGATCAGTGCTCCCTCGGCTTCCAACGCCTTCTCGGTCTCTACGACTATTCGGCTCCTATGACCACTCGGCTTCTATGCCTGTTCGGCTCCTATGCCCACTCGGCCTCTATGCCCTTTCGGCTTCTATGCCTGCTCGGCTTCTATGCCTATTTTGGCTTCTACGCCAAGGTGACAGTCGCTTGGCTTTTACGCCAACCCCTGCTACACAAGGGAAACCTACCTACGTGGCTTCTACGCCGTGATCTTCGTAGCAGATATACGCGTTTTGTCCCCTTAGTTGGACACGCATCACATGCTCACTCAAAAGGTCATTTACACGCAGGCATTGGTTATTTTAAACCGTTGTGTAAAAGGGTGCTGTACTGTCCACTCCTCGGTTGTTACACCGACGGAGTGATCACTGTCACCAAAACTCTATAAATAGAGACCCCTATCAATGGGGAAAAAAGGTCGGGAAAATTGGTCAAGAAAACCAGTACAAGATCAAAGGTCGAAAAATTAGAAACTCGAAGATCGGACAAGGTCATCGAACCAGAGATCAAGGAGGAGAGATAGAGGGAGAGAGAGGAGAACCCAGAGCTCGGGCAAGGAACAGGGAGCGACGACCTTCAGCATCGCGCATCCACCCTCCTTTGCAACCTCCGAAGCTGCATCCTGTCTTCCACGGCACTTCTTCAACATCGTGTAGTCCAAGGGCTAAAGTGATCGACCGCAGATCAGACACCTATAGCAATTTATACCCAGATTAAATAAATTGTACTCCCACATTCTCGTATAGGATTACATTGTACAAGTTTGTTTGTAAACCAAAGGGCGCGGGCCTCTTATAACCCCGTCATTGAAATACACTTTCATTCTTTCGTTTAATACCACAAACAAGATGGCGACTCTGCTGGGGACATCTTTCTCTTCTGACGAGGAAGTAATTTCTCAACACGATGCGGTATCTGTAGGAACCGTGAAGAAGACACTGGTCGTTCAGTTCGACCAGTCTGCCTACGAAGACATGCTTCGGACTGGGGGTAGCTCTCACTCTCTTTCCGTCCAAGACAGCAGGAAGCTGCGCAAAGTATGGATGCCCAAGACATCCTCCGCCGTTCCTGTGGACTCTCCGATCTCTCCGATCTCTCCGACCAATGAGGTGGTAGCATCGCTCCCTCCGTGCCCCGCACGTAAAATTCAGTCTCCCGCTACGCGCGGTACAGACAAAGCTTCTGGCAAAGCCTCAGCGCTAACCCAGGAGTACCCACTGCGTTCTATGGGCAGAAATCAGTCTCCCGCTACGCGCGGTACAGACAAAGCTTCTGGTAAAGCCTCAGCGCTAACCCAGGAGTATCCTCTGCGCTCCATGCACAGAAATCAGTCTCCCGCTACGCGCGGTACAGACAAAGCTTCTAGCAAAGCCTCAGTGCTAACCCAGGAGTATCCACTGCGTTCTACGCGCAGAAATCAGTCTCCCGCTATGCGCGGTACAGACAAGACCTCTGATGGCGCCTCAACACCAAATCAGAAGTACAGATCACGCTCTACGCGCAAAATGACATCTGACCTTTACGGTGAACCAGACGAGCGCGGCGATCTCCGCAGAGGAAAGCAGGCGGGTGAATATTCAACTACTGGGCCCTTACGCCAGCAAAAGAATGATCTGCCTACTCTCCGAATTACGCGAGAAGCTAATGGCCAACTGAGAGCCTCTTCAGCCTCACGCCAGACTGAGCGAATCTCCAAGTTACGCCAGGAACAATCCCTCGGCATAAAACAAGCTCAGATTGCGAAAAGACACCCTCCCGGGGGATTATCCGCCGCCCAGATGGCCAACCTGTTGTATACAGGCGGTATAGGAAAAACCGGGGTGACCAGTCTCCGCGTACCCGCTGAGGGGAACAGAAGACACAAGCCTTCGTCTTCCTCTTCGACAAATCCTCCGGACCTGCACACCTATCTAATCCAAAAAGACAAAAATAGGAGTCGTAAAACCGTCAGACGAGGAGAGATCGTATGGGAAAATGCATCAACATCTAAAGTCATCATGATGTATGAACCAGATAAAGATAATGCCTTTATTGTCCCTCCTACCCGCGGCGATCAGCATCCAATAGTCTTCAAACAAAAATGGAACGGTCCGGTTGAACATGAAGAATTCCGCGAGCCTGAGAGTGGGAAAATACAAATCCACAGGTACAGCCCACAGGCTTTGAAGATTATACAGAACATGGGTTATGATTTGGAATCAAAGCAAGACCTCTCGTAGGATGGGTAACCTCCCTTAGGATGGATGACCTCCCGTAGGATGGGTAACCTCCCGTAGTATGAGTGACCTATCTCCCTTAGGATGGGTAACCTCCCTTAGGATATGTGACCTCCCGTAGAATGGGTGACCTCTCGTAGGATGGATAACCTCCCTAGGATGGGTGACCTCCCTAGGATGGGTCACCTCCCGTAGGATGGGTGATCTCTCGTAGGATGGGTAACCTCCCTTAGGATGGGTGACCTCTGGTAGGATAGATGATATCCCGTAGCATGAGTAACCTCCTGTAGGATGAGTGACCTATTTCCCTTAGGATGGGTGACCTCAATTTGGATGGGTGACCTCTCGTAGGATGGGTAACCTCCCTTAGGATGGGGGACCTCTCGTAGGATGGGTGATATCCCGTAGGATAGGTAACCTCCCGTAGGATGAGTGACCTATTTCCCTTATGAAGGGTGACCTCAATTTGGATGGGTTACCTCCTGTAGGATGGGTAACCTCCCTAGGGTGGGTGACCTCCCGTAGGATGGGTGACCTCCCTTAGGATGGGTGACCTCTCGTAGGATGGTTTATATCTCGTTGGATAGGTAACCTCTCGTAGGATAGGTAACCTCCCTTAAGATGGGGTGACCTCTCAAAAAATGGGTGACCTCCCTAGGATGGGTGACCTTCCGTAGGATGGGTGACCCCTCGTAGGATGGGTGATATCCCGTAGGATGGGTAACCTCCCGTAAGATGAGTGACCTATTTCCCTTAGGATGGGTAACCTCTCTTAGGATGGGTAACCTCTCGTAGGATGGGTAACCTCCCGTATGATGGGTGACGTCTCGTAGGATGGGTAACCTTCCTTAGGATGGGTGACCAACCGTAGGATGGGTAACCTCCATTTGGATGGGTGACCTCCCGTAGGATGGTTACCTCCATTTGGATGGGTAACCTCCGGATGGGTGACCTCCCATAGGATGGGTAACCTCCGGATGGGTGACCTCCCTATGATGGGTAACCTCCATAGGATGGGTGACCTCCATATGATGGGTAACATCCTGTAGGATGGGGGAACTCCACACGATGGGTGACCTATAGGATGGGTAACCTTCCTAGGATGGGTGACCTCCCGTATGATGGGGATCCTCCCTTAGGATGGGTAACACTCGTAGGATGGGTGACCTACATTTGGATGGGTAACATTCCTAGGATGGGTGACCTCCCATAGGATGGGTGACCTCCTTATGATAGGTGACCTCCCGTAGGATGGGTAACCTCCATTTGGATGGGTAACCACCCCGTATGATGGGTGACCTCTCATAGGTTGGGTAACCTCCCTAGGATGGGTAACCTCCTATAGGATGGGTGACCTCCCTTTCGATGGATAACCTCTTTTGGAATGGCTGACCTCTCGTTGGATGGGTAACGTCCTGTAGGATAGATGACCTTACTTTTCCTAGGATAGGTAACCTCCGGATGTATGACCTCCCCTTCGATGGGTAACCTCCCTTGGGATGGCTGACCTTCCGTAGAATGGGTAACCTCCGTTAGGATTGGTGACCTAACTTAGGATGGGTGACCTCCCATAGGATGAGTAATTTCCCTTAGGATGGGTGACCTCCCTTCGGATGGGTGACTTCCCTAGGATGGGTGACCTCCCTTTGGATGGGAAAACTCCCTTAGGATGGGTAACCTCCGTATGGGTAACCTCTCGTAGGATGGGTGACCTCCCTAGGATGGATGACCCCCCGTAGGATGGGTAACCTCCGTTTGGATGGGTGATATCTCGTAGGATGGGTAACCTCCCTAGAATGGTTAATGTCCCTTAGGATTGATAACCTCCCTAAGTATGGGTGACCTCCCATAGGATGGGTGACCTATAGGAATAATGACCTAACTTAGGATGGGTGACATCCCGTAGGATGGGTAACCTCCCTTTGGATGGGTGACCTCCCTTAGGATGGGTGACATCTCATATGATGGGTAACCTCCCATAGGAAGGGTGACCTCCCGTAGTTTTGGTAACCTCCCTTAGGATGGGTAACCTCTTTTAGGATGGGTGACCACTCTCTTAGGATGGGTAACTCCCTTAGGATGGGTGACCTCCCTTAGGATGGGTGACCTATATGATGGGTGACCTCGCGTATGATGGGTGATATCTCGTAGGATGGGTAACCTCCCTAGGATGGGTGACCTATATGATGGGTGACCTCTCGTAGGATGTGTGATATCCCTCCATAGGATGGATGACTTTACTTTCCCTAAGATAGGTAACCTCCGGATGGGTGACCTCCCTTTCGATAGGTTACCTCCCTTGGGATGGCTGACCTCCCGTAGGATGGGTGACCTACATAGGATGGGCGACCTCTCGTAGGATGGGTAACCTCTCGTAGGATGGGTGACCTCCCGTAGGATGGGTGACCTCCCTTAGGATGGGTAACCTCTTGTAGGATGGGTGACCTCCAGTTGGATGGATGACCTCCCTTAGGATGGGTGGCCTCCAGTAGGATGGGTAACCTCCCTTAGGATGGGTGACCTCTCTTTAAGAATGGGTAACCTCACTTAAAATGGGTAACCTCCCTTAGGATGGGTGACCTCCTTAAGGACCTCCCTAGGATGGGATAACCTCCCTAGGATCGGTGACATATAGGAGGATGGGTTTCCTTTCCCTAGGAAAGGTAACCTCCAGATGGGTGACCTTAATGAGGATGGGTAACCTCCCTTCGGATGGGTGACCTCCCTAGGATGGGTGACCTATTGGAGGATGGGTTTACTCACCCATCCTACGGGAGGTCACCCATCCTATGGGAGGTTACCTATCTTACGAGAGGTCACCCATCCTACGGGAGGTTACCCATCATAAGGGAAGTCACCCATCCTACGGGAGGTTACCCATCCTACGAGAGGTTACCCATCCTACGAGAGGTCACCCAACCTAAGGGACGTTACCCATCCTACGGGAGGTCACCCATCCTACGGGAGGTAAGCCATCCGAAGGGAGGTTACCCATCGAAAGGAGGTCACCCATCCGTAGGTTACCTATTCTAGGGAAAGTAAAGTGACCCATCCTACGGGAGAGATATCACCCATCCTACGAGAGGTCACCCATCCTAGGGAGGTTACCAATTCTACAAGATATTACCCATCCTACGAGAGGTCACCCATCCTAAGAGAGGTTACCCATCCTAAGGGAGGTTACCCATCCTACGGGAGGTTACCCATCTTACGGGAGGTCACTCATCCTAAGGGAGGCTACCCATCCTACGAGAGGTCACCCATCCTACGGGAGGTTACCCATCCTAAGGGATGTCACCCATCCTAAGGGTGGTTACCCATCCTACGGTATATCACCCATCCTACGAGAGGTCACCTATCCTACAGGTCACCCATCCTATGGGAGGTCACCCATCTTTAGGGAGGTCACCTATTCTAAGGGAGGTTACCCATACTAGGGTGGTTACCCATCCTACGGGATATCACCCATCCAAATAGAGGTTACCCATCCTACGGGGGGTCACCCATCCTAGGGAGGTCACCCATCCTATAAGAGGTCACCCATCCGGAGGTTACCTATCCTAAGGGAGTTTATCCATCCTAAGGGAAGTCACCCATCCTAGGAAAGTCACCCATCCAAAGCGAGGTCACCAATCCTAAGGAAACTCACTCATCCTACGGGAGGTTACCCATCCTAAGTTAGGTCACCCATCCTAACGGAGGTTACCCATCCTACGGGAGGTCAGCCATCCCAAGGGAGGTTACCCATCGAAAGGGAAGTCACCTATCCGGAGGTTACCTATCCTAGCGAAAGTAAAGTCACCTATCCTATGGGAGGTTACCCATCCTACGAGAGGTCAGCCATCCCAAGGGAGGTTACCCATCCTACGAGAGGTCACCCATCCAAAGGGAGGTTACCCATCCTAGGGAGGTCCATCCTACGGATATCCCATAGTATGGGCAACTTCTTATAGGATGGGTAACCTCCATATGGATGGGTAACCACCCTTATGATGGATGACCTCTCATAGGTTAGGTAACCTCCCTAAATATGGGTGACCTCTCATTGGATAGGAAACCTCCAATAGGATGGGTAACCTCCCTAAGGATATGATGGGTGACCTCTCGTAGGATGGGTTACCTCCCTTAGGATGTGTGTCCTCCCGTAGGATCGGAGACCTCCAGTAGGGTGTGTAACCTCACGTAGGATGGGTGACCTTCCTAGGATGGGTAACCTCCCTTATGATAGGTAACCTCCCTTAGGATAGGGATCTCTCTTAGGTTGGTGACCTCGCTTAGGATGGGTGACCTCCATTAGAATGGGTGACCTCGCTTAGGATGGTTGACCTCCCTAGGATGGGTAACCTCTCGTAGGATGGGTGACCTCTCGTAGGATTGATAACCTCCCTAAGGATGGGTAACCTCTCGTAGGATGGGTGACCTCCCATAGGAAGGGTGACCTCCCTTAGGATGGGTGATCTCCATTTGGATGGGTAACCTCCCTTAGGATGGGTGACCTCGCTTAGGATGATTGACCTCCCTAGGATGGGTAATCTCTCGTAGTATGGGTGAACTCTCGTAGGATGGGTAACCTCCCTAAGGATGGGTTACCTCTCGTAGGATGGGTGACCTCCCTTAGGATGGGTGACCTCCCTAGGATGGGTGACCTTCCATAGGATGGGTAACCTCCCGTATGATGGGTGACCTCCCGTAGGATGGGTAATCTCCCTTAGGATGGGTGACCTCCCGTAGGATGGGTAACCTCCCTTAGGATGGGTGACCTCCCGTAGGATGGGTGACCTCTCATAGGATGGGTAACCTACCTTAGGATGGGTGACCTCCCTAAGGATGGGTAATCTCTCGTAGGATGGGTGACCTCCCGTAGGATGGGTGATATCCCATAGGATTGGTAACCTCCATATGATGGGTGACCACCCGTAGGATGGGTGACCTCCCTAGGATGGGTGACCTTCCTAAGTATGGGTGACCTATAGGATGGGTGACCTCTCGTATGATGGGTGACCTCCCTAGGATGGGTAACCTCCCTTAGGATGGGTGATCTCTCGTAGGATGGGTAACCTCTCTTAGGATGGGTGACCTCCCGTAGCATGAGTGACCTCCCTTAGGATGAGTAACCTCTCTTAGGATAGGTAACCTCTCGTACGGTGGGTGACCTATAGGGGATGGGTAACCTCTCGTAGGATGGGTGACCTCCATTTGGATAGGTAACCTCTCTTAGGATGGGTAACCTCTCATAGGATGGGTGATATCGCGTAGGATGGGTGACCTCCCTTAGGATGGGTGATATTCCGTAGGATGGGAAACCTCCCTTAGGATGGGTGACCTCGTGTAGGATGGGTAACCTCCCTTAGGATGGATAACCTCCGGAAGGGTGGGTGACCTCCTTTAGGATGGGTGACCTCCCTTAGGATGGGTAACCTTCCGTAGATGGGTGACCTCCCTAAGGATTGGTAACCTCCCTAGGATGGATAACCTACCTAAGATGGGTGACCTCCCATAAGATTGGTAACCTCCCATAGGATGGGTGACCTCTCGTATGATGGGTAACCTCCCTTAGGATGGGTTACCTCCCATAGTATGGATAACCTCCCTTAGGATGGGTGACCTCCCGTAGGATGGGTAACCTCCCATAGGATTAGTGGCCTCACGTATGAAAGATGACCTACGGGAGGTCATCCATCCTACGGGATAACTCCCACCCTAAGGGAGGTGACCCATTCTAGGTAGGTCACCCATCCTACGGGTAGTCACCCATCCTAAGGGAGGTCACCCATCCTAGAAAGATTACCTATCCTAAGTGAGGTCACCCATCCTAGGGAGGTTACCCATCCTACGAGAGGTTACCCATCCTAAGGGAGGTTACCCATCCTATGAGAGGTTATCCATCCTAAGGAAGGCCACCCAACCTACGGGAGGTCACCCATCCTAGGGAGGTTACCCAACCTACGAGAGGTCACCCATCCAAATGGAGGTTACCCATCCTAAGGTAGGTCACCCAACCTAGGGAGGTTACCCATCCTAACCTCCCTTAGGGTGGGTAACCTCCCTTAGGATGGCTGACCTTCATAGGATGGGTAACCTCCATACAATGGGTAATTTTAATAGGATGGGTGACCTCTCGTAGGATGGGTAACCTACATTAGGATGGGTGACCTACCGTAGAATGGGTGACCTCCCTTAGGATGGGTGACCTCTCGTAGGATGGGTAACCTCCCTTATGATGGGTAACCTCTCCTAGGATGGGTGACTTTCCTTAGGATGGGTAACCTCCCTAGGATGGGTGACCTCCCTAGGATAGGTAACCTCCCTTAGGATGGGTGACCTATCGTAGGATGGGTAACCTCCCTAGAATGGGTAACCTCCCGTAGGATGAGTGACCTACCTTAGGATGGGTAACCTCTCTTTGGTTGGGTAACCTCCCTTGGGATGGCTGACTTCTCGTAGGATGGGGTGATATCTCGTAGGATGGATAACCTCTCGTAGGATGGGTGACCTCTCATAGGATGGGTAACCCCCCTTAGGATGGGTAACCTCCCTAAGGAAGGGTAACCTCTCTTAGGATGGGTGACCTTCCGTAGGATGGGTAACCTCCCTAGGATGGGTAACCTCCCTTAGGATGGGTGACCTCCCGTAGGATGGATGACCTCCCTTAGGATGGGTAATTTCTCTTAGGATGGGTAACCTCTCGTAGGATGTGTAATCTCCCATAGGATGAGTGACCTCCCTTAGGAAGGCTGACCTCCCATAGGATGGGTAACCTCCTCTCATAGGATGGGTGACCTCTCTAGGATGGGTAACCTTCCTAGGATGAGTAACCGCTCTTAGGATGGGTAACCTCCATAGGTGGGTGACGTCCCTTAGGATGGGTGACCACACGTAGGATGGGTGACCTTCCTTAGGATGGGTGACCTCCCGTAGGATAGGTGACCTCCCTAGGATGGGTAAAATCCTTTAGGATGGGTGACCTCCCTAGGATGGGTGACCTTCCTAGGATGGGTGACCTCGCATAGGATGGGTGACCTCCTAGGATGGTAACGTCTCGTAGGATGGGTAACATCCCTTAGGATTGGTGACCTCCCGTAGGATAGGTGACCTCTCGTAGGATAGGTAACCTCCCTTAGGATGGGTGACCTCTCTTAGGTTGGTGACCTCGCTTAGGATGTGTGACCTCCCTTAGGATGCGTGACTTCGCTTAAGATGGGTGACCTCATAAAGGATGGGTAACCTCTCGTAGGATGGTTAACCTTCATAGGATGTGTGACCTCCCGTAGGATGGGTGACCTCTCATAGGAAGGGTAACCTCCCTAGGATGGGTGACCACTCTTAGGATGGGTAACGTCTCGTAGGATGTGTAAACTCCCAAGGATGGGTGACCTCCCGTAGGATGGGTGACCTCTCCTAGGATGGGTAACCTCCCTAGGATGGGTGACCACTCTTAGGATGGGTAACCTCTCGTAGGATGGATGACCTCCCTAGGATGGGTGACCTCCCGTAGGATCGGTGACCTCCCTTGGATGGGTAACCTCCCTAGGATGGTAACCACCCAAAGGATGGGTGACCTCCCATCGGATGGGTGACCTATTTAGGATGGGTGACCTCTATTAGGATGGATTACCTCCCGTAGTATGAGTGACCCCCTTAGGATGGGTGACCTCCCTTAGGATAGGTAACCTCCCTAGGATGGATGACCTCCCTAGGATGGGTAACCTCCCGTAGGATGGGTAACCTCCCATAGGTTGGGTAACCTCCCTAAGATGGGTGACCTCCCTTAGGATGGGTGATATCCCGTAGGATGGGTAACCATCCTAGGGATGGGTGACCTCCCGTATAATAGGTGACCTCCCTTAGGATGGATAACCTCCCGTAGGATGGGTAACCTCTCTTAGGATGGGTGTCCTCCCTTAGGATGGATAACCTCCCGTAGGATGGGTAAATTCCCTAGGATGGATGTCCTCCCTTAGGATGGGTAACCTCCGTTAGAGAGCTGACCTCCATTTGGATGTGTAACCTCTCGTATGATTGGTGACCTTTCGTAGGATGGGTAACCAACCTTAGGATGGGTGACCTCCCGTAGGATGGGTGACCTCCTTTTGATGGGTGACCTCCGTAGGATTGGTGACCTCCCATAGGATGGATCACATATAGGATGGGTGACCTCTCGTAGGATGGGTGATATCCCGTAGGATGGGTAACCTCCCGTAGGATGGGTGACCTCTAGTAGGATGGGTGACCTCCCGTAGGATGGGTGACCTCTAGTAGGATGGGTGACCTCTCGTAGGATGGGTGACCTCCTGTAGTATGGGTAACCTCCTGTAGGATGGGTGACCTCCCGTAGGTTAGGTAACCTCTCGTAGGATGGGTGACCTCCCGTAGGATGGGTAACCTCCCTAGGGTCGGTGACCTCCCTTAGGATGTGTGACCTCTCTTCGGATGGGTGACCTCCCTGTGGATGGGTACCTCCCTAGGATGGGTAACCACCCTAGGATGGGTAACCTCTCGTAGGATGGGTGACCTCCCGAAGGATGGGTGACCTCTCTTAGGATGGATAACCTCCCTAGGATAGGTAACCTCTCATAGGATGGGTGACCTCCCTAGGATGGGTGACCTCCCCTAGGATGGGTGTCCTCCCTAGGATGGGTGACCTCCCTTAGGATGGGTGTCCTCCGGATGGGTGACCTCCCGTAGGATGAGTAACCTCCCGTAGGATGGGTGACCTCCTTTAGGATGGGTAACCTCCCTAGGATGGGTGACCTCCTTTAGGATGGGTAACCTCCCTAAGATGGGCGACCTATCTTAGGATAGGTAACCTCCCTTTGGATGGGTGACCTCTCGTAGGATAGGCGACCTCTCATAGGATGGGTGTCCTCCCTAGGATGGGTGTCCTCCCTAGGATGGGTATCCTCCCGTAGAATGGGTAACCACCCTTAGGATGGGTGACCTTCTTATGATGGGTAACCTCCCAAAAGAAGGTTACCTGTGGTAGGATGGGTGACCTACCGTAGGATGGGTTTCCTCCCTAGGATGGGTGACCTCTCATAGGTTGGGTAACCTCTAGTACGATGGGCAACCTCTCGTAGGATGGGTGACCTCCATTTGGATGGGTAACCTTTCTTAGGATGGGTAACATCTCGTAGGATGGGTGACATCTCGTTGGATGGGTAACCTTCCTGGGATGGGTGACCTCTCGTAGGATGGGTAACCTACATAGGATGGGTGTCCTCCCTTAGGATGGGTAACCTCTCGTAGGATGGGTGACCATCCTTAGGATGGGTGATCCCCCGTAGGATTGATAACCACCCGTAGGATGGGTGACCTCTCGTAGGATGGGTGACCTATCTTAGGATGGGTAATGGGTAACCTCTCGTAGAATAGGTGACCTCTCATAGGTTGGGTAACCTCCCGAAGTATGGGTGGACTCCCTAGGATGGGTGACCTCTCATAGGATGGGTGACTTCGATGGTGACCTCTCGTAGGATGGTTAACCTCCGTATGTTGGGCGACCTCCCTTAGGATGGGTAAGCTCTCGTAGGATGGGTGACCTCCCTTAGAATGGGTGATCCCCCGTAGGATTGATAACCTCCCGTAGGATGGGTTACCTCTCGTAGGATGGGTGACCTCTTAGAATGGGTAACCTCTCATAGGATGGGTGATCTCCCTTAGCATGGGTAACCTCCCGTAGGATAGATGACCTCTCATATGTTGTGTAACCTCCCTAAGTATGGGTGACCTCCCTAGGATGGGTAACCTCCCGTAGAATAGGTGTCCTCCCTAGGATGGGTGACCTCCCGTAGGATGGGTGACCTCCTTTAGGATGGTTAACCTCTGTTAGATGGTTGACCTCCATTTGGATGGGTGACCTCTCGTATGATGGGTGACCTCCCGTAGGATGGGTAACCTCCCTTAGGATGGATGACCTCCCTAGGATGGTTGACCTCCCTTGGGATGGGTGACCTTCATAGGAAGGGTGACCTATAGGATGGGTAACCTCTCGTAGTATGGGTGACATCTCATAGGATGGGTAACCTACCTTAGGATGGGTGACCTTCATATGATGGGTAACCTCCCTTAGGATGGGTAACCTCCCGTAGGATGGGTAACCTCCCTAGGATTGGTGACCTTCATATGATGGGTAACCTATCTTAGGATGGGTGACCTCCCTTTTGATGGGTGACTTCCCTAGGATGGGTAACCTCCTTTAGGATGTGTAAACTCCCTTAGGATGCGTAACCTCCGGAAGGGTAACCTCCATTAGGATGGGTGACCTCCATTTGGATGGGTGACCTCTTGTAGGATGGGTGCCCTATAGGATGAGTGAGCTCTCGTAGGATTGGTGACCACCTTAGGATAGGAGACCTCCCGGAGGGTGGGTAACCTCCCTAGGATAGGTGACCTCTCATAGGTTGGGTAACCTCCATTTGGATGGCTAACCACCCGTATGATGGGTAACCTCCCTAGTATGGGTAACCTAGGATGGGTGTCCACTCTTAGGATGGGTAACCTCCGTTAGATGGCTGACCTCCATTTGTATTGGTAACCTCTCGTATGATTGGTGACCTTTCGTAGGATGGGTAACCAACCTTAGGATGGGTGACCTCCCATAGGATGGGTGACCTCCCTTAGGATGGGGAACCTCCCTAGGATGGGTGACCTCCCTAGTATGGGTGACCTCCCGTAGGATGGGTGTCCTCCCTAGGATGGGTGACCTCCCGTAGGATGGGTGGCCTCCCTAGGATGGGTAACCTCCTTTAGGATGGGTGACATCCCTTAGGATAGGTAACCTCCCTTAGGATGGGTGACCTACCGTAGGTTGGGTAACCTCCCGTAGGAATGTGTGACTTTACTTAGGATGGGTAACCCATCCTAAGAAAGGTCACCCATCCTAAGGGAGGTCACCCATCATAAGAAGGTCACCCGTCCTAGGGAGGTTACCCATACTAAGGGAGGTCACCCATCCTACGAGTGGTTACCCATCCAAAGGGAGGTCACCCACCCTTCCGGAGGTTACCCATCCTAAGGGAGGTCACCCATCCTAAATGAGGTCACCCAGCCTTCTGGAGGTTACCCATCCTAAAGGAGGTTACCCATCCTACACGAGGTCACCCATCCTAAGGAGGTTACCCATCCTACGAGAGGTTTCCATCTTAAGAGAGGTCACTCATCCTACGGGAGGTCACCCATCCTAAGGGAGGTTATCCATCTTAAGAGTGGTCACTCATCCTACAGGAGGCCACCCATCCTAAGAGAGGTTACCCATCCTACTAGAGGTCACCCATCCTAACGGAGGTTACCCATCCTAGGAAGGTCACCCAACATACGAGAGGTCACCCATCCTATAGGTTACCCATACTTAGGAAAGGTAACCTATCCTACGAGAGATCACCCATCCTATAGGTCACCCATTCTATGGGAGTTTACCCTTCCTTAGGGAGGTCCCCCATCCTAAGAGTGGTTATCCATCCTAAGTTAGGTCACTCATCCTACGGGTGATTACCCATCCTACGAGAGGTCACCTAACCTATAGGTCACCCATCCTACGGGAGGTTACCCATCCTAAGAGAGGTTACCCATCCTAAGGGAGGTCCCCCATCCTAATAGAAGTCACCCATCCTAAGAGAGGTTACCCATCCTAAAGAGGTCACATATCCTACGAGAAGTCACCCATCCTATTGGTTACCCATCCGATGGGAGGTCACCCATCTAATGGGAGGTCATCCAACCTTAGGGAGGTCATCCATCCTTAGGGAGGTCACCCATCCTACGGGATATCACCCATCCTACGAGAGGTCACCCATCCTATGAGAGGTTACCCAACCTACGGGAGGTCACCCATCCTTAGGGAGGTCACCCATCCTAAGGTAGGTTATCCATCTTACCGGGGGTCACCCATTCTAGGAAAAGTCAAGTCACCCATCCTAAGGGAGGTTACCCATCCTACGCGAGGTTACCCATCCTACGAGAGGTTACCCATCCTTAGGGAGGTTACCCAACCTACCGGTGGTTACCCATCCTACGAGGGGTCACCCATCCTACGGGGGGTTACCCATCCTAGGGAGGTTACCCATCCTACTGGAGGTTACCCATCCTAGGGAAGTCTCCCATCCTTCGGGAGTTCACCCATCCAAATAGAGGTTACCCATCCTAGGGAGGTTACCCATCCTAAGAGAGGTTACCAATCTTAAGGGAGGTCACTCATCCTAGGGAGGTTACCCATCCTATGGGATATCACCCATCCTACGGGAGGTCACCCATCTTAACGGAAGTCACCAATCCTAAAGGAGGTGACCCATCCTAAGGGAGGTCACCCATCCGAGGGAAGTCACCCATCCAAAGGGAGGTCACCCATCCTTTGGATGGTCACCCATCCTAAGGGAGGTTATCCATCCTATGGGGGGTTACCCATCCTAGGGAAAGTCAAGTCACCCATCCTAAGGGAGGTTATCCATCTTACACGAGGTCACCCATCCTACGGGAGGTTACCCATCCTACTCGAGGTCACCCATCCTATGGGAGGTCACCCATCCTATGTTAGGTCACCCATCCTACGGGAGGTTACCGATCTTAAGGGAGGTTACCCATCCTACAGGAGATCACCCATCCTAAGGTCACCTATCCTAAGGGAGGTTACCCATCTTAGGGAGGTCCCCCATCCTACGTGAGGTCACCCATCCTACGAGAGGTTACCCATCCTAAGAGAGGTTACCCAACCTACGGGTGGTTACCCATCCAAATGTAGGTTACCTATTGTCACGCCCCAGTCCCAAAATACCGAGGGACCAGATACGTGGCAATGGCCAGCAGTACGCACTGATGGACAAACCCAATTTAATCGATCCATCAGGGCATACTTAAGCTGTAAAACAAAGTCTACGACAATCAAGGCACAACTAATCTCATCCACACAAGATATAAAATATGATCCACATAATAAATAAGGAATGTAAATCATCAGCTAGTCTCAACAAAGTGCTTCGGGGAACAACCCGATAAGTATCTGATACAATGGTTCAACAGACTAGAATATAAATGACTGAAATAAATAAGTGCTGAGCATGAAACATGGATGCTCAGGAAAAGTCTTCGGCTAACACCTCGTCCTCGGATGGCGGTACAGCTCCTGGATCAGCTCCTGCTGCGGTCCCGTATATCTTGGGATAGGTCTCGTCCTCAAATCCTGGGGACATAATCATATCCAGGTCCTCAGGGGACATAGCAAGGTACAGAAAATATACAAGGCAAAATATAAGCAGTGCAGCAAATAATGAGATAAATAGGGTAAGTATGTAAACATCTGTGTGAAATGCAAGAGAGAACATCAATAGTGCTCAGGCTGAAACAACTACAAGCTCTGTGTAGGGGAGCCGGTAGCAGTGATATCATGAGGTGGTCTAGCTCAGCGGGAGACTGAGTAGCCGGAATACCATAATCAACTTATAGCCTGTGGGTCTCTCCAGCAATAGATGGAACAATAAGGAAATACTAAATAACCAGCTAAGTGATATGCAAGATGAGAGCAGCACTAGAACTCAGGCTGAAGCCACTACAAGCTCTGTGTCGGGGAGCCGGTAGCAGCAGTAATAATGAGTAATGGGCCAAGCTCGGGCTTCAGAGTCTTGTGCCTCACAATAATAAGGGTGTATATATATGATCAGCCTGTAACCTGTGTGTCTCTCCCCACCCAATGTAACCACGTATATCATGACCATAACGTCTCATGTCCATGTCAAGCGGGATCATACTAATGCAACAAGTCATAAATGTCTGGGAATATAATATCTCTATCAAGTCTTGTATCCTATACAGAATCACCACGAATATCTCGGGAAGATCCTGTCTCATGAACAGTATCAAGTGTCCTGGGTCAAAGTGTACTTGGTAAGACAAGTACGAGAAGATAAAGTGTCTCGAATATCCATCTCTAGATGACAATACACAACACCGCGTACGGTGTTGGCACCCGACTAATAATCGGACACTAAGTACGTCACACGGTCCTAGGTTAAGCATGCACAGCAATATAAATGAAGCAAGGAAAAGATGTAACAATACTGCAGAGTTTGGCAAGGTACACTTGCCTGGTGTCCAATTAGCAACAGTCGTCCCTATATCAGGGGATCCTGTAGGTACTACTCCAAAAGCTTTAATAAACATCACCAACAGTCTCAGAAGATATCAAATAGCTAGAACCTCTTGTCCTTACGTCCAATTTGGACACAGGGGCAAAAATGACATTTCTGGGCCAAAGCGGGATCCACATGTGGGCCACTTTGCACCGAAAAGCGGGTCAGGGTCAAAGGTCTCCAAATTCCTTAAACTTAGTGTCTACAAGTTAGGAATGATGATACGAACCCAACGGAACTTCTAGAATTGGATTCCGATGAGCCGATCACAAAATCGCCCGTCAAGTGGAGCCTGTGGGGCCCAAGATACGCGATTTTGTCAACGTTCTCAGAATCGAACCAAACTTGGGTCACAGGACCAGCATATTTCTATGAGTCCGATGGCGCAAGTTTTGTCTCGATCCGACATGTGTACACAAAGTTATAGCGTGTTCCAGAATGGACGGATACGGGACGTTGTCGACGGATACGCATTGATTCCGGTGTGCACGCACATCCGAATCGACTTCTGCGAAATCCCACACGTCCGTATCAACGTCGCGCATGTTTCGGTAAAGACCGCGTGCGACCAAGTCGTCCCGTTTGGCGGGGCGTACTCAGTTCCGGGGTAAAACAGGGCGTTGTTTTTCCTGTTTTTGGATCGCGGTTTGCGATCACCACAGGACGCGATGCACCGAACGAGTTACACGGGCACCGAGAGGGTTATACAGTCTACGCGTTACAACTGACGGAATCGAAAATAGAGTTATGAGGTGAGAGAAAATGGTACCTGAACAAGGCTCTGAGAAGTCTGAATTTCACGTGTCCTGCTCGTGTCCGGTGTCTCCTGTGCGTCCAAGCTAGGGTTTCAGATTGTGTCTGATACCGCGGGCAGCCGGAGGTGGCTAGGGCTTGAGGTGGTCGGCCGGAGGGGATCGCTGCTCTGACAGGGTCGGAGAACGCACAGCCGCTGGGAAGACACGCACGGTCGGAGGGGATCGGTGAACTGGACGGTCGGGGGAGGGGCTGTCGATGCCAGGTGGCCTCGGGGATGACCGGAGTTGGGTCGGCGGAGATCAGGGGTACGTCGAAGTTAGGTCGGCTGCGTCTCGAGGCGGGGGAGTCGAGTGGTGGACTTGGGCGGTGCTCACGCGGAGGGGGAAAGGTCGACGAGGGGTCTGGGGCTGCACGAGGCGGGGAGTCGATCACGGGGACGGCGGCCGCGCGGGTCAGGGGTTGGACTCGGCAGGGGGAAAGTCTAGAAGACGGCGACGACGAAATCTAGGGTTGCGGCTTGGCACGCACGCCGAGGAAGGGGGTTTTATACTGCTACAGTAACTCAGGCGGGTAGGGTTTCCCAATGGGTTTCAGGTCGGGTTTGGCTCAGATCCGACCCGACCCGACCCAATATGCTGGTTTGGTTCGGTCTGGGTTGGTTTGGTTTGGTTTGGTTTGGTTTAGTTTGGGTTAGGTTCGGTTTAATTAGCCAATAGTTTATAGGTCATAAAACGCGTTTCCGGAGTCCAATAAATACACCAAAAAATACCCTATGTCCGGTTTTCTATTTTACACCATAAAATATTATTTCCATAATATTTTAACCCCAGTTAACAGCATTTAAAAATCTTTAACTCACAATTACCTTCGTTCTTCCTCCAGAAAAATGCCAAAAAATCCAGGAAAATTATATTAAATTTATTCTGAAAAATAGGGTGTTTACAATCTACCCCTCTTAAGAGGATTGCGTCCTCACAATCAAAGAATAAGCTACTAAAGGAAGAACTATAAAATACAAGGTTGCTTAGTTTACAACTGCATCCTCGAACAAGTGAGGATAACGTTGGCGCATACTATCTTCTCGTTCCCAAGTCGATTTTCCAGGAGAATGATGTTTCCATACTACACGAACCAGTCTGATTGTCTGTCCCCGCAATGTCTTCTCACTGACGTCGAGGATGCCAACTGGTTGTTCCTTATATCTCAAGCTACGGCCCACTACGATCTCTGAATGATCAACTACGTGACTTGGGTCGGTCACGTACCTCCTCAGCTGTGAGACGTGGAATACGTCATGTACTCCCTCTAAGGATGGTGGTAATGCAAGACGATAAGCCACCTCACCAATGCGCTCTAGAATGTCAAATGGCCCAATATACCTTGGGCTCAACTTGCCTCTGCTCTCGAATCTGATAGTACCTCGAGTGGGCAAAATCCTCAAGAATACGTGCTCTCCTTCTTTGAACTCTAGGGGACGTCTGTGTGTATCATCCCAATGCTTCTGTCTGTCCTGAGCTGCTCGAAGATAATTCTGTATCTGTTTTACCTTCTCCACTGTCTACGTTACCAATTCTGGACCCAGTATTTGTCGTTCACCAACGTCACTCCAACATATAGGCGATCTGCACTTCCTTCCGTATAATGCCTCGAATGGTGCCATCTGAATGCTGGCCTGATAACTGTTGTTATAGGAGAACTCCACTAAGTGTAAATGATCTTCCCAAGATCCTCCAAAGTCTAGCATACATGATCGCAAAATATCCTCCAAGATCTGAATCGTGCGCTCTGATTGACCATCTGTCTGTGGGTGGTAAGCTGTGCTGAACTTAAGTCTGGTGCCCAGACTCTCTTGTATGCTTCTCCAGAAATGAGATGTAAATCTCGAATCTCGATCCGATATAATACTAACCGGCACTCCATGTAATCTGACGATTTATCGCATATACATGTCGGCTAGTACCTCTGTGGACTGTCCAACTCTAAATGGCAAGAAGTATGCCGATTTAGTGAGTCGATCCACAATAACCCATACTGCATCTCTTCCGCTGGGGTTCCTTGGAAATCCTGTGACAAAATCCATCGTGATATGTTCCCACTTCCATTCTGGTATAGGAAGCGGCTGTAACATACCTGCAGTCCTCTGATGCTCAGCCTTTACTTGCTGACAGACTAGGCATTTGGCCACAAATCTTACAATCTCCCTTTTTATTCCGTGCCACCAATAATACTGTCTCAAGTCTCGGTACATCTTGGTTCCTCCTGGGTGAACAGACTACATAGAGCTATGTGCTTCAGTTATTAACTCCTGTCTCAATTCTCTATTTGGAACATACAGGCGATTTCCAAACCTCAATGTCCCGTCTTCATGTATACGGAGTCCTGTCTGCATGTCTTCTTCTGTCCTCTCTTTCAGTCTTCGAAATCTAGCATCGGTGGGCAATGCCTCTTTAATCTTCTCCACGAGTGATGACTTAACTTCAATATTAGCCAGTAATCCACTCTGTCCTGGTAAAACAACCTCTATATGAAGCTCCTGTAGATCTTTCAATAACTCGGGCTGCATCGTCAAGAAATAAGCCGTAGGCTTCCTGCTGAGAGCGTCTGCTACGATATTTGCCTTTCCCGGATGATACTGCAGATCTATATCAAAATCTACCATCAATTCAAGCCAACGTCTCTGCCTTATGTTAAGCTCCTTCTGAGTATATACATACTTCAGCCTCTTGTGATCGGTGAAGATTTCTACCTTCTCCCCATAAAGATAATGCCTCCAAATCTTCAGTGCAAATATAACTGCTGCTAGCTCCAGATCGTGTGTTGGATAGTTCTTCTCGTGGACTTTCAACTGTCTCGATGCATAAGCAATGACTTTGCCATGTTGTATCAAAACACATCCTAATCCACTGCCTGATGCATCACTGTAAACCACAAAACCTTCTGACCCTGAAGGAAGAGTCAAGACAGGTGCTGTTGTTAATCTTCTCTTCAATTCTTCGAAAGCCTTCTGGCAGTCATCTGTCCATATAAACTCCTGGTCTTTACGTGTCAGCTTCGTCATCGGTTCTGCAATCCTTGAGAAATTTTCTACAAACCTTCGGTAATATCTCGCGAGTCCGAGAAAACTTCTCACCTCTGCAACTGATGTGGGTGTAGGCCAAGTTTCTATTGCCGTAACTTTCTCTGGATCAACTGAAAGTCCTTCTCCTGAAATGATGTATCCCAAGAAAGGCACTTTATCCATACAAAACTCACACTTACTGAGTTTGGCATATAGCTTCTCCTGTCTCAAGGTCTCTAGCACGATTCTGAGATGCTCCTCGTGCTCTTCGTGGCTCTTGGAATATATTAGAATGTCATCAATGAACACAACCATAAATTTATCCAAGAACTGATGAAAGACTCTGTTTATCAAACTCATAAACGCTGCTGGCGCGTTGGTTAAACCAAACGGTATTACCAAGAACTCATAATGTCCATACTTGGTCCTGAAAGCTGTCTTCGGTATATCCTCCTTCCTTACTTTGATCTGATGATAGCCGGATCTAAGGTTAATCTTCGAGAATACCCTAGCACCACTCAATTGATCGAATAGATCATTAATGCGTGATAAGGGATACCTGTTCTTGATGGTCACAGCATTTAGTACCCTGTAGTCAATGCACAACCGTACTGTTCCATCCTTCTTTGGCACAAATAATATGGGTGCTCCCTAAGGTGAAACACTGGGCCGAATGAAACCCTTCTCCAGAAGATCATCAACATGTTCCTTCAACTCCACTAACTCCTTAGGTGCTAGCCGATATACTGATGAAGTGATAGGCTCTGCTCCTGGAGCTAAGTCTATTGTGAATTCTATTTCCCGATCAGGTAGTAAACCTGGAAGATCATCAGGAAATACATCCACAAATTCTGATATGACTCTTGGGTAACCTGTCTCCTCTTCTACAGTTAGTACCCTAAGAGTAGGCTGAACTCCTTGCTCTACTGCTCCTCGAAGAAACTCGAATTCTGGATGTCCAGGCGGTCTAAATATAACACGTCCAAGTCGGCAATCAAGAGTCGCATGGTATTGACTTAACCAGTCCATACCAAGTACAACATCATAATTCGGCATGGAAAATATCAGAAATTAAGCTCGTATCTCTCTTCCACAGACTACTACAGAACATGATCTACTGACGTCACTAACCGGAATAATTCCACCTCCCGTAAGAATTCTCTTCATCTTCGGAAGGGGTGCGGTAGCTACTCTATGGGTGGTTACAAAGCTAGCTGCTATAAATGAATGCGATACTCCAGAATCAAATAAAGCTACAGCTGGTAATAAAGCTACTAAAATAGTACCTGCAATAACTTTGCCTGCGGTAGATTCCTCCTCAACTGCCAATGTAAATGCCTGGCCTCGTCCCTGAACTTGGCCTCTCTGCTGCTGAGCCTACTGAAATAGAGCTGCCTGTGGTGCCAATGGTGGTCTCTGCTAATTTCCTCCTGGGGCTGGTGGCCTGACGCCTCCAGCTCCTGTCTGTTGTGCTCCTACTGCTGGATAAGCTGGTCATGGTGCAGGTAAAGCTAGTCTCGGTGCTCCCTCTCTGCGCTCGGTGCAGTCTCTGGTTGAATGTTGGTTGGATCCGCAAGCCAGGCATAGTCCTAACTTGCGTCTGCATTCTCTTTCAATGTGACCTATCTTGCCGCAGTGGTGACAAGTAGGGAGAGATATGGCCCTGTGTGCTCTCCTCTCTGGCATACTCCTATGGGACCGTTTCGCTGAATCCCCATGTCCTGTCTTGGATGGTGCTGAGGTGATAGGCCTCTTCAGGTTCGACTCCCTTCTAGTGACGCGCTCCATGCGTCGTGCTGCTGCGAGAACGTCGGTATAATATGTAGGTGCGACTGATCCAATCAATCTCTGGAGCTCGAACTTCAGTCCGTCAAATAACTTCTCAGCTTTCTCTTCCTCTGTCGCAATCAAGGTTGGGGCAAAGCGACTGAGGCAAATAAATTCCGCGTTGTATTCTTCCACTGTCATATTGCCTTGGATAAGGCGGTTGAACTTGTCTCTGAGCTCTGACCGTGCTACTGCTGGAATATACATATCTTTGAAGAGTCTGGAGAACTCTTCCCAGGTGACTCGGTCCTGTCCGAGCCTCCTCTCTTCTGCTAACCACCAGTGACGTGCATTTTCAGTTAACTGCATTCTGACTGCAGTCATCCACTTCTCTCTCGGAAGTTCAGCTGCTTCCAACTGGTGCTGAATGTTTGTGAGCCATTCATGAACTTCTGTTGGCCCCTCTTTACTAGAGAATGTACGAGGTTTGAGGTGACGGAATTCGGTGATAGATCCCGTCGTCGATCGCCTCGCCGGTGGATTTTCTTGCTCCAATGCGGATACCAGGCTGGCTCTTAGATACTCGGCCTCCTGCCGATGGGCCTCTTGCTGAAACTGTTGCTGGGCTTGCATCATGGCATACATCATCTGGAACATCTGTTGCCCGTCCATGGCTTGTCCTGGCGGGAAAACTGGCATTTGCGGAGTGAATTGCGGCGGAGGTGGGATATCATCCCTCCGGAACCTTGGATTAGGCTGACCGGCTTGATCGCTCTGCGATGCTTGTCCTCCATTCCCTAGAGTCACTCCGTCGATATAAGTAACCACAGCGTCGTGTGGCGTATCCAAAGGAATCTCGTCTCTGTTCCTAGGATCCATTACTCTGCAACCAAAAGATAAACTGTAAGAACGCTCAGAGGAATCAATACAGGATGCAAATCAAGTAACAAATTTGAGTTCGATATAGAGTTCAAAAATGGTTTAAATAATGGATGAGATCCTAGAACTTATTCTATCCTTAGGGCAGGCTGGTTCAGTCCCTAAGTTGAAACCGAACAATTTAGTCGTAGACCTACATGGGCCACCACAAAAACCATGTCACGCCCCAGTCCCAAAATACCGAGGGACCAGATACGTGCCAATGGCCAGCAGTACGCACCGATGGACAAACCCAATTTAATGGATCCATCAGGGCATACTTAAGCTGTAAAACAAAGTCTACGACAATCAAGGCACAACTAATCTCATCCACACAAGATATAAAATATGATCCACAGAATAAATAAGGAATGTAAATCATCAGCTAGTCTCAACAAAGTGCTTCGGGGAACAACCCGATAAATATCTGATACAATGGTTCAACAGACCAGAATATAAATAACTGAAAAAAATAAGTGCTGAGCATGAAACATGGATGCTTAGGAAAAGTCTATGGCTAACACCTGGTCCTCGGATGGCGGTACAGCTCCTGGATCAGCTCTTGCTGCGGTCCCGTATACCTCGGGAAAGGTCTCGTCCTCAAATCCTGGGGACATAATCCATATCCAGGTCCTCAGGGGACATAGCAAGGTACAGAAAATATACAAGCCAAAATATAAGCAGTGCAGCAAATAATGAGATAAATAGGGTAAGTATGTAAACATCTGTGTGAAATTCAAGAGAGAACATCAATAGTGCTAAGGCTAAAACAACTACAAGCTCTGTGTAGGGGAGCCGGTAGCAGTGATATCAGAGGTGGTCTAGCTCAGCGGGAGACTGAGTAGCCGGCATAACATAATCAACCTGTAGCCTGTGGGTCTCTCCAGCAATAGATGGAACAATAAGGAAATACTAAATAACCAGCTAAGTGATATGCAAGATGAGAGCAGCATTAGAACTCAGGCTAAAGCCACTACAAGCTCTGTGTCGAGGAGCTGGTAGCAGCAGTAATAATGAGTAATGGGCCAAGCTCAGGCTTCAGAGTCTTGTGCCTCACAATAATAGGGGTATATATATATGATCAGCCTGTAGCCTGTGTGTCTCTCCCCACCCAATGTAACCACGCATATCATGACCATAACGTCTCATGTCCATGTCAAGCGGGATCATACTAATGCAACAAGTCATAAATGTCTAGGAATATAATATCTCTGTCAATTCCTGTATCCTATACAGAATCACCACGAATATCTCGGGAAGATCCTGTCTCATGAACAGTGTCAAGTGTCCTGGGTCAAAGTATACTTGGTAAGACAAGTACGAGAAGATAAAGTGTCTCGAATATCCATCTCTAGATGACAATACACAACACCGCGTACGGTGTTGGCACCCGACTAATAATCGGACGCTAAGTACGTCACACGGTCCTAGGTTAAGCATGCACATCAATATAAATGAAGCAAGGAAAAGATGTAACAATACTGCAGAGTTTGGCAAGGTACACTTGCCTGGTGTCCGATTAGCAACAGTCGTCCCTGTATCAGGGGATCCTGTAGGTACTACTCCAAAAGCTGTAATAAACATCACCAACAGTCTCAGAAGATATCAAATAGCTAGAATCTCTTGTCCTTACGTCCAATTTGGACACATGGGCAAAAATGACATTTCTGGGCCAAAGTGGGGTCCACATGTGGGCCACTTTGCACCGAAAAGTGGGTCAGGATCAAAGGTCTCCAAATTCCTTAAACTTAGTGTCTACAAGTCAGGAACGATGATACGAACCCAACGGAACTTCCAAAATTGGATTTCGATGAGCCGATCACAAAATCGCCCGTCAAGTGGAGCCTGTGGGGCCCACGATACGCGATTTTGTCAACGTTCTCAGAATCGAACCAAACTTGGGTCACAGGACCAGCGTATTGCTACGAGTCCGATGGATTAAGTTTCATCTCGATCCGACGTGTGTACACAAAGTTACACCGTGTTCTAGAATGGACGGATATGGGGCGTTGTCGACGGATACGCGTTGATTCCGGTGTGCACGCACATCCGAATCGACTTCTGCGAAATACCACACGTCCGTATCAACGTCGCGCACGTTTCGGTAAATACCGCGTGTGACCAAGTCGTCCCATTTGGCGGGGCGTACTCAGTTCTGGGGTGAAACAGGGCATTATTTTTCCTGTTTTTGGATCGCGGTTTACGATCACCACAGGACACGATGCACTGAGCGAGTTGCACGGGCACCGAGAGGGTTATACAGTCTACGCGTTGCAACTGACGGAATCAAAAATGGAGTTATGAGGTGAGAGAAAACGGTACCTGAACAAGGCTCCGAGAAGTCTGAATTTCATGTGTCCTGCTCGTGTCCTGTGTCTCCTGTGCGTCCAAGCTAGGGTTTCAGATTGTGTCCGATACCGCGGGCAGCCGGAGGTGGATAGGGCTTGCGGTGGTCGGCCGAAGGGGATCGCTGCTCCGACGGGGTCGGAGAACGCACAGCCGCTGGGAAGACACGCACGGCCGAAGGGGATCGGTGAACTGGATGGTCGGGGGAGGGGCTGTCGATGCCAGGCGGCCTCGGGGATGACCGAAGTCGGGTCGGCGGAGATCAGGGGTACGCGGAGTTTGGTCGGCTGCGTCTCGAGGCGGGGGAGTCGAGTGGTGGACGCGGGCGGCGCTCACGCGGAGGGGGAAAGGTCGACGAGGGGTCTGTGTGCTGCTCGAGGTGAGGAGTCGATCACGGGGACGACGGCCGTGCGGGTCGGGGGTTGGACTCGGCAGGGGGAAAGTCCAGAAGATGGCGATGACGGAATCTAGGGTTGCGGCTTGGCACGCACGCCGAGGAAGGGGTTTTTATACTGCTACAGTAACTCAGGCGGGTAGGGTTTCCCAATGGGTTTCGGGTCGGGTTTGGCTCAGATCCGACCCGACCCGACCCAATATGCTGGTTTGGTTCGGTCAGGGTTGGTTTGGTTTGGTTTGGTTTGGTTTAGTTTGGGTTAGGTTCGGTTTAATTAGCCAATAGTTTATAGGTCCAAAAACGTATTTTCGGAGTCCAATAAATACACCGAAAAATACCCTATGTCCGGTTTTCCATTTTACACCATAAAATATTATTTCCATAATATTTTAACCCCAGTTAACAGCATTTAAAAATCTTTAACTCACAATTACCTTGGTTCTTCCTCCAGAAAAATGCCGAAAAATCCGGGAAAATTATGTTAAATTTATTCTGAAAAATATGGTGTTTACACCTATCCTACGGTGGTTCAACCATCCTACGGGAGGTCACCCATCCTATGGGATGTCACCCATCCAAAGGGAGGTCATCCATCCTAAGGGAAATCACTCATCCTATGGGAGGTCACCCATCCTAAGGGAGGTTACCCATCCTAAGGGAGGTCACCCATCCTACGGGAGGTCATCCATCCTCGGGAGGTCACCCATCCGGAGGACACCCTTCCTTAGGGAGGTTACCCATCTTAGGGAGGTCACCCATCCTATGAAGGTCACCCATCGTATAGAGGTCACCCATCCTACCAGAGGTCACCCATCCTACGTGAGGTTACCCATCCTAGGGAGGTTACCCATCCTATGAAGGTCATCCATCGTATGGAGGTCATCCATCTTACGAGAGGTCACCCATCCTACGGGGGGTTACCCATACTAGGGAGGTTACCAATCCTAGGGGAGGTTACCTATCCTATGAAGGTCACCCATCCTAAGGGAGGTCACCCATCCTATAAAGGTCACCCATCATATGGAGGTCACCCATCCTACGAGAGGTCACCCATCCAAATGGAGGTTACCCATCCTACGGGGGGTCACCTATCCTATGCGAGGTCACCCATCCTATGGAGGTCACCCATCCTAAGGGAGGTTACCCATCCTTAGGGAGGTCACCCATCAAAAGGAGGTCACCCATCCAAAGGGAGGTTACCCATCCTATGAAGGTCACCCATCCTAAGGGAGGTTACCCAACCTATGGGAGGTCACTCAGCCTATGGGAGGTCACCCATCCTACGAGAGATCACCCATCCTAAGGGAGGTTACCCAACCTACGGGAGGTCACCCATCCTAATGGAGGTTACCAATCCTATGGCAGGTCACCCATCCTTAGGGAGGACACCCATCCTATAGGAGGTCACCCATCCTTAGGGAGGTCACCCATCCTATGGAGGTCACCCATCCTAAGGGAGGTCACCCATCCTATGGGTGGTCCTACGGGATATCACCCATTCTACGAGAGGTCACCCATCCTATAGGTCACCCATCCTATGGGAGATCACCCATCCTTATGGAGGGCACCCATCCTATGGGTTACCCATCCTATGGGAGGTCATCCATCCTTAGGGAGGTCACCCATCCTTAGGGAGGTCACCCATCCTAAGGGAGGTTACCTGTGGCACCCCATTCCTCCTATTCGAGGAGCACGGCTAAGAAACACAAGACATTATCGTTCAATCAGGATAGATTGAAACAATAACTCGTACTCGTTATGGATTTGCTTCTTCGGAATCGATTCCCATATTTAGTGGACCGTTCCCTCGGGATTGACTTAGCAGCAGAGTCAGGAGGGACCTCTCCGCTGTTATCTTTGTTGCCTCGGATTTTGATATCGCTTGTTGCTTTCGTGTTTTGGGTTAGTTTTCAGATTTGCTTGGGTTTTCTTGAACTGTTTCGATGGATTTTATTATTTTCGTTCATTGCACTTCACTTCAATTACGAGATTGGAAAGAGAGAAAGAGGTATTGATCGAGCTGTTCGTGATACAGGTGAACGAGCAGTAGGCGGCTTACGAGCGGAGTCTTGAAGCACCTATTTCCTTCTCCCTTCCAACCAACAAAGTGAGTGGCTACCAACCCGATTAGCTAGCCCTGCTTCCAAGTCTTCATACCTAAAATCTTGTATTCTTCTTTGCCCCGATCAAACGATACCAAGTAATAACTAAAAGATGCCAAGATAAAAAAAAAATAGACTTGGATTGTATTGCTTGTCAACTATACTTGTGAACTGTTATCTTACTGTATGCTAGTTTGTTGCAAATGTTCTATAAATCATGCTAAGTATGGAACACATCGTGTTTGCGCATAATTATTCATGGAGGCTATGCAAAATGAATCATGTGATACTGCTTGTCCTGTACTCGTGTTGCCTCAACTGCATGAACTGTTAACTTAGTAAACATATTGTTCGATCACGGACAACTTGTGCACAAGGTCATTGGTTCCTGCGGACGGTCGCTGGGGCACTGGCACCGATCCAGTCCGGACGGAACTCTACTGTATAGTCTACTGTACTGGACGGAATGGCTTGTAGCGCCCACTGTACTTTCGCTGCAAACCATTCTCGTCTAAGACTAGTGTCCTTTATGGAATCATGCCAGTGATCCTTGTATATTTAAACCTGTTGCAAACTAACTTGTGTCTTCGTGGCAGGGAAGGCATGGTAAGTATTGTGCAGGTGGTTCAGACGGACAGGTAAAAGCCACGGAACGGTGGCAAGTTCATTTCAGTATTATACATATATACTGTTGCTTGTAAATGAACTAAGGCAAGATAGAAAGACAACAATTAATATGCATGCTTCATTAAAATAACGTGTTGATTGGTATAGTTGGGTTTGGCTCGCCTTCACCAGTATGTTTCGACATACTGACCCTCGTTGAAACAGGTTCTCCGCACTAAGGCGAACCGAGCGAGGAGCCAAATTCGTCTTCCCGATCTAGTCCAGCTGTAGGCGCGTCCTGACCGTGCCGCATTTTGAAGTACTTGAAGAAAGGAGCTAGAACCCAAGCAAGAATGCAGCTCCGTGGCAAAGTCGTCCTCCAGCCCGGAGGTCTTTATCATTTTAAAGTTTAGTAAAGGGATGTAATGTACCGGACTGTTTTCTCATTTTCTGTCAACACTTTTGTAAGCCCGTGCGGCAAGTAGCTGACTCGTTTAAGGGTTTGTAATAGATGTTCATTATCAATAAAGAGAACTTTTCCATGTTTCAATCTATGCTTCAATTTATCTGTGTACTCTGAATATGTACTCGTTATGCAAAACACTTTAGCCTTGTGCGGGCACAACCCCAGGCCCGCACGGCGGTCACGCCGGGGGACGCCCCTACGATTTGGCAAAATCGGGGCGTGACATAGTGGTATCAGAGCACAGATTCAAGTTCCTTAGACTCTCGTTCTGGAAAAGTTCCTTTAACGATCAAATTCCTGTGTGAACTCTTGAACTCGCTAGGCCAAAATGAGATACATTCATGCAATAAGTCCATAATACATTATGATCCTGATGTAATTTACCTTCTTTTGAAGGAATGGCACCAGCGTAATCCTCAGCGCTAGCACCGGACGAAACACAATGCCAAGAAAGTAGTTCGGGAACTTCGGGAAGTTCAAGGAGCCAGCGAGCCGTGCCAAGCATCGATCCCATCCAGCAAATATTGCGGATGTTGGAGGCAAACCAACAAAGGGACGAGGCTCGCTACGAACGGGCCAAAAAGCGGGCGGAGAAGAGTCAGCTCAAGTTTTAAGACAATATAGAAGCTCGATTCTCAGTCCAACAGAAGCAGGTAGATGCCCTGCAACAGATCGTTCAGACTTTGGCTTCCAACCATTCCGCCGCAACAGCAACGACTCCGATGGAACAGCCCGTGCTTGAAGTAGAGCCACCGCAAATTCCAAGGACGAGGGACATGACTCCGTTCGACTTTGGCCACTTCAAGAAAGTCTGCAACACTCTATTCAACGGGACTGAGGACCCAATCGTGGCTCTAGATTGGTTGGCCGAACTTGAAGACCACTTCGCTCTGCTAGAGGTCCCCGAAGAGAAGCGCGTCGTATGCGCGCAACTACAGCTCTGCCTCAACACGCACAATTGGTGGGACGTGCATCGACGATCTCTTCAATTTGATCATGGAGAGGAGGCGATCTCGTGAATGAATTTTTGTGCCGCATTTGAAGAGGAGTTTATACCCCCTCAAGTACGTCGTCAGATGGAGAACGAGTTCGTGCAACTGAGGCAAGGCAGCATGATAGTAAAACAGTACTCTCCCGAATTCAATCGACTCTCCAAATTCGCGAGCGCCTATTTACCTGATGTAGCGAGTCGAACCAGAAGGTTTGAAGGTGGTCTACGCCCTGCCATCCATGCGCACGTAGTCGTTCATCAGTATCGGACAATGCGGGAAGTCATGAATTATGCCCTATCTCTTGAACCACAGGATCCTCATGTTCCTGCCGGCGTTGTGCATACCTACAATCACAAATGCCAAAGCAACGATAGATGAAATAATACTGCAAAGCGTCCGAACAACGGTAGCAAGCATAGAGAAAAGTTAGACAGACTGTGTCACTTCTGCAGGCGGTTGGGGCACACAATTGATAAGTGTCGCCTGAGACTTGGGTTATGCTTAGTTTGCGGTGAATCAAACCATACAGTTCGTGACTGCCCATTAAGCCATCTCAATAATCATCACCCGCAATAAAACAATCCCTAACGGTAGGTTCTATTCCTAAGTTTCGAGGACGAAACTTCCAATTACTTGGGTAGGATGTGGCGCCCCGTTCCTCCTATTCGAGGAGAACGGCTAAGAAACACAAGACGGTATCTTTCGATCGGGATAGATTGAAACAAGAACTCGTCCTCGTTATGGATTTGCTTCTTTGCAATCAATTCCCATATTCAGTGGACCGTGCCCCCGGGATCGACTTAGCGGCAGAGTCAGGAGGGACCTCTTCGCTGTTATCTTTGTTGCCTCGGATTTCGATGTCGCTTGTTGCTTTCGTGCTTTGAGTTGGTTTTCGGATTTGCTTGGGTTTTCTTGAACGGTTTCGATGGATTTCATTATTTTCGTTCATTGTACTGCACTTCAATTCCGAGATTGGAAAGAGAGAAAGAGGTATTGATCGAGCTGTTCGTGATGCAGGTGAACGAGCAGTAGGTGGCTTACGAGCGGAGTCTTGAAGCGCCTATTTCCTTCTCCCTTCCAACCAACAAAGTGGGTGGCTACCAACCCGATTAGCTAGCCCTGCTTCCAAGTCTTCACACCTAAAACTTGCATTCTTCTTTTTCCCGATCAAACGATACCAAGTAATAACTAAAAGATGCCAAGATAAAAAGGGAATAGACTTGGATTGTATTGCTTGTCAACTAAACTTGTGAACTGTTATCTTACTGTATGCTAGTTTGTTGCAAATGTTCTATAAATCATGCTAAGTATGGAATACACCATGTTTGCGCATAATTGTTCAGGGAGGCTATGCAAAATGAATCATGTGATACTGCTTGTCCTGTACTCGTGTAGCCTCAACTGCATGAACTGTTAACTTAGTAAACATACCGTTCAATCACGGACAACTTGTGCACAAGGTCATTGGTTCCTGCGGACGGTCGCTGGGGCACTGGCACCGATCCAGTCCGGACGAAACTCTACTGTATAGTCTACTGTACTAGACGGAATGGCTTGTAGTGCCTAATTTATTTTTGCTGCAAACCATTCTCGTCTAAGACTAGTGTCCTTCATGGCATCATGCCAGTGATCCTTGTATATTTAAACCTGTTGCAAACTAACTTGTGTCTTCGTGGCAGGGAAGGTATGGTAAGTATTGTGAAGGTGGTTCAGACGGACAGGTAAAAGCCACCGAACGGTGGCAAGTTTATTTCAGTATTATATATATATACTATTGCTTGTAAATGAACTAAGTCAAGATAGAAAGACAATAATTAATATGCATGCTTCATTAAAACAATGTGTTGATTGGTATAGTTGGGTTTAGCTCGCCTTCACTAGTATGTTTCGACATACTGACCCTCGTTGAAACAGGTTCTCCGTACTAAGGCGAACCGAGCGAGGTGCCGAAGTCGTCTTCCCGATCCAGTCCAGCTATAGGCGCATCCTGACCGCGCCGCATTTTGAAGTACTTGAAGAAAGGAGCTAGAACCCAAGCAAGAATGCAGCTCAATGGCAAAGCCGTCCTCCAGCCCGGAGGTCTTTATCATTTTGAAGTTTAGTAAAGGGATATAATGTACCAGACTGCTATCTCATTTTGTGTTAACACTTTTGTAAGCCCGTGCGGCAAGTAGCTGACTCGTTCAAGGGTTTTTAATAGATGTTCATTATCAATAAAGAGAACTTTTCCATGTTTCAATATGTGCTTCAATTTATCTACGTACTCTGAATATGTGCTCGTTATGCAAAACACTTTAGCCTAGTCCGGGCGCAACCCCAGGCCCGCACGGCGGTCACGCCGGGGGACGCCCCTACGATTTGGCAAAATCGGGGAGTGACATTACCCATCCTAGGGAAGTCACCCATCCTACGAGAGGTTACCCATCCTAGGGAGGTTACCCATCCTAGGGAAGTCACCCATCTAAAGGGAGGTCACCCATCCTTTGGATGGTCACCCATCCTAAGGGAGGTTATCCATCCTACGGGGGGTCACCCATCCTAGGAAAAGTCAAGTCACCCATCCTAAGGGAGGTTAGCCATCCTACGCGAGGTCACCCCTTCTAAGGGAGGTCACCCATCCTATGTTAGGTCACCCATCCTAAGGGAGGTCACCCATCCTATGCGAGGTCACCCATCCTACGGGAGATCACCCATCCTATGTTAGGTCATCCATCCTAAGAGAGGTTACCCATCTTAAGGGAGGTTACCCATCCTACAGGAGATCACCCATCCTAAAGTCACCTATCCTAAGGGAGGTTACCCATCTTAGGGAGGTCACCCATCCTACGGGAGGTCACCCATCCTAAGAGAGGTTACCCATCCTAAGGGAGGTTACCCAACCTACGGGTGGTTACCCATCCAAATGGAGGTTACCTATCCTACGGTGGGTCACCCATCCTACGGGAGGTCACCCATCCTATGGGATGTTACCCATCCAAAGGGAGGTCATCCATCCTAAGGGAAATCACTCATCCTATGGGACGTCACCCATCCTTAGGGAGGCTACCCATCCTAAGGGAGGTCACCCATCCTACGGGAGGTCACTCATCCTACGGGAGGTTACCCATCCTACGAGAGGTCACCCATCCTAAGGGAGGTTACCCATCCTAGGGAGGTTACCCATCCTAAGAAAAGTCACCCATCCTAGGAGAGGTTACCCATCCTAAGGGAGGTTACCCATCCTACGAGAGGTCACCCATCCTACGAGAGGTTACCCATCCTACGGGGAGTCACCCATACTATGGGAGGTCACCCATCCTATGGAGGTTACCCATCCTAAGGGAGGTTACCCATCCTAAGGGAGGTCACCCATCAAAAGGAGGTCACCCATCCAAAGGGAGGTCACCCATCCTATGAAGGTCGCCTATCCTAAGGGAGGTTCCCAACCTATGGGAGGTCACCCATCCTATGGGAGGTCACCCATCCTGTGGGCGGTCACCCATCCTACAAGAGGTCACCCATCCTAAAGGAGGTTACCCAATATACGGGAGGTCCACCATACTTAGGAAGGTTATCCATCCTATGGCAGGTCACCCATCCTTAGGAAGGACACCCATCCTATGGAAGGTCACCCATCCTTAGGGAGGTCACCCATCCTTTGGAGGTCACCCATCCTATGGGTGGTCCTACGGGATATCACCCATCCTACGAGAGGTCACCCATCCTATAGGTTACCCATCCTAAGGAAGTTCACCCATCCTTATGGAGGGCACCCATCCTATGGGAGGTCATCCATCCTTTGGGTGGTCACCCATCCTAAGGAATGTTACCCATCCTAGGGAGGTCACCCATCCTACAGGAGGTTACCCATCCTAGGGAGGTTACCCATCCTAGGGAGGCCATCTATCCAAATGGAGGTTACCCATCCTAGGGAGGTCAACCATCCTAGGGAGGTTACCCATCCTATGGGAGGTCACCCATCAAAATGGAGGTTACCCATCCTAGGGAGATCACCATCCTACGGGAGGTCACAGAGAGGTTACCCATCCAAATGGAGGTCACCCATCCTACGAGAGGTTACCCATCCTTAGAGAGGTTAACCATCCTATGAATGTCACCCATCCTAAGGGAAATAGGTCACTCATCCTCCGGGAGGTTAACCATCCTACCGTAGGTCACCCATCCAAATGGAGGTCACCCATCCTAAGAGAAATAGGTCACCCATCCTATGGGAGGTTACCCATCCTACGGGATGTTACCCATACTATGAGAGGTCACCCATCCTAAAGGTCACACATCTTACGGGGGGTCACCCATCCTAGGGAGGTTATCCATCCAAATGGAGGTCACCCATCCTACGAGAGGTTATCCATCCTAAGGGAGGTTACCCATCCTACGAGAGGTCACCCATCCTACGGGAGGTCACCCATCCTACGAGAGGTTACCCAACCGATGGGAGGTCACCCATCCTAAGGGAGGTTACCCATCCTAGGGAGGTCACCCATCCTACTGGATGTCACCCATCCTAAGGAGGTTACCCATCCTAGGGAGGACACCCATCCTACGGGAGGTCACCCAGCCAAATAGAGGTTACCCATCCTAGGAAGGTCACCCATCCTACGGGTGATCACAGGGAGGTTACCCATCCTAGGAAGGTCACCCATCCTACGGGTGATCACAGGGAGGTTACCCATCCTAGGGAAGTGAGGATGGGGGACCTCTCTTAGGTTGGTGACCTCGTTTAGGATGTGTGACCTCCTGTAGGATGGGTGACCTCCCGTAGGATCGGTGACCTCCCTTATGATTAGTGACATTCATAGGATGGTAACCTCTCGTAGGATAGGTTACCTCTCGTAGGATGGGTGACCTCCCTTAGGATGTGTAACCTCTCTTAGGATGGGTAACCTCCCTAAGGATGGGTGACCTCCCATAGAATAGGTGACCCATAGGATGGGTGACCTTCCTAGGATGAGTAACCTCCATTTGGATGGGTGACCTCTCCTAGGATTGGTGAGCTCCCTAGGATGGGTAACCTCTCGTAGGATGGGTAACCATCATTTGGATGGATGACCTCCCGTAGGATGGGTGATCTCCCTAGGATGGGTAACCTCTTGTAGGATGGGTAACCTCTCGTAGGATGGGTAACCTCTCGTAAGATAGGTCACCCATCCTAAGGGAGGTTACCCATACTTGGGGGGGTTTCCTATCCTATGTAAGGTCACCCTTCCGGAGGACACCAATCCTATTGGAGGCCACCCTTCCTTAGGGAGGTCACCCATCCTAGGGAGGTTACTCATCCTAAGAGGGGTCACCCATCCTACGGGAGGTCACCCATCCTAAGGGAGGTAACCCATTCTAGGGATGTCACCCATCTGAGGGAGGTCATTCATCCTATGGGAGGTCTGCCATCCCAAGGGAGGGGGTTTTAGCATTCCATTTGGATACGTATCATTGATTATCATGGATTTCATGCCTAATGTTTGACTTATTGTGCTAGTGTATGTGTTATTATTTCTAGGTGGTCACCCATCATAAGGGAGGTAACCCATCCTAGGGAGGTTACCCAACGTAGGGAGGTCATCCATCCGACGAGAGGTCAACCATCCTAAGGAAGGTTATCCATCCTAGGGAGGTCACCCATCCTACGGGAGGTCACCCATATTTAGGTAGGTTACCCAATCTCATAGGGAGGTTCACCCATCCTACGAGAGGTTACCCAACCTAAGGTAAGTCAACCATCCTAGGGGAGGCCACCCAACCTATGGAAGGTCACTCATCCTAAGGAGGTCACCCATCCTAAGGGAGGTTACCCATCCTACGAGAGGTCACCCATCCTACGAGAGGTCACCCATCCTACGAGAGGATATCCATCCTAAGAGAGGTTACCCATCCTACGAGAGGTCACCCATCCTAAGAAAGGTCACCGATCCTACGAGCGGTAACCCATCCTACGAGAGGTCACCCATCATAAGAGAGGTTACCCATCCTATGGGAGGTCACCCAACCTAAGGAAGGTTACCCATCCTAAAGGAGGTTACCCATCCTAAGGGAGGTTACCCATCCTACGGGAAGTCACCCATCCTTGGGAGATTACCAATCCTAAGGGAGGTCACCCATCCTAAGGGAGGTCACCCATCCTAAGGAAGTCACCCATCCAAAGGGAGGTCACCCATCCTATGGGAGGTCGAGGTCACCCATCCAACGGAGGTCACCCGTCCAACTGAGGTCACCCATCCTACGAGAGGTCGAGGTCACCCATCCTACCGGAGGTCACCATCCTAGGGAGGTTACCTAACCTACGGGAGGTCACCCATCCTATGGGATTTCACCCATCCTAGGGAGGTTACCCATCCTAAGGGAGGTCACCCATCCTACGGGAGGTCACTCATCCTACATGAGGTCACCCATCCTATGGAAGGTCACCCATCCTACAAGGGATCACCCATCCTAAGGGAGGTTACCAATCCTACGGGAGATCACCCATCCTACGAGAGATCATCGATCCTAAGGGAGGTTACCCATCATATGAAGGTCACACATCATATGGAGGTTACCCGTCCTACGGGGGGTCACCCATTCAAATAGAGGTTACCCATCCTAAGGGGGGTCACCCATCCTACGGGAGGTCACCCATCCTAGGAGGTTACCCATCCTAGGGAGGTCACCCATCCTAAGACAGGTTAGGATGGGTAACCTCCCTTAGGATGGGTAACCTCCCTCCATTTGGATGGGTGACCCCCCTAGGATGGGTTTCCATCCTAGGATAGGTAACCTTCCTATAGGATGGGTAACCTCCCAAAGGATGGATGACCTCCCACACACTTAGGATGGGTGACCTCCTATAGGATGGGTGACCTCTCTTAGGATGGGTGTCCTCCCTAGGATGGGTGTCCTCCCTAAGATGGGTGACCTAACATATGATGGATGACCTCCCGTAGGATGGGTGATATCCCGTAGGATAGGTAACCTCCCTTAGGATGGGTGTCCTTCGGATGGGTGACCTTCCTTAGGATAGGAAACCTCCCTAGGAGTGGTAACCTCCCTAAGGATGGGTGTCCTCCGGATGGGTGACCTCCCTTATGATGGGTGACCTCACTAAGGATGGGTAACCTCTCTTAATATGGGTGATGTAACCTCCGATTTCCAATTTCCAAAATAATTAGATTTTAAATTATTTTAAAATATCAAGTTTTATAAAATATTTCTCCTTGAAAATTTTTATTTGATTTTGAACGATGTTTGATTTTAGAAGGTAATTTAAAAATCTTTATAAAAATCATTTTTCCTAAATGACGATGTATTACAAAATAAGTAAATAAATAATAATATATATTTCTAGTTTCAAATATTTATTGGCTTGAATCATAAAATTATTGTTTTAACTAAATAGTTATTTAAAAGACTAGTTCATAAAGAAAATAAATTTTATTTATTAGGATAGTAAATAAATAAATGTCATACTTTCTAAGATTTTACAAAATACATTAATTAGTAGCTAATTTGGAAATTAGCTAGCTTTCCTAAAAACATTTTTGAAATTATAATCTTTATTTTTATTTTTATTTTTACAAGTTGCCATTTCCCATTAACTAGCCCACACCCTCATCCTTCCCACATAAGAAACCCGTTTAATTAATTCTGGGCCATTCATTATTGGGCCAACCCGCAACCCTTTATCCCACACCATCTCTCCCTATTTAGGTTCTCATTCTCACATTTCCTAGAAACCCTAATCTTCAATTCATTGGCTAGCCTCCACAAATTCCCTCAAGCCAACAAGCCATCATCACCATTTTATGCTCGTGTCCGTGTGTCCAGCATCACCGTGTCAGCCGTGGTGGCCTCGGGTCCGACCCCGGGTGTCCCACCGTATCCATTCATTTCCTGTGTCCAGATTTACAGTTTACAACCTGATTTCCGTGTCCGACACACCCGGACACAATCCCCACACCACAGCAAACACCCACCCCGTGTCCAACACCCGGACACACCCACTACAGCGAACCTAGCGTGTCCAGCCGACACGATGCACCCGACCTCGACACAGAACCCAAAACCCTAACCCTAGATCTAGCCGCCGAGTCGAGCGCCTGTCGTCGAGCTCGCCGTGGCCGACCAGACGCCACCGCCGCTGGAATCGAACGCCGCCGCCGCTGCTCCCGAGACCCGCCGCCGCCGAGAGGAACCGCCGACTCCGCGTGGCCCGGGCGCGACCACGACGGAGGAGTTTCATCCGCCACCGTCGAAACTCCTACCCGCCGCCGAGATCCCCTTCCGCTGGATGGACCGCCGACCGCCTCGAACAGACCGCCGCCGCCGTCGCTTCAGACCGCCGCCGCTGAGTCGGGCCGCCAACACAGATCCGCCGACGCCCCGCCGACCAGCCCCGGCGAACCCCGCGCCGGCGAACGGAAACCCCATCGTGAGTTTTCTTTTTCATTCTTCCTTCTGTTTACATTAGGGATTTAGGTTAAGTTATATAATAGGTTAATTAGTATAATATGATTAGTAGATAATTAATCGGGTTAATTAATAAATAATCGGTTTAGTTAATAAATTAGTTTAATTAATTCTTAATAAATTAGTTTAGTTAAATTTAATTAGTTTAGTTAATTAGTTAATTAAAAATCAGTTAGTAAATTCTTAATAAATTAGTTTAATTACGAGTAGTTAGTTATATTTAATCGGTTAATTATTTTATCAGTTAATTATTTTATCAGTAACTATATTCTTAATTAGTAATTAATTTTTAATCAGTAGTTAATATAATTAGTTAATTTATATTTAAACAGTTTAGTTTTATTTTAGTAAAATAATAGGTTTTGGATTATATTATTATTAAGAAATAATTTCAATAAATAAAACTTAGTTCAAAATTTTTCATTTGGGGCTGGTGACCAACTTTACTATAGATGTATAAATATATTGACTTTTACGTAAATTCTAAAATTTGTATGTATTATAATTCTTATTTTTGGTATAAAAATATATTGGTAATATACATACTAATTTAATACGTATTTTGGTAAATATATATATATGTATGTAGATTTATATTTTCGTATTGGTATATGTATATATATATATATATATGTTGTATTGGTTTGTATATATAAATGTAATTTGGTATTTTTACCGTATAAAATATATGTAAATTGGTATATGTATATTTATGCATTTGTAAGCCTACTTAGCATATTTTTATAGTTATAAAATTTATATATATGGTAACTATATTGTTCAACCTATATATATATATATATTATGCATAAATTAAATGGTATATATATATATTGTATATGTATTTATTTTGGTGCAAGTCATATTGTAGGTGTTAATGTTAGTTAAATAGGTGAAATGTGTTATAGATGTCTGACTAACTAGATGACCCTAGTGGACTGAGTCCCATGCCAGGCGTAGCCCTGAGTTAAGTATTTGATTGTGTGTGTAGTATAGCATCTGATGCAAATGTTGTATTTGATATATTTTAGGACTGTTGGTTCCTCCAGACGATACTCTGGGACAGGACATTGGTTTCACCAGCTAAGGACCCAAGGCGAGTACATTCTCTGATTAGTTTCTAATTTATGATATCTCCTATGTTCACTGTATCTAGTGTAAATATCCATGTTCTTGACACATTGGTTACACGGATTGGTATACACGGATCTCGTCATGAGATGTTATTCCTTATTTATGGTGTAGCTTGTACAAGACTTGTTTCCTTGATATCTTGTGCATGTACAGACACTGATTCCCGGGGAGATTTGCTACCTTCCTAGGGAATCCTGTGCCATAGCGTACCATGATTGGATCTACTATACCAGTCGGGGGTTTGGGGAGTACTTTAGTGTAGATATGTGATCATACCCAACTTTATATGCACCATAGCTCACCCCACATCTCACGTCGGGTGCGGCCTGACCATTTATATGCTCCATAGCTGTTACGTGTGATTAGCCTAATCTCTACATGCACCATAGCTAACCAACGGTTAGCCTGACTTTATATGAACCATAGCTAACCAACGGTTAGCCTGACTTTATATGAACCATAGCTAATCACATGTAACCAGCCTGATCAAGTTCCCAAGCCGATCACATGTTGAAGCTAGTATTCACACACTTAGTCATAGAACTCTTGCTCATTGACATATTGCTTCTTTTCCTGCATTTACTTACAGTATTTTCCAGTATTTCTTTCTTTGTACAATTCTCGTACCTATACATGCATCTGGTATGTTTCCATCTAGAACTGCTACATAGTTTATGTCATTTATATAGAACTGCTATTTAGAGATGTACTTTGCTCCTTCCTGACTGGAAAATATTTTTCCAGACTGTGACCATAGTAGACTGGTTTCTGACACTTGGGGATTGGAAGTTAAGGATTGCAGGTATGATTATGTTGTCATTAGACTTGTATTGTATTCTTTTATTTCTTCAAATTCCTATCGTGCTGTAGTGGTGATTGAGTATGTTGTTGATATTTTATAGTATCATCCGAGTCTCCTTATGGAGTTGGATACTAGCGTGAGATTGTTAGATAGTACTCGACCTAGACAGCGTTCTACCGCCGATGCTGCGGCGTAGGCTGGACGTACCCACGCATTCGTGACCCTAAACCGGGTGCGGGTCGTGACACGTTTTTAGTGGTGGCCCATGCAGGTCGACTTCGCTAGTTGTGCGATGTCGTAGTAGTGTGGCATCCTTGTTATACTACTGCGTACCTGCTATTGAATATAGGACATAGGATACTAGGATGAGAGAGGATACTCAATCACAAATTCTTGAAAGATTTCCTGGGATGACCCCATGAGAATCTTATTTTCAATTTAAATCTTTCCTTGTTTCCGTCCGCTCTCGCTTGTTGTTACTGAACTTGATTCTTGTTGAGCAGTTATTAAATTAAATTCTTGGTATCATTGTTGAGTTTGATTCTTGTTGACCAGTTGTTAGCTTTAATTCTTGGTATCGTTGTTGAGTTGATTTCAAATTGAGATGAATTTTTACGGACTAGAATTTATGGTATCATCTGATGACATATATTGATGAGGACAGTGAGGAAGGTAAAACGTCTACTTTGGTTATGGAACCTAGAATTTATCGCAGCCATATTAGCTGTGGTGACGAGAACGTAGGAACCTGACTTGGATGTACATACTATAGTTACGAAGCTTAGAGTCTTTCGCAGCCATACCGGTTGGCGTGGCGAAGATTCTAGACGACATGATTATAGAGTGCATACCTTAGTTACGAAACCTATCGTTTATCGCATCTATGCTTACTGGCGTGGCGAGGATTCTGAGTGTCATGATTTCAGACAGACGTGTATGATTATCAGGTTGTATCCTAAATTGGTTCTTAAAATATCATCTCAAGACTTATCTATTTCTGTTATTCCAGGACTTTGTTCCACCGCTTCTTTCTTTACTAGCAGTAAAGATACTTTCTGTCCTCAATTCAGTTTTTGAGCTCCTATTCCTTGAGGATTTCTTGTTAAGTATAATAATTGGTGGCTTGTAATTTTGTTTGTGTCTTGTATTAGTATTGACTGTGTTGCTAGTGAGTTGTAAGTGTTTCTTAGTTGGGCATGTGAGCAGTAGGCTTTAATCCAGAGTTAGCCCTTAGCATAGTACCTTGTAACAATGGTTCTAGGAGAAGTGTCATTGGAGACTGAGAGTTAAGGAGAGTGTAGAGTATCAGTGATAGTTCTCAGAGTTAGTATCAGAGCCAATTACCCGTCCTGGATAATCATGATTATGTAATTGAGTGATCTATGTAAACGATTAAGTATCCGGGAATTGTGTTAAGGATTTATGGAGCATGATGTCCAATTTGATGATTGATATCGGAAATATTAAAGGTAAAGAAATGTATATGTATAAAGGGTTTAATGAGATGTCATAAGTAGAAAAATATCAGGATTTGTAATGGAAGTTGTGAAGCGTATCACGGATCAGTTTAATAGGCTTTAAAGGATTGAAGGAAATACATATACAACCATCGGGATGAGGAACCATACACATACCCATGAGAGTAAAGAAACATGAGTGTTATAGAGGATACAGGTGATCATGAGCCTAATGAGCTTGATGAGATAATCCATTAATGCAGCTAGTGATATAATACCAAGAAGTGCTAATGATTCTATATCGAGGATTAGTCAAGGATGACGTTAATAACAGTAAGCACTCCGTGTGTTGGTAATTAGATGATATACCAATTGACATAAATAGAAATCACCGTTGATGATAACTTTGATCATTGGAGGTAATAGTGCAAGTGTTTCGGGCAATACAAATTTAGTACACAGTTCTAGACAATAGAGGTATTGAGTGCACCTTGAGTATCAGAGACCGTGAGCACTAATATGTACATTCAGGAGTTATAAATTAAAAGGTGGAAATGAATTTTAAATTTTCAGAATTTTTAAGGAGTTGAGATTTTATGTTGTCAAAATATTGAGGTTACTATTGAGGATTTAAATTTGATTCACTAAACATAGTTAAGGCTACAAAGATTTTTAGAAGTGATTAAATTTATTTCGATGTGAAGTATCTAATTTTGAGGAGGTATATGCATTTTATTTTAAGTTGATCGGGAAGTTAAACCTTGACGATTATTTTGAGGATTAATTTTTGTAGATGAGAGATATGAATATTAATATATGATTAGTTGATATGGGTACCAGTGTACATGAATAGGAAATTGTTAGTGTGCTAGAATTAAGTGTTTGTTAGAGATAGTAGACACTACAAGTAATATGTTAACATGATCCTTCTTCCTTCCTAATGTTCCTTTTCTTTCGTCTTTCGATTGATTGATTGATTTTCCTAGTACTGTGGTTCACATGCATGATTTTCTTGTTAGAATATAACTAGTAGTACCCCTAACAGAGACTGAAATACCATGACAAAAGACACATGACCTATATTTTCTTAAATTGCATGGCTGTAGGTAGAGTTTTCTTAAACCATGATCATTGGGTTTTGACCATAGCAAAGATCTATGACGAGGTTATGACTGACAAAAAGAGACAAGAGGATTAAATTTGTGGATGAGCATTAAATTAAATAAAGAATTTAGGGGTTGTTATAACGGAATTGATGGATCATTGATTTTATGAAAATCGAGGTATGATTGAAATTCGAGGACAAACATTTACTTAAAGGGAGAATTAAGAAATTCACAGAGCAAAAAAAAAAAAAAAAAAAAAAATTTGAGGATTTATTAATTTTAAGGAGGTCTTGATATGATTGAATTGAAAAAAAAAAAATTTTGAGAAATTGAGAGATTATCATTTTATCTATTTGATTGCAAGATAGAAATTTTATATAGTATGAATGTTGCATTGAAGATACTGGAAGCGTCGCATCGTAGAGTATTTGAGGAAAAAGAAAAGCAGGAAATAAAATCGTAAATGGAATAGTGTCAAATTAAATTCTTGGGATGAGGAGTTAGATTGGAATAAGCATCAATTGAATTTGAGTTAGATGATTGATGAGTGTTTAAAGTTAAATTTTGGGATGCAGATTTTTAAGTTTTATAAATATGCATTGATTGGATTTCAATTAAAAGGATTGGATAGTAAATTTTGTATTTAGTTATTTACTCAAAATTTGAGGAGATTATGATACGACTGGAATTCAATTAAAATATTGAGGATTTGAGTAGTAAAATTTTTACAATTGGGATAATAAATTCAGAGGATGAAAAAAAAAAATATATTAGTTCAAATTTTGGAAACATTATACATACGGATAAAGAAATATGGAATGAAATGAAGCTCATGGTAAAGAAGATTATAATATAATTGATTATGGGATCATATAATTGAAGGTCATAAGGTAAGATCATGGCATATTGAGGTTGTGATTTAAATTAAATCTTGGCCATGACAGTAACATTTGAAATCGAAGAAAATAATCGAGGTATAGTGGATGTTAAGATCAACAAACTCGAATTTGATGATAAGGATTTTGGACAGGTAATAAATTTTGATTCAGAAATTCTAAGATTTAATCTAATAAAGTTGTGAAATTTGAAACTTTTATAGATGTTAGTTAATGATGAATCACAAGATTGAGAAAAGTAAAATGAACGAGGATAAAAAGAAAGGATTATTTTCATAAGGTAGTAAAGACTACTCTTTTTCCTAGAATCAAGAAAGGCGATTAGATGTCTCTTGATTACATTCTGAAGGATGTATTTAAGTTTCTTAAATCAAACTGCCGACCGTATCTTTCGAATTAGCTATAACTTTCATGTCTATATCATTCATTATACTGGGTCTTCCTTGGTTTAGTTACTTTGAAAAGGTAACGTGCATTATTCAAATTATCTGTTTTTGTGATCGTGTCTACTTCCCAAACCTAAACCTTCTAGAGGATTCAAAGCCGAGCCATGATTCCTTCAAGTTATTCCTGTCTTAAACCATATTTTCTTTTTCTTCATGTTTCCTTCTGTTTGGTAAATATTTTCCTTATAGAAATATTTTCTTCAATGATATTCATCATTATGAACAACAAATTTTTCTATCCTAGTCATCCCTAAAATTTCGAGGACGAAATTTTTCTAAGGTGGATAGACTTGTAACCTCCGATTTCCAATTTCCAAAATAATTAGATTTTAAATTATTTTAAAATATCAAGTTTTATAAAATATTTCTCCTTGAAAATTTTTATTTGATTTTGAACGATGTTTGATTTTAGAAGGTAATTTAAAAATCTTTATAAAAATCATTTTTCCTAAATGACGATGTATTACAAAATAAGTAAATAAATAATAATATATATTTCTAGTTTCAAATATTTATTGGCTTGAATCATAAAATTATTGTTTTAACTAAATAGTTATTTAAAAGACTAGTTCATAAAGAAAATAAATTTTATTTATTAGGATAGTAAATAAATAAATGTCATACTTTCTAAGATTTTACAAAATACATTAATTAGTAGCTAATTTGGAAATTAGCTAGCTTTCCTAAAAACATTTTTGAAATTATAATCTTTATTTTTATTTTTATTTTTACAAGTTGCCATTTCCCATTAACTTGCCCACACCCTCATCCTTCCCACATAAGAAACCCGTTTAATTAATTCTGGGCCATTCATTATTGGGCCAACCCGCAACCCTTTATCCCACACCATCTCTCCCTATTTAGGTTCTCATTCTCACATTTCCTAGAAACCCTAATCTTCAATTCATTGGCTAGCCTCCACAAATTCCCTCAAGCCAACAAGCCATCATCACCATTTTATGCTCGTGTCCGTGTGTCCAGCATCACCGTGTCAGCCGTGGTGGCCTCGGGTCCGACCCCGGGTGTCCCACCGTATCCATTCATTTCCTGTGTCCAGATTTACAGTTTACAACCTGATTTCTGTGTCCGACACACCCGGACACAATCCCCACACCACAGCAAACACCCACCCCGTGTCCAACACCCGGACACACCCACTACAGCGAACCTAGCGTGTCCAGCCGACACGATGCACCCGACCTCGACACAGAACCCAAAACCCTAACCCTAGATCTAGCCGCCGAGTCGAGCGCCTGTCGTCGAGCTCGCCGTGGCCGACCAGACGCCACCGCCGCTGGAATCGAACGCCGCCGCCGCTGCTCCCGAGACCCGCCGCCGCCGAGAGGAACCGCCGACTCCGCGTGGCCCGGGCGCGACCACGACGGAGGAGTTTCATCCGCCACCGTCGAAACTCCTACCCGCCGCCGAGATCCCCTTCCGCTGGATGGACCGCCGACCGCCTCGAACAGACCGCCGCCGCCGTCGCTTCAGACCGCCGCCGCTGAGTCGGGCCGCCAACACAGATCCGCCGACGCCCCGCCGACCAGCCCCGGCGAACCCCGCGCCGGCGAACGGAAACCCCATCGTGAGTTTTCTTTTTCATTCTTCCTTCTGTTTACATTAGGGATTTAGGTTAAGTTATATAATAGGTTAATTAGTATAATATGATTAGTAGATAATTAATCGGGTTAATTAATAAATAATCGGTTTAGTTAATAAATTAGTTTAATTAATTCTTAATAAATTAGTTTAGTTAAATTTAATTAGTTTAGTTAATTAGTTAATTAAAAATCAGTTAGTAAATTCTTAATAAATTAGTTTAATTACGAGTAGTTAGTTATATTTAATCGGTTAATTATTTTATCAGTTAATTATTTTATCAGTAACTATATTCTTAATTAGTAATTAATTTTTAATCAGTAGTTAATATAATTAGTTAATTTATATTTAAACAGTTTAGTTTTATTTTAGTAAAATAATAGGTTTTGGATTATATTATTATTAAGAAATAATTTCAATAAATAAAACTTAGTTCAAAATTTTTCATTTGGGGCTGGTGACCAACTTTACTATAGATGTATAAATATATTGACTTTTACGTAAATTCTAAAATTTGTATGTATTATAATTCTTATTTTTGGTATAAAAATATATTGGTAATATACATACTAATTTAATACGTATTTTGGTAAATATATATATATGTATGTAGATTTATATTTTCGTATTGGTATATGTATATATATATATATATATGTTGTATTGGTTTGTATATATAAATGTAATTTGGTATTTTTACCGTATAAAATATATGTAAATTGGTATATGTATATTTATGCATTTGTAAGCCTACTTAGCATATTTTTATAGTTATAAAATTTATATATATGGTAACTATATTGTTCAACCTATATATATATATATTATGCATAAATTAAATGGTATATATATATATTGTATATGTATTTATTTTGGTGCAAGTCATATTGTAGGTGTTAATGTTAGTTAAATAGGTGAAATGTGTTATAGATGTCTGACTAACTAGATGACCCTAGTGGACTGAGTCCCATGCCAGGCGTAGCCCTGAGTTAAGTATTTGATTGTGTGTGTAGTATAGCATCTGATGCAAATGTTGTATTTGATATATTTTAGGACTGTTGGTTCCTCCAGACGATACTCTGGGACAGGACATTGGTTTCACCAGCTAAGGACCCAAGGCGAGTACATTCTCTGATTAGTTTCTAATTTATGATATCTCCTATGTTCACTGTATCTAGTGTAAATATCCATGTTCTTGACACATTGGTTACACGGATTGGTATACACGGATCTCGTCATGAGATGTTATTCCTTATTTATGGTGTAGCTTGTACAAGACTTGTTTCCTTGATATCTTGTGCATGTACAGACACTGATTCCCGGGGAGATTTGCTACCTTCCTAGGGAATCCTGTGCCATAGCGTACCATGATTGGATCTACTATACCAGTCGGGGGTTTGGGGAGTACTTTAGTGTAGATATGTGATCATACCCAACTTTATATGCACCATAGCTCACCCCACATCTCACGTCGGGTGCGGCCTGACCATTTATATGCTCCATAGCTGTTACGTGTGATTAGCCTGATCTCTACATGCACCATAGCTAACCAACGGTTAGCCTGACTTTATATGAACCATAGCTAACCAACGGTTAGCCTGACTTTATATGAACCATAGCTAATCACATGTAACCAGCCTGATCAAGTTCCCAAGCCGATCACATGTTGAAGCTAGTATTCACACACTTAGTCATAGAACTCTTGCTCATTGACATATTGCTTCTTTTCCTGCATTTACTTACAGTATTTTCCAGTATTTCTTTCTTTGTACAATTCTCGTACCTATACATGCATCTGGTATGTTTCCATCTAGAACTGCTACATAGTTTATGTCATTTATATAGAACTGCTATTTAGAGATGTACTTTGCTCCTTCCTGACTGGAAAATATTTTTCCAGACTGTGACCATAGTAGACTGGTTTCTGACACTTGGGGATTGGAAGTTAAGGATTGCAGGTATGATTATGTTGTCATTAGACTTGTATTGTATTCTTTTATTTCTTCAAATTCCTATCGTGCTGTAGTGGTGATTGAGTATGTTGTTGATATTTTATAGTATCATCCGAGTCTCCTTATGGAGTTGGATACAAGCGTGAGATTGTTAGATAGTACTCGACCTAGACAGCGTTCTACCGCCGATGCTGCGGCGTAGGCTGGACGTACCCACGCATTCGTGACCCTAAACCGGGTGCGGGTCGTGACAGGTGACCTCCATTTGGATGGGTAACCTCCCTAGGATGGATGACCTCCCTAGGATGGGTGACCTCCCTTAGGATGGGTGACCTCTCGTAGGAAGGGTGATATCTCGTAGGATGGGTAACCTCCCTAGGATGGATGACCTTCATAGGAAGGGTAACCTCCCTTAAGATGGGTGACCTTCATACGATAGGTTACCTCTATACGTTGGGTGACCTTCATAGGATGGGTAACCACCCGTAGGATTGGTAACCTTCCTAAGTATGGGTGACCTCCCGTAGGATGGGTTACCTCCGTAGGATGGGATGGGTAACCAGCCTTAAGATGGGTGACATCACGTAGGATGGGTAACCTCCCGTAGGATGGGTAACCTCCCTTAGGATGGGTAACCACCCTAGGATGGGTAACCTTTATTTGGATAGGTGACATCCCGTAGGATGGGTAATCTCTCGTAGGATGGGTAACCTCCCTTAGGATGGGTGACCTCCCGTAGGATGGGTAACCTTCCGTAGGATGAGTGACCTATTTCCCTTAGGATGGGTGACCTCCCGTAGTATGGGTAACCTCCATTTGGATGGGTTTCTCACTAGGATGGATAACCTCCCTAAGGATGGATAACCACCCTTAAGATGGGTGACATCACGTAGGATGGGTAACCTTCCTTAGGATGGGTTACTACCCTTAAGATGGGTGACCTCCCGTAGGATGGGTAACCTCTCGTAGGATGGGTAACCTCCATTTTGATGGGTAACCACCCGTAGGTTGGGTAACCTCTCGTAGGATGGATGACCTCCCTTAGGATGGATGACCTCCCGTAGGATGGGTGATATCCCGTAGGATGGTGACCTCTCGTAGGATGGGTGACCTCCCTAGTATGGGTAACCTTCCTAGGATGGGTGACCTCCCTTAGGATGGGTGACCTCCCTAGGATGGGTGACCTCCCTTAATATGGGAGACCTCCATTAGGATAAGTGACCTCCCTTAGGATGGGTGACCTCCCTGGGTAACCTCTCGTAGGATGGGTGACCTCCATTTGGATGGGTAACCTCTCTTAGGATAGGTAATCTCCCTTAGGATGGGTGACCTACATAGGATGGGTAACCTCCCTTAGGATGGGGGACCTTCATAGGATGGGTAACCTCCATAAGATGGGTGATCTTCATAGGATGGGTAACCTCCCTTAGGATGAGTGACCTTCATCGGATGGGTAATCTCCCTTAGGATGGGTAACCTCCATTTGGATGGGTAACCACCCGTATGATGGGTAACCTCTATTTGGATGGGTAACCACCCATATGATGGGTGACCTCTTGTAGGATGCGTAACCTCTGTTAGGATGGGTGACCTCCATTAGGACGGGTTACCCATCCTAAGGGAGGTTACCCATTATATGAAGGTCATCCATCGTATGGAGGTTACCCATCCTACGGGAGGTTACCCATCCTAGGGAGGTTACCCATCCTATGAAGGTCACCCATCCTAAGGGAGGTTATCCACCCTATGGAAGGTCACCCATCCTAGGGATGTTACCTATCCTAGGGAGGTTACCCATCCAACGGGAGGTTACCCATCCTAGGGAGGTTATCCATCCTACGGGAGATCACCCATCATAAGGGAGGTTACCCATCATATAAAGGTCACCCATCATATGGAGGTTACCCATCCGGAGGTCACCCATCCTACGGGAGGTCACCCATCCTAAGGGAGGTTACCCATCCTATGGGAGGTCACCCATCCTACGGGAGGTCATCCATCCTAAGGGAGGTTACCCATCATATGAAGGTCACCCATAGTATGGAGGTTACCCATCCTACGGGAGGTTACCCATCCTAAGGGAGGTTACCCAACCTTAGGGAGGTAACCCATCCTAGGGAGGTTAACCATCCTAAGGGAGGATACCTTCATATGATGGGTGATATCCCATAGGATGGGTAACCGCCCTATGATGAGTGACCTCCTTTAGGAGGGGTAACCTCTCTAGGATGGGTAACCATCCTTAGGATGGGTGATCTCCCTTAGAATGGGTAACCTCCCGTAGGTTGGGTGACATATAGGATGGGTGACCTATCGTAGGATGGGTGACCTCCCTTTGGATGGGTGACTTCCCTAGGATGGTTGACCTCCCTTAGGATGGGTAAACTCTCTAAGGATGGGTAACCTCCGGATGGGTGACCTCACGTAGGATGGTTGACCACCATTTGGATGGGAGACCTCCATTTAGATGGGTGACCTTCCGTAGGATGAGTGAACTTTATATGATGTGTAACCTCCCTTAGGATGGGTGACCTCCCTAGGATAAGTGACCTCTCGTAGGATGGGTGACCTCCATTTGGATGGGTGACCTCCCGTAGGATGGGTGACCTCCCGTAGGATGGTTGACCTCCATTTGGATGGGTAACCTCCATTTGGATGGGTGACCTCCCGTAGGATAGGTGATCTCCCATAGGATGAGTAACCTCCCTTAGGATGGGTGACCTCCCGTAGGATGGGTGACCTCTCATAGGATGGGTAACCTCCCTTAGGATGGGTGACCTCCCGTAGGATGGGTGACCTCCCTTAGGATGGGTAAACACCGAAAGGGTGACCTCGCTTAGGATGGGTTACCTCCCTTAGGATTGGTAACCTCGCGTAGGATGGGTGACCTCCCGTAGGATGGTTATCCTCAATTAGGATGGGTGACCTCCTTTAGTATGGGTAACCTCTATTAGGATGGGTAATCTCCTGTAGGATGGGTAACCTCCATTTGGATGGGTGACCTCTCGTAGGATGGGTGACCTCCATACAATGGGTGACCTTCATAGGATGGGTAACCTCCCTTAGGATGGGTGACCTTCATAGGATAGGTAACCTCCCATAGGATGGGTAACCTCCCTAGGATGGGTAACCTCGCGTAGGATGGGTGACCTCCATACGATGGGTGACCTTCATAGGATGGGTGACCTCCCGTAGGATGGGTGACCTTTCGTAGGATGGGTGACCTCCAAACGATGGGTGACCTTCATAAGATGGATGACATCCCTAGGATGGTTGACCTCCCTTAGGATGTGTGCCCTTCGGAAGGGTGACCTCCCTAGGATGGGTGACCTCCTATTGGATGGGTGACCTCCCTTAGGATGGGTAACCTCCCTTAGGATAGGAGACCTGCCGTAGGATGAGTGATTTCCCTTAAGATGGATGACCTCCCTTTGGATGGGTGACATTCCATAGGATGGGTGACCTACCGTCGAATGGGTGACCCCCCGTAGGATAGGTAACCTCCATTTGGATGGGTAACCACCCGTAGGTTGGGTAACCTCCCTTAGGATGGATTACCTCTCGTAGGATGGGTGACCTCCCGTAGGATGGGTGACCTCCCTAAGATGGGTAACCTCCCTTAGGATAGATGACCTTAGGATGGGTGATCTCCTGTAGGATGGGTAATCTCCCTTAAGATGGGCAATCTCCCGTAGGATGGGTGACCTAATATAGGATGGGTGACCTCCCGTAGGATGGGTGATCTCGCATAGGATGGGTGACCTCCCTTAGGATGAGTGACCTAACATAGGATGGGTGACCTCCCTTAGGATGGGTGACTTGACTTTCCCTAGGATGGGTGACCCCCTGTAGGATGGATAACCTCCCTTAGGATGGGTGACCATCCAAAGGATGGGTGACCTCCCTTTGGATGGGTGACCTCCCTCCGATGGGTGACCTCCATTAGGATGGGTGACCTCCCGTAGGATGGGTGATATCCCGTAGGATGGGTAACCTCCCTAGGATGAGTGACCTCCCTTAGGATGGGTAACCTCCCGTAGGATGGGTAACCTCCATACTATGGGTGACCCCTTCATATGATGGGTAACCTCCCTAGGATAGGTTACCTTCCATAGGATGGGTAACACCCCATAGGATGGGTAACCACCCATAGGTTCGGTAACCTCGCGTAGGATGGTTAATCTCCCTTAGGATAGGTAACCTCCCTTAGGATGGGTGACCTCCCAAGGATGAGTGACCTCCCTTAGGTTGGGTGACCTCCCGTAGGATGGGTGAACTACCTTAGGATGAGTAACCTCCTGTAGGATGGGTGACCTACCTTAGGATGGGTAACCTCCCTTAGGATGGGTGACCTCCCTTAGGTTGGGTGACCTCCCGTAGGATGGGTGACCTCCCATAGGTTAGGTAACCTCCCTTAGGATGGGTGACCATCATAGGATGGTTAACCTCCCTTTGGATGTGTGACCTCCTTTTGATGGGTGACCTCCCTTAGGATGGGTGACTTCCATAGGATGGGTGACCTCCTATAGGATGGGTGACCCCCTGTAGGATGGGTAACCTACATTTGGATGGGTGACCTCTCGTAGGATGGGTGACCTCCATACGATGGGTGACCTTCAGAGGATGGGTGACCTCCCTTAGGATGGGTGACCTTCATAGGATGGGTAACCTCCCGTAGGATGGGTAACCTCCTTAGGATGGTTAACCTCCCGTAGGATGGGTGACCTCCAGTAGGATGGGTGACCTCCTTACGATGGGTGACCTTCATAAGATGGGTAACCTTCCTAGGATGGGTAACCTCCCTAGAATGGGTAACCTCCCCCTAGAATGGGTAACCTCCCTTTGGATGGGTGACCTACCACGGATGGGTGACATCCCTAGAATGGGTAACCTCCCTTTGGATGGGTGTTGTAAACCCCCTCGACCAGAAATTAGGGTTAATTAATTTAAATAACCTAATTAGGGTTAACTAGATGTAATTAAGATTTATTATATAGTATTATAATATCTGTGCAGTGATTGTTATTTTAGGACAATACCCTAGCTGTTACCCTGAAACAATTTCCACATACTTGGCCTAGACATGCTAACCTATCTTATTGAACCTAGAACAAACCCCGGATACTGATCTTCGTGCCTGATTTTAGTCGCACAAAAGTCGTTGCGAACGTCCGTACGCAATTTAAATAAATTGCGTAATTACGTTCGTTGTCCGTTCCAATCGAAATTGAGACCCCATCTCGATCCGATTTGACCAACCCAGATCATGACATTATTGTACACTGAGCCTACCACACTAATGACCCTTGTCCAACCCAACTTAGACCCCCGGTTTTTGTTAAATTAAATTAGACACACCCGGTGCATTAATTATGAATTAATTAATGTGGTGACCTAACCTCAATTGAATTAGACCCAACTCCAACCCAAACCTACACCCACACCCACAAGCCTCATACAAAACACCATACACCATCCTAGCCCAATGTAGAACACCAAACATGGTGTTTGTTTAGTTCAAATCCCCAATTTCAGAATCTGTGCAAATTCCAATTTAATCAGGGGCCTTTGTGCAAAATTGCAATGAGGTGCCTCCCTCTCATTGGCCCAACCACATGGAGAAAGAAATTACATTCCCTAACCGTTCACCATGTATTTTCCCCCCATTTCTAATGTACTTGCACCCCTTTATGGAGGGCACATCATGACCCTCCATTCAAATTGCTCAATTCCTAGCCCCCCCTCATCATGATGGACATCCCCAACTCCCCAAAATTTTCCTACAGCCGGCCCCAATCCCTAGGCAGTCCCCCCCACTCTCTCTCCTACATATACGTTATTTCACCTCATTTATTGTCACACAACCCAAGAAAACCAACTCACAAACCCTATTCTCCCTAAGCATCCAGCCGAGCTCTACCCCTACCCATCACCTCCGCCGCCCTCTCCCGGCCAGCCACCAACTCCAGCCACCCCCGCAGCCACCCAGTCCCCTTCGCCGGACCTTCCCCCACCTACCACCACCGCCCCCGACCATGGCTCCGCCCACAGCCGCCTCCCTCTCCACCATCCTCAACCCGAGCCATTCCCTCCCCGAGCTCAGCCGACCACCCGAAGACTCCCCACTCCGCCACCGCAGCACGCCCGACCGCCATCCTCAGCCGACCACTTCCCCGACCAATCTCCTCCGTCTTCGTCAACTCCCAGCCCCGGCCAACGCCTGAGCAGACCGCCCTCGTCCCCGCAGCACCGACGACCCCAAAGCTGCTGCTGCTGCTGCCGAACTCCCCGCGCGTTGCCGGAGCTCGGCCCGGCCACCACCGCCGTCGACGATCGGCCACCAGACCCCCCTCGACCCCTCCTTCATTCCTGTGAGGTACAAATACACGAATAAAGTATTTTATACCTAGTATTAGGGGCTGCATAGGTTCATATACTAATTGCTATATAGGTATTCTGATTTGGGAATTATTATACATACTATATAATATATAAATACCTCTGTATAAACACAGTATTTTATGAGTATATGTGCTATATTTTTTATATATATTATATATATATATGAGATACATATATCGGTGTATGGTATATACTATATACTTGTCTAAAATACCTTTTTATGTACTAAAATACCTATTGCGTATATATGTATATATATATATATATATATATATATATATATATATAAATATATATATATATATGTATGTATATTGTATTATATGTAGAATAGTATATATTTAATATAAATCATAGTTTAAATATATTTTCTGTGATTTAGTATAATATATGTAATATAATACTATTTGTATATTATATATTTGTATTAAACTTATACATATTAAACATCTAGCATGTATATATATATATATATATATATATATATATATATATATATATATATATATATATATATATATATATATATATATATATATATATATATATATATATATATGTATGTATGTATGTATGTATGTATGTATGTATATTTGTATTATATGTAGAATATTAAATATTTAATATATATTGTGTTTATATATATATTTCTGTGATTTAGTATATTATATGTAATATAATATTATTGTTATATCATATATTTGTATTTAAATACCTAGTATGTATATGTATTTTTAGATATATATATGTATGTACATATATACTTAATATACATTTTATGATATTTTGTGTATATATAAGTATGTGTGTATTTTGTGTAATTAGTTTATTTAGTGCAATAAATATATGTATTGTATACATTTATATATATATTAAAATATATTGTGTACATAGTATATCAATACGGGTATATATCTATAAATATATATATATATACTTGTGAATACTAAAATGTGTATGAATATATATATATATATATATATATATATATATATATATATATCTAAATATATATATATATAATTATGTTATGTATATTTACTTATGTACAAAATTACTATTTAAATGGAAATAAATATGATTGTGAATATTTATTTGTGTACATAAATTATATTTGAATATATGTTTATGTGTAAATATATGAATTTATGATTATTACCAATTATGTACATATATTTAATATGTGTATTATTGGAGTATTACTAAATAATATATAGGTGCTATTTTTGTACTATTAAACATACATATTATTTTAATATATTTAAATATGTTTTAGTATACATCTATATAAATTTGTAATAGCTATATATAATATACAGTCCAGACCCTGTGTCAGCTATGGTTACAAGTAGTGTGTCTTAGTCGTGCTATTGTAGCGATTAATGTTTTCATTATTATATCATATATAGGACTGTTGGACAGTACAGCCGAGGCATCAGGAGCAGGACTTTGGCTTTCGCAGCTACCCGGGACAGGCAAGTATACCTTGCTGGATTACTGCTTAAAATTAAATGATGAATGTTGCAAATATACATAAACTGTGCTCGTCCGAGATTGACTCGGGTGCAGTCGACAATGCGTCGATGAGTAGTGTACTTGACCTAGCTGCTAGCTGACTCACCTACTACTGTGAGGATATTTTGATATCTTCCTAGACCGTGACACTTACACGTATCACGATGGTACATTCATATTGGGATGCGGGTCCGCGTACCCGATTCGCTATCGGTACGTACGACATGCATCACGGATTAGCATGTATTTCTAGAGTAATATAGTTAGATGAGACTTGGCATATAGATACGGGACACTCACGTCGTGTATTCGACTTGCGTATCTAAATTGGGCGGGAAGGACAACTGATAAACGTATGGAATACACACATCGGACTCCGTGGTATCCAGGATACCACGGAGTCCGATGACTTCCTATATTCAGACACCGCGCTCTACGGAGTGTTACGGACGTATATATATTTCAGATACCACGCCCCTTAGAGTGTTGGACGTTATATATATACAGATACCTCATTCTTCGGAATGATGGACGTTGCAGATACCACACTCTAGAGGACGTTGGACGTTATGCCTATACCTACCGATACGTTCCGAGGTTGTCCTTACATTGCATTCACTTAGATGGTTAGCACACCCTCTTTATTTTTATTCAGTACTATATCTGGCATGCATATTGTATCTTGTTACGTCCCTCTGAGGACCTGGTTATCTTCCAGATCTGGACGAGGCCTATTACCCCACCGTACGGACCAGGTGTGGAGACGAGGTTTGCTCTTGACGAGGAGCTTGAGGTTTTACCATCGGAGTACCCCTGATCATCTTGGTAGGCCTTCCGCCTATGACTGGAGCTCCTTACCTAGTTAGCAGTTGTTTCAGTCACTCTTATTATCAGTACTCTTATTTCAGACTATCAGTACTTTATCTCCAACATTTGTAGTGGGTTTGTTCCCACCGGACATATTTCAGTTGTACTATGTCATTCGACTATGTTCTTATATTCCAGTCTTTCATTTCAGTATTTTACTTGTTATTTGTGGATGAGATTAGACACTGCCTGTTGTTGATATTAGACTTGTTAGATTTAGGACAGCGTAGCACGCTTCGCCAGGATCCATTAAATTAGGATATCCTCGGAGACGTGTCAGCTGGCCAATACCACGTGGCCTGGTTCCATATATTTTGGGACTGGGGCGTGACATGGTTTTAGTGGTGGCCCATGCAGGTCTGTCAAACATCAAATGTTTATCGCTTGTGGTATGGTAACGTGCCCAGCGAGCCTGCAATAGGATAGGAATTACTAGGTCTCATCCACTTGATTACGCCTTTGAACCTCTTCCGTATTTTAAAATATCTGCATCCTGTTTGATTGATTCTGTACTCTTTTAATGAAGTTCTATCTCTTACAGCGAGATGAACCTTCGCAGCCGACGTGAGATACTTGGTGCCATAGTGCCACCCGCAGCATAGAGGGAGGAGACGTCTCCGGGACTACCCAGAGAGCAGCCTCAGCCAGAGGCACGGGTGATCCCTCAGGCCCCGATGATGCACTAGCATCAGATCTCTCCCGACGAGAGGATGCAGCAGCCCGAGGGCCAGACATCGCAGACAATCCCGAGGCAGCACTTCGAGGGGCAGACCTCGAGGGCGACCCCGATGCCGCAGTACGAGAGGCTGGCACCCGAGGAGACACCAAGGAGACAACCGGAAGTACCACTTCCACCACCTCCACCGTTTCCACCTCAGATGCCACCAGCGGAGGGACAGCCCCAGATGATGCAGTTCTTCCAGATGATGATGTAGGCCCAGTGGCAACAGACGGAGACCCTGAGACAGGGCCTGATGGCAGTACTGGAGAGGGGACCTGCCCAAGCAGCAGCACCAGCACCTGCACCTGTCCAGCAAGCGGGCACTGTACGAGGCTTCCGACAGATGGGCCCGGGAACCTTCTCGGGCATGGAGACTGCAGAGGAGATCTCAGACTGGGTCTCTAACACTGAGATGCTGTTAGAGGGTTCGCAGCTACACCCCGACCTCTGGATGACCGCGTTGAGGACCCATGAGAAGAACTATCCTACCCACGACTTGGAGCTTACCGCAGTGATCTTTGCTTTGAAGCTTTGGAGGCACTACCTGTACGGAGAGCGCGTGGAGATATTCACCGATCACAAGATCCTAAAATACGTCTACACCCAGAAGGACCTGAACCAGAGGTAGAGACGTTGGCTCGAAGTGATGGCGGACTTCGAGATTGAGCTGCAGTACCATCCGGGGAAGGCTAATGTGGTAACCGATGCATTAAGCAGGAAACCTATAGCATTTTTCCTGACTACCCAACAACATCTGTTGAGAGATCTAGAACAGTTGGGTATCGAAGTCATTATGCCCGGAGTAGACAGCCAGATGTCGAGTTTCCATGTGCAATCGACATTGGTGGAGAGAATCAAGGTTGCTTTGCCGACGGACGCCAGATTTCAGAGGCTTCGACAGAGGACATAGGCTGGAATACAGACGGGACTGCATATACACGAGGACGGGACTTTGAGGTGTGGAGATCGTCTCTATGTTCTGAATGGAGAGCTACGCCAGGAGCTGATGACGGAGGCGCACAGTTTGACCTATTCTATTCATCCAGGAGGCACGAAGATGTACCGAGACCTGAGGCAGTACTACTGGTGGCACGGGATGAAGAGAGAGATAGCCCGCTTTGTGGCTAAGTGTCTGGTGTGTCAGCAAGTCAAGGCTGAGCATCAGAGGTCTGCCGGATTACTTCAACCGCTCCCGATATCGGAGTGGAAATGGGAGCACATCACCATGGACTTCGTTATGGGTTTCCCGAGGAGTCCTAGTGGTCACAATATGGTATGGGTAATCGTAGATAGACTCACCAAGTCTGCCCACTTTTTACCCTTCAGGGTTGGGCAATCTACGAAAGTCTTGGCAGACATGTACATAAGGGAGATTGTACGATTGCTTGGAGTGCCAGTCAGTATCATGTCTGACAGGGATACGAGGTTCACATCGTACTTTTGGAGGAGTATACAAGAGATTCTTGGTACCTGCCTTAAGTTCAGTACTTCGTACCACCCGCAGACAGATGGCCAATCTGAGCGCACCATTCAAACGCTGGAGGACATGTTGAGGGCATGCATGCTTGACTTCAGCGGTTCATGGGAGGACCACTTGCACTTGGTTGAATTTTCATACAACAATAGCTATCAGACGAGCATCCAGATGGCTCCCTATGAGACATTGTATGGTAGGAAGTGTCATTCCCCCGTATGTTGGAGCGATGTGGGCGAGAGGCAAATTCTAGGGCCAGAGTTGGTCATCCATACAGTGGAGAGGGTGAAGAAGATCCAAGGGCATCTGCGAGCAACACAGGACAGGCAGAAGCATTGGGCTAATGTGCATCGACGACCCCTAGAGTTCCAGGTTGGAGAGCATGTGTTCCTGAAGATCTCACCTACCAGGGGAACCATCAGATTTGGAGGCAGATGGAAGCTGAGTCCGAGGTACATCGAACCATTCGATGTGATAGAGCGCCTCGGAGAAGTTGCTTACAGATTGGCCTTGCCGCAGACACTGGAAGGAGTTCACGACGTCTTCCATGTATCTCAGCTAAGGAGGTACATATCGGATCCGAGTCATGTGCTTGACCACTCGGAGATCACCGTCGGTCCAAGTTTGTCATACCAGGAGGAGCCGGTAGAGATCCTAGACCGAAGCGAGAAGGTACTGCGAGGCCAGACTATCCCTCTAGTTCGTGTCGCATGGAGGCATCACGCACCAGGTGAATCAACCTGAGAACGAGAGGACGATATTCAGCAACGCTTTCCCCATCTCTTCGAAAGCCTAGGTATGTGATAGTATTTATTTCATTCAATAGTTTTTTTATATGTCTGTTTTAATTTCGAGGACAAAATGCTCTAAGGAGGGTATGTTGTAAACCCCCTCGACCAGAAATTAGGGTTAATTAATTTAAATAACCTAATTAGGGTTAAGTAGATGTAATTAAGATTTATTATATAGTATTATAATATCTGTGCAGTGATTGTTATTTTAGGACACTACCCTAGCTGTTACCCTAAAACAATTTCCACATACTTGGCCTAGACATGCTAACCTATCTTATTGAACCTAGAACAAACCCCGGATACTGATCTTCGTGCCTGATTTTAGTCGCACAAAAGTCGTTGCGAATGTCCGTACGCAATTTAAATAAATTGCGTAATTACGTTCATTGTCCATTCCAATCGAAATTGAGACCCCATCTCGATCCAATTTGACCAACCCAGATCATGACATTATTGTACACTGAGCCTGCCACACTAATGACCCTTGTCCAACCCAATTTAGACCCCCAGTTTTTGTTAAATTAAATTAGAGACACCCGGTGCATTAATTATGAATTAATTAATGTGGTGACCTAACCTCAATTGAATTAGACCCAACTCCAACCCAAACCCACACCCATACCCACAAGCCTCATACAAAATACCATAAACCATCCTAGCCCAATGTAGAACACCAAACATGGTGTTTGTTTACATCAAATTCCCAATTTCAGAATCTGTGCAAATTCTAATTTAATTAGTGGCCTTTGTGCAAAATTGCAATGAGGTGCCCCCCTTTCATTGGCCCAACCACATGGAGAAAGAAATTACATTCCCTAACAGTTCACCATGCATTTTCTCCCCATTTCTAATGTACTTGCACCCCTTTATGGAGGGCACATCATGACCCTCCATTCAAATTGCCCAATTCCTAGCCCTCCCCTCATCATGATGGACATCCCCAACTCCCCAAAATTTTCCTACAGCCGGTCCTAATCCCTAGGCAGCCCCCCACTCTCTCTCCTACATATACATCATTTCACCTCATTTATTGGCACACAACCCAAGAAAACCAACTCACAAACCCTATTCTCCCTAAGCATCCAGCCGAGCTCTACCCCTACCTATCACCTCCGCCGCCCTCTCCCGGCCAGCCACCAACTCCAGCCACCTCCGCAGCCACCCAGTCCCCTTCGCCGGACCTTCCCCCACCTACCACCACCGCCCCCGACCACGGCTCTGCCCACAGCCGCCTCCCTCTCTACCATCCTCAACCCGAGCCATTCCCTCCCCGAGCTCAGCCGACCACCCGAAGACTCTCCACTCCGCCAACGAAGCACGCCCGACCGCCATCCTCAGCCGACCACTTCCTCGACCAATCTCCTCCGTCTCCGTCAACTCCCAGCCCCGGCCAACCCCTGAGCAGACCGCCCTCGTCCCCGCAGCACCGACGACCCCAAAGCCGCTGCTGCTGCTGCCGAACTCCCCGCGCGTTGCCGGAGCTCCGCCCGGCCACCCCGTCGTCGACGACCGGCCACCAGACCCCCCTCGACCCCTCCTTCATTCCTGTGAGGTACAAATACACGAATACAGTATTTTATACCTAGTATTAGGGGCTGCATAGGTTCATATACTAATTGCTATATATGTATTCTGATTTGGTAATTATTATACATACTGTATAATATACAAATACCTCTGTATATACACAGTATTTTATGAGTATATGTGCTGTATTTTTTATATTATATATATATATATATATATATATGAGATACATATATCGGTGTATGGTGTATACTATATACTTGTCTAAATACCTATTTATGTACTAAAATACCTATTGCGTATATATATATATATATATATATATATATATATATATATATATATGTATGTATGTATGTATATTGTATAATATGTAGAATAGTATATATTTAATATAAATCATAGTTTAAATATATTTTATGTGATTTAGTATAATATATGTAATATAATACTATTTGTATATTATATATTTGTATTAAACTTATACATATTAAACATCTAGCATGTGTATATATATATATATATATATATATATATATATATATATATATATATATATATATATATATATATATATATATATATATATATATATGTATGTATGTATGTATGTATATTTGTATTATATGTAGAATATTAAATATTTAATATATATTGTGTTTATATATATATTTCTGTGATTTAGTATATTATATGTAATATAATATTATTGTTATATCATATATTTGTATTTAAATACCTAGTATGTATATGTATATATATATATATATATATATATATATATATATATATATATGTAAGTACATATATATTTAATATACATTTTATGATATTTTGTGTATATATAAGTATGTGTGTATTTTGTGTAATTAGTTTATTTAGTGCAATAAATATATGTATTGTATACATTTATATATATATTAAAATATATTGTGTACATAGTATATCAATACGGGTATATATCTATATATATATATATATATATATATATATATATATATATATATATATACTTGTGAATACTAAAATGTGTATGAATATATATATATCTAAATATATATATAATTATGTTATTTATATTTACTTATGTACAAAATTACTATTTAAATGCAAATAAATATGATTGTGAATATTTATTTGTGTACATAAATTATATTTGAATATATGTTTTTGTGTAAATATATGAATTTATGATTATTACCAATTATGTACATATATTTAATATGTGTATTATTGGAGTATTACTAAATAATATATAGGTGCTATTTTTGTACTATTAAAGATACATATTATTTTAATATATTTAAATATGTTTTAGTGTATATCTATATATATTTGTAATAGCTATATATAATATACAGTCCAGACCCTGTGTAGCTATGGTTACAAGTAGTGTCTTAGTCGTGCTATTGTAGCGACTAATGTTGTCATTATTATATCATATATAGGACTGCTGGACAGTACAGCCAAGGCATCAGGAGCAGGACTTTGGCTTTCGCAGCTACCCGGGACAGGCAAGTATACCTTGCTGGATTACTGCTTAAAATTAAATGATGAATGTTGCAAATATACATAAACTGTGCGCGTCTGAGATTGACTCGGGTGCAGTCGACAATGCGTCGATGAGTAGTGTACTTGACCTAGCTGCTAGCTGACTCACCTACTACTGTGAGGATATTTTGATATCTTCCTAGACCGTGACACTTACACGTATCACGATGGTACATTCATATTGGGATGCGGGTCCGCGTACCCGATTCGCTATCGGTACGTACGACATGCATCACGGATTAGCATGTATTTCTAGAGTAATATAGTTAGATGAGACTTGACATATAGATACGGGACACTCACGTCGTGTATTCGACTTGCGTATCGACATTGGACGGGAAGGACAACTGATAAATGTATGGGATACACACATCGGACTCCGTGGTATCCAGAGGAACCACAAACCCGATGACTTCCTATATTCAGACACCGCGCTCTACGGAGTGTTACGGACGTATATACATTTCATATACCACGCCCCTTAGAGTGTTGGACGTTATATATATACAGATACCTCATTCTTCGGAATGATGGACGTTGTAGATACCACACTCTAGAGGACGTTGGACGTTATGCCTACACCTACCTATACGTTCCGAGGTTGTCCTTACATTGCATTCACTTAGATGGTTAACACACCCTTTTTATTTTTATTCAGTACTATATCTGGCATGCATATTGTATCTTGTTACGTCCCTCTGAGGACCTGGTTATCTTCCAGATCTGGAAGAGGCCTATTACCCCACCGTGTACGGACCAGGTGTGGAGACGAGGTTTGCTCTTGACGAGGAGCTTGAGGTTTTACCATCGGAGTATCCCTGATCATCTTGGTAGGCCTTCCGCCTATGACTGGAGCTCCTTACCTAGTTAGCAGTTGTTTCAGTCACTCTTATTATCAGTACTCTTATTTCAGACTATTAGTACTTTATCTCCAACATTTGTAGTGGGTTTGTTCCCACCGGACATATTTCAGTTGTACTATATCATTCGACTATGTTCTTATATTCCAGTCTTTCATTTCAGTATTTTACTTGTTGTTTGTGGATAAGATTAGACACTGCCTGTTGTTGATATTAGACTTGTTAGATTTAGGACAGCGTAGCACGCTTCGCCAGGATCCATTAAATTGGGATATCCTCGGAGACGTGTCAGCTGGCCAATGCCACGTGGCCTGGTTCCATATATTTTGGGACTGGCGCGTGACAGGTGACCTCCCGTAGGATGGGTGACCTTTCTTAGGATGGGTGACCTCCCTAAGGATGGGTGACCTCCGGTAGGATGGGTGTCCTCCTTATGGGTGACCTTACTTAGGATAGGAAACCCCCCCAAGAATGGGTAACCTCCATTAGGATGGGTAACCTCCCTTGGTATGGGTGACCTATCCTACGAGAGGTTACCCATCCTAAGAGAGGTAACCCATCCTACGAGAGGTTACCCATCCTAGGGAGGTCACCTATCCTACGGGAGGTCATCCTTCCAAATGGAGGTTACCCATCCTACGGGAGGTTACCCATCCTAGGGAGGTCACCAATCCTAGGGGAGGTCACCAATCCAAATGGATGTTACCCATCCTAGGGAGGTCACCCATCCTATGGGTCACCCATTCTATGGGAGGTCACCCATCCTAAGAAAGGTCACCCATCCTAAGGGAGGTCACCCATCCTACGGGAGGTCACCTATCCTAAGAGAGGTTACCCATCCTTAGGGAGGTCACCCATCCTAAGAGAGGTTACCCATCCTAAGGGAGGTCACCCATCCTACGAGAGGTTACCTATCCTACGAGAGGTTACCATCCTATGAAGGTCACCCATCTTAAGGTAGGCACCCATCCTACGGGAGGTCACCCATCCTATATGAGGTCACCCATCCTAAGGGAGGTCACCAACCTAAGAGAGGTCCCTTATCCTCACCTTCCTAGGATGGGTAACCTCCTTGTGACCTCCCGTAGGATGGGTGACCTCCCTAGGATGGGTAACCTCTATTTGGATGGGTGACTTCCTGTAGGATGGGTGACCTCCCTATGATGGGTAACCTCCTTAGGATGGGTGACCTCCCAGGATGGGTAACCTCTTTTAGGATGGAGGACCTCCCTTATGATGGGAAACCTCTCTTAGGATGGGTGACCTCCCGTAGGATGCGTGACTTATAAAATAGGTGACCTCTCGTAGGATGGGTAACCTCCAAAAGGATGAGTGACCTAACTTAGGATGGGTAACCTCTCTTAGGATGGGTGACCTCTCTTAGGATGGGTAACCTCCCTTAGGATATGTGACCTCCCGTAGGATGGGTAACCACCCGTAGGTTGGGTAACCTATCGTAGGATGGGTAACCTCTCGTAGGATGGGTGGCCTCCCTAGGATGGGTGACCTCCCTTAGAATGGGCAACCTCTCTTATGATGGGTAATCTCCCGTAGGATCGGTAACCACCCGTAGGATGGGTGACCTCTCGAAGGATGGGTAACGTCACTTAGGATGGGTGACCTCCCATAGGATGAGTAACCACCCGTAGGTTGCGTAACCTCCCTTAGGATGACTGACCTCCCGTAGGATGGGTAACCTTCCTTAGGATGGGTGACCTTCATAGGATGTGTATCCTACGGGAGGTTACCCATCCTACGAGAGGTTACCCATCCTAAGGAAGGGAGGTCACCCATCCTACGGGAGGTCACCCTTCAAAAGGAGTTCACCCATCCTACAAGAGGTCACTCATCCTAAGGAAGGTTACCCATCCAACGAGAGGTTATCCATCCTCGGGAGGTCATCCATTCTAAGAGAGGTTACCCATCCAAGGGAGGACACCCATCCTAAGGGAGGTTACCCATCATATGAAGGTCACCCATCGTATGGAGGTCACCCATCCTATGAGAGGTAACCCATCCTAAGTGAGGTTACCCATCCTATGAGAGGTCACCCATCTTAAGGGAGGTTACCCATCCTATAAAGGTCACCCATCCTTAAGGAGGTTACCCATCCTAAGGGAGGTTACCCATCCTATGAAGGTCACCCATCCTAGGAAGGTCAACCATGAAAATGAGGTAACCCATCCTACGAGAGGTTACCCATCCTATGGGATACCACCCATCCTAAGGGAGGTTACCCATCCTAAGGGAGGTCACCTAACCTACGGGAGGTCACCTATCATAGGATGGGTGAACTCTTGTAAGTTGGATGACCTCTCGTAGGATGGGTTACCTCTCTTATGATGGGTAACCTCTCATAGGTTGGGTAACCTACCGTAGGACGGGTGACCTCCCGTAGGATGGGTAACCTCTCGTAGGATGGATGACCTCCCTAGAATGGGTGACCTCACGTATGATAGGTAACCTCCCTTAGGATGGGTGACCTCCCTAGGATGAGTAACCTCCCATAGGATGGGTGACTTCACGTAGCATCGGTGACCTCCTGTAGGATGGGTGTCCTCCCTAGGATGGGTGACCTCCCTTAGGATAGGTAACCTTCCTTAGGATGGGTAACCTCTAGATGGGTGACATTCCATAGGATGGGTGACCTCCTTTAGGATGGGTAACCTCCCTTAGGATGGGTGATCTCCCTTAGGATGGGTGACCTCCCTTTGGATGGGTGACTTCCCGTAGGATGGGTAACCTCCCTACGATGGGTAACCTCCATAGGATGGGTGACCTCCCTAGGATGGGTAACCTCTTGTAGGATGGGTGACCTCCATTTGGATGGGTAACCTCCCTAAGGATGGGTAACCTCCCATAGGATGGGTGACCTCTCTTAGGATGGATAACCTCTAGTAGGATCGGTGACCTCTCATAAGATGGGTGATATCCCGTAGGATGGGTAACCTCCGTAGGATGGGTGACCTCCCCATCCTACGAGAGGTTACCCATCCTAGGAAGGTCACCCATCCCACGGGTGGTCACCCATCCGGAGGTTACCCATCCGAAGAAAGGTCACCCATCCTAAGGGAAGTTACCCATCATATAAAGGTCACCCATCCTACGGAGGTAACATATCATATGAAGATCACCCATCGTATGGAGGTTACCCATCCTATGGTAGGTTTCCTATCCTAAGGAAGGTTACCCATCCTAAGGGAGGTTACTCATCCTAGGGAGGTCACCCATCCTACGGGAGGTCACCCATCCTTAGGGAGGTTACCTATCCTAGGGAGGTTACCTATCCTGCGTGATATCACCCATCCTAAGGGAGGTTATCTATCCTATGAAGGTCACCTATCGTATGGAGGTTATCCATCCTACGGGAGGTTACCCATCCTATGAAGGTCACCCATCGTTTGGAGTTACCCATCTTATAAAGGTCACCCATCCTACGAGACGTTATCCATCCTAAGAGAGGACACCCATCCTACGAGAGGTTACCCAACCTAGGGAGGACACCCATCCTAAAGGAGGTTACCCATCCTATGAAGGTCATCCATCCTTAGGGAGGTTACCCATCCTACGGGAGGTCACCCATCCTACGAGATGTTACTCAACCGAAGAGAGGACACCCATCCTATTAGAGGTCACCCATCCTACGGGAGGTCACCCATCCTAGGGAGGACATCCATCCTAAGGGAGGTCACCCATCCGGAGGTCACCCATACTTAGGGAGGTTACCCATCCTACGGGAGGTCACCCATCCTTAGGCAGGTCACCTATCCTAAGGTGGTTACCCATCCTACGAGAGGTCACCCATCCTACGAGAGGTCACCCATTCTACGGGATAACATCCATCCTATGAGAGGTCACCCATACTAAGGAAGTGTAACCTCCCTAGGTTGGGTAACCTCCCTTAGGATGTGTGACCTCTATTTGGATGGGTAACCTCTCTTATGATGGGTAACCTCCCTTAGGTTGGGTGACCTTCATAGGATGGGTAACCTCCATACGATGGGTGACCTATAGCAGGATGGGTGACCTCCCTAAGGATGGGTAAACTCCGGATGGGTGACCTTCGTTTGGATGGGTAACCTCTCTTAAGATGGGTAACCTCTCGTAGGATGGGTGTCCTCCCTAGGATGGGTAACCGCCCTAAGTATGGGTGACCTACCATAGGATGGGTAACCTATCGTAGGATGGGTGACCTCTCGTAGGATGGGTAACCTCTCTTAGGATTGGTGACCTCTCATATAATGGGTGACCTCCCGTAGGATGGGTGACCTTCATAGGATGGGTGACCTCCCTAGGATGGGTAACCTCCATTTGGATGGGTGACCTCCCGTAGGATGGGAGACCTCCCTTAGGATGGGTAACCTCTCTTAGGATGGGTGACCTTCCTAAGGATGGGTGACCTCCCGTAGGATGGGTGATCTCCATACGATGGGTGACCTTCATATGATGGGTATCCTCTCTTAGGATGGGTGACCTCCCTAAGGATGGGTGACCTCCCGTAGGGTGGGTGACCTACCGTAGGATGGGTGACCTCCCTAGGATGGGTAACCTCCCTTATGATAGGTAACCTCCCATAGGATAGGGGAACTCTCTTAGGTTAGTGACCTTACTTTGGATGGGTGACCCCCCTTAGGATGGGTGACCTCGCTTAGGATGGTTGACCTCCTATAGGATGGGTAACCTCTCTTAGGAAGGGTAACCTCTCTAGGATGGGTGACCTCCCGTAGGATGGGTAACCTCAACAATATGGGTGACCTTCATATGATAAGTGAACTCCAAAGGATGGGTGACCCCCCGTATGATGGGTGACCTCCCTTTGGATGGGTGACCTCGCTTAGGATGGGTGACCTCCTATAGGATGGTAACCTCTCCTAGGATGGGTAAACTCCGTTAGGATGGGTGACCTCCCGTGGGATGGGCCTCCTTTTGATGGGTGACCTCCCTATGATGGGTGACCTCCCATAGGATGGGTGACCTCCCTAGGATGGGTAACTTCTCGTAGGATGGGTGACCTCTCATAGGATAGGTAACCTCCCTTAGGATGGGTAACCTCCCTAGGATGGGTAACATCCCATAGGATGGTTGAACTCCCGTAGGATGGGTAACCTCTCGTAGGATGGGTGACCTACCTTAGGATGGGTGATCTCCCTTAGGATGGGTAACATCCTTTAGGATGGGTGACCTCCCGTAGGATGGGTGACCTCTCTTAGGATGGGTGACCTCCCGTAGGATGGGTGACCTCTCGTAGGATGGGTAACCTCCCTTAGGATGGGTGATCTCCCGTAGGATGGGTGACCTCCCTTAGGATGGGTAACCTCCTAAGGGAGGTCACCCATCCTTAGGGAGGTCACCCATCCTAAGGGAGGTCACAAATCCTAAGGGAGTTTACCCATCCTACGGGAGGCTACCCATCCTACGGTAGGTTACCCATCCTTAGGGAGTTTACCCATCCTACAGGATATCACCCATCCTACGAGGGGTCACCCATCCTAAGGGAGGTTACTCATCCTACGGGTGGTCACCCATCCTACGGGAGGTTACACATCCTACGAGAGGTTACCCATCCTATGAAAGTCACCTATCCTATGAAAGTCACCCATCATAAGGGAGGTCACCCATCCTAGGGGAGGTCACCCATCCTACGGGAGGTCACCCATCCTAAGGGAGGTCACCCTTCCTAACGGAGGTTACCCATCCTACGAAGGTCACCCATCCTAAGGGTGGTCACCCATCCTACGGAAGGTTACCCAACCTACGGAAGGTCACCCATACTAAGAGATGTCACCCATCCTTAGGGAGGTCACCCATCCTAAGGGAGGTTACCCATCATATGAAGGTCACCCATCCTAGGGAGGTCACCCATCCTACGGGAGGTCACCCATCCTAAGGGAGGTTACCCATCCTACGGGAGGTCACCCATCCTAGGGATGTCCCCCATTCTATGAAGGTCACCCATCATAGGGAGGTCTCCCATCCTAAGAGAGGTTACCCATCCTAAGAGAGGTTACCCATCCAAATAGAGGTCACCCATCCTACGATAGGTTACCAAACCTAAGAGAGGTTACCCATCACAATGGAGTTCACCCATCCTATGGAGGTTACCCATCCTAAGGGAGTTCACCCATCTTATGGAGGTTACCCATCCTACGAGAGGTTACCCATCCTAAGAGAAGTTACCCATCCTACAAGTGGTTACCCATCCTAATGGAGGTTACCCATCCTACGGGAGGTCACCCATCCTAAGAAAGGTCACCTATCGTATGAAGGTTACCCATCCGGAGGTTACCCATCCAAATGGATGTTATCCATCCTATGTGAGGTACGGGTGGTTACCCATCCAAATGGAGGTTATCCATCATACGGGTGGTTACCCATCCAGATGGAGGTTACCCATCCTACGAGTGGTCACCCATCTTAGGGAGGTTACCAATCCTAAGAGAGGTCACCCATCCAACGGGAGGTTAGCCATCCAGAGGGAGATTACCCATCCTAGGGAGATCACCCATCATAGGGAGGTCATCCATCCTTAGGGAGGTCACCCATCCTACGGGAGGTAACCATCCTAGGGATGTCACCCATCCTATGGGAGGTTACCCATCCTAAGGGAGGTTACCCATCCTATGAGAGGTCACCCATCCTATAGGTTACCCCTCCTATGGGAGGTCACCCATCCTAGGGAGGTCACCCATCAAAAGGAGATCACCCATCCTACAGAAGGTTACCCATCCTATGGGGGATCGCCCATCCTATGGGGGATCACCCATCCTACAGGAGGTTACCCATCCTATAGGGGGTCACCCATCCTAAGGGAGGTTACCCATCCTACGAGAGGTTACCCATCCAAATGGAGGTCACCCATCCTACGAGAAGTCACCCATCCAAATGGAGGTTACCCATCCTAGGGAGGTTACCCATCCTACGGAGGTCACCCATCCAAAGGGAGGTTACCCATCCTACGAGAGGTCACCCATCCTATGGGAGGTCACCCATCCTAAGGGAGGTTTCCCATCCTAAGGGAGGTCACCCATCCTACGAGGGGTCACCCATCCTACCGGAGGTCACCCATCCAACCAGAGGTCACCCATCCTACGAGAGGTTACCCATCCTAAGGGAGGTCACCCATCCTAAGGGAGGTCACTCATCCTAGGGAGGTCACCGATCCTGCGGGAGGTCACCCATCCTTAGGGAGGTTACGCATCCTAGGGAGGTCACCCATCCTAAGGGCGGTTACCCATACTAAGGGAGGTCACCCATCCTACGAGAGGTCACCCATCCTACGGGAGGTCACTCATCCTAGGGAGGTCACCGATCCTACGGGAGGTCACCCATCCTTAGGGAGGTTACCCATCCTAGGGAGGTCACCCATCCTTAGGGAGGTCACCCATCCTAGGAAGGTCACCCATCCTACGAGTGGTTACCCATCCTAAGAGAGGTCACCCATCCTAAGGGAGGTTACCCATTATATGAAGGTCACCCATCCTACGAGAGGTCACCCATCCTAAGGGAGGTTACCCATCCAAATGGAGGTTACCCATCCTACGGGATATCACCCATCCTACGAGAGGTCACCTATCCTATAGGTCACCATCCTAGGGAGGTCACAAATCCTACGATAGGTCACACATCCTATGAGAGGTTACACATCCTAAATTAGGTCACTCATCCTACGAGAGGTTACCCATCCTACGGGAGGTTACCCATCATACGGGAGGTCACCCATCCTAGGTAGGTTATCCATCCTAGGGAGGTCACCCATCCTAAGAGAGGTTACCTATCCTAAGGAAGATCACTCATCCTATGGGAGGTCACCCATCCTAAGGGAGGTTGCCCATCCTACGAGAGGTTACCCATCCTACGAGAGGTCACCCATCCAAATAGAGGACACCCAACCTACGAGAGGTCACCCATCCTAGGGAGGTTATCCATCCTACTCGAGGTTACCCATCCTAGGGAGGTCATCCATCCTAGGAAGGTTACCCATCCTAAGGGAGGTCACCCATACTTAGCGAGGTTACCCAACCTATGAGAGGTCACCCATCCTACGGGAGGTCACCAATCCTAAGGGAGGTTACCCATCCTAAAAGAGGTTACCCATCCTACGGGAGGTTACCCATCCTAAGGGAGGTTACCTATCATACGGGATATCATCCATCCCTAGGATGGTTACCCATCCTACGGGATATCACCCATCCTAAGTGAGGTCACCCATCCTACGGGAGGTTACCCATCCTAGGGAGGTCATACATCCTAGGGACGTTACCCGTCCTAATGGAGGTCACCCATCCTAAGGGAGGTCACTCATCCTACGGGAGGTTACCCATCCTTAGGGAGATCACCCATCCTCGGGAGGTTACTCATCCTACGGGAGGTCACCCATCTTATGGGAGCTTACCCATCCTAATGGAGTCGCCTATCATACGGGAGGTCACCCATCCTAAGAGAGGTCACCCATCCAAATGAAGGTTACCCATCCTAGGGAGGCAACCCATCCAAGGGAGGTCACCCATCCTACGGGAGGTCACCCATCCTACAGGATATCATCCATCCTAAGGGAGGTTACCCATCCTACGGGAGGTCACCCATCATAGGAGAGGTCACCCATCCTAATGGAGAACACCCATCCTACGAGTGGTTACCCATCCTTAGGGAGGTCACCTATCCTACGGAAGGTTACCCATCCTAAGGGAGGTCACCCATCCTTAGGGAGGTCACCTATCCTATGGTAGGTTACCCATCCTAAGGGAGGTCACCCATCCTAAGGAAAATTACTCTTCCTATGAAAGGTAAGCTCCTTTTGGATGGGTGACTTTACTTTTCCTAGGATGGGTAACCTCTCTTAAGATGGGTGACCTTCCTAGGATAGGTAACCTCCCTATGATGGATAACATCCCGTAGGTTGGGTGACCTCCCTTAGGTTGAGTGACCTTCATATGATGGGTAACCTCTCTTAGGATAGGTAACCTTGCGTTGGATGGGTGACCTCCCATAGGATGGGTGACCTCTCGTAGAAAGGGTGACCTTCGGACGGATGGGGTGACCTCCTATAGATTTGGTGACCTCCCATAGGATAGTTAATCTCCCGTAGGATGGATAACCTTCCTTGGGATGGGTGTTCTATAGGATGGATGACCTAACATATGATGGGGGACCTCCCATAGGATGGGTGACCTCTCATAGGTTAGGTAACATCCCTAAGTATGGGTGACCTACCTAAGGATGGGTGACCTTCGTAGGATGGGTGACCACCCATAGGATGGGTAACCTCGCTTAGGATGGGTAACCTCCTATAGGATGGCAATCCTCAATTAGGACAGGTGACCTCCTTTAGGATGGGAAACCTCCCTTAGGATGGGTGAACTCCTGTAGCATTGGTAACCTCCCTTAAGATGGGTAACCTCCAGTAGGACTGATGACCTAACATAGGATGGGTGACCTCGCGTAGGATGGGTGACCTTCATTACGATGGGTGTCCTCCCTAGGATGGGTAACCTCCCTTAGGATGGGAAATCTCCCGTAGGATGGGTATCCTCAATTAGGATGGGTGACCTCCTTTAGGATGGATAACCTTCCATAGGATGGGTGATCTCCTGTAGGATGGGTGACCTCCCTACGATTGGTAACCTCTCATAGGATGGGTGATCACCCTAAGTATGGGTGACCTATAGGATGGGTAACCTCCCTAAGGATGGGTAACCTCTCGTAGGATGGGTAACCTTCCGTTGTATGGGTGACCTCCCGTAGGATGGGTGACCACCCATAGGATGGGTGAACTCCCGTAGGATAGGTGACCTCCCGTAGGATGGTTGATCTCCCGTAGGATGGATGACCTCTCGTAGGGTGGGTGACCTCCCGTAGGATGGGTAACCACACTTAGGATGGGTGACCTCCCTTGGATGGGTTACCTCTAGTAGGATGGGTAACTTCCCTAAGTATGGGTGACCTCCCATAGGATGGGTAACTTCCCTAAGTATAGGTGACCTTCATATGATGGGAAACTCCCTAAGTATGGGTGACCTCCTAAAGATGGATAACCTCCATTTGAATGGGTGACCTCCCGTATGATTGGTGACCTCCCATAGGATGGGTGACCTCCCGTAGGATGGGTGGCCTCCCTAGGATGGGTGACCTTCATATGATGGGTAACCTCCCTTAGGGAGGGTGACCTCTCTTAGGATGGGTAACCTCTCATAGGATGGGTGACCTCTCGTAGGATGGGTGACCTCCTATAGGATGGGTGACCTCCTGTAGGATGGGTAACCTCCCTAGGATGGGTGACCTTTATATGATGGGTAACCTCCCTTAGGATGGGTGACCTCCCGTATGATGGGTAACCTCTCTAGGATAGGTAACCTTCATTTGCATGGGTGACCTCTAGTAGGTTGGATGACCTCCAGTAGGATAGGTGATCTCCTATAGGATGAGTGACCTCCCTAAGTATGGGTGACCTCCCGTAGGATGGGTGACCTCCTGTAGGATGGGTGACCACCCGTTGGATCGGTGACCCCACGTAGGATGGGTGATCTACCTAAGGATGGGTAACCTCCATTTGGATGTGTGACCTCCCTAAGTATGGGTGACCTCCCTTGGATGGGTAATATCCCATAGGATGGGTAACCTCCCTTAGGATGGGTGACATCTCATAGGATGGGTGACCTCCCGTAGGATGGGTGACCTCTTATAGGTTGGGTAACCTCCCTAAGTATGGGTGACCTCCATACGATGGGTAACCTCCCTGAGGATGGGTGACCTTCATATGATGGGTAACCTCTCTTAGGATGGGTAATCTCCCGTTGGATGGGTGACCTCCCTTAGGATGAGTGACCTTCATATGATGGGTAACCTCTCTTAGGATGCGTAACCTCCCGTAGGATGGGTGACCTCCCGTAGGATGGGTAACCTCTAGTAGGATGGGTAACCTCCAGATGGGTAACCTCCCTAAGTATGGGTGACCTTTATATGATGGGTAACCTCCCTTAGGATGAGTGACCTCCATACGATGGGTGACCTTCCGTAGGATGGGTAACCTCCGGATGGGTAACCTCCCTAAGTATGGGTGACCTTCATATGATGGGTAACCTCCCTTAGGATGGGTGACCTCCCGTAGGATAGGTAACCTCCCTAGGATGGGTAACCTCAATTAAGATGGGTGACCTTCCTTAGGATGGGTAACCTCCATAAGGGAGGTTACCCATCATAAGAAGGTCAACCTTCGTATAGAGGTCACCTATCCTAAGGGAGGTTACCCATCATATGAAGGTCACCCATCGTATGTAGGTCACCCATCCTAAGGGAGGTTACCCATCATAAGAAGGTCACCCATCCTAGGAAAGTTACCCATCCTATGGGAGGTGACCCATCCAAAGAGAGGTTACCCATCCTAGGGAGGTCACCCATCCTACGAGAGGTCACCCATCCTAAGAGACATTACCCATCCTAAGGGAGGTCACTCATCCTAGGGAGGTCACCCATCCTACGGGAGGTCACCCATCCTAGGGAGGTTACCCATCCTTTGGGAGGTCACCCATCCTAAGAGAGGTTACCCATCCTAAGGGAGGTCACTCATCCTAGGGTGGCCTACCATCCTACGAGAGGTTACCCATCCTAAGAGAGGTTACCCATCCTAAGGGAGGTCGCTCATCCTAGGGAGGTCACCCATCCTAAGGGAGGTCACTCATCCTAGGGTGGTTACCCATCCTACGCGAGGTCACCCATCCTACGGGAGGTCACCAATCCAAATGGAGGTCACCCATCCTACGGGAGGTCACCCATCCAAATGGAGGTCACCCATTCTATGAGAGGTTACCCATCCAAAGAAAGGTTACCCTTCCTAAGGGAGGTCACTCATCCATTGGAGGTCACCCATCCTACGGGAGATCACCCATCCTAGGGAGGTCACCCATCCTACGGGAAGTCAACCATCCTAAGGGAGGTTACCCATCATACGAGAGGTCACCCATCCTACGGGAGGTTACCCATCCTACGAGAGGTTACCCATCCTAAGAGAGGTCACCCATCCTATGAGAGGTTACCTATCATACGAGTTACCCATCCTCGGGAGGTTACCCATATGAAGGTCACCCATATGAAGGTCACCCATCCTAGGAAGGTTACCCATCCTCGGGAGGTTACCGATCCTACGTTAGGTTACCCATCCTACGAGTGCTCACCCATCCTACCGGAGGTCACCCATCCTAAGGGAGGTTATCCATCCTTGGGAGGTCACTCATCCTATGGGAGGTCACTCATCCTAGGGAGGTCACCCATCCTACGAGAGGTTACCCATCCTAAGGGAAGGAAAATAACCCATCCTATGGAGGTTACCCATCCTACGAGAGGTCACCAATCCTAAGGGAGGTTATCCATCATATGAAGGTCACCAATCGTATGGAGGTCACCCATCCTTCGGAAGGTTACCCATTATATGAAGGTCACCCATCCTAGGGAGGATACCCATCCTATGGGAGGTCACCCATCCTAAGAGAGGTTACCCATCCTTGGGAGGTCACCCATCCTACAAGAGGTCACCCATCCTAAGAGAGGTTACCTATCCTAAGGGAGGTCACTCATCCTAGGGAGGTCACCCATCCTACGGGAGGTCACCCATCCTACGGGAGGTCACCCATCCTAGGGAGGTTACCCATCCTATGGGAGGTTATCCATCCTAAGGGAGGTCACTCATCCTAGGGAGGTCACCCATCCTACGAGAGGTTACACATCCTAAGAGAGGTTACCTATCCTAAGGGAGGTCACTCATCCTAGGGAGGTCACCTATCCTAATGGAGCTCACTCATCCTTGGAAGGTTACCCATCCAACGCGAGGACACCCATCCAACGCGAGGTCACCCATCCTACGGTAGGTCAACCATCCAAATGGAGGTCACCCATCCTACGAGAGGTCACCCATCCAAATGTAGGTCACCCATCCTACTAGAGGTTACCCATCCTAAGAGAGGTTACCCATCCGAAGGGAGGTCACTCATCCTAGCAAGGTCACCCATCCTACGGGAGGTCACCCATCCTAGGGAGGTTACCCATCCTACGGGAGGTCACACATCCGAAGGGAGGTCACTCATCCTAGAGAAGGTCACCCATCCTAAGGGAGGTTACCCATCCTAGGGAGGTTACCCAACCTACGAGAGGTCTCCCATCCTAAGGAAGGTTACCTTCATATGATGGGTAACCTCCCTTAGGATGGGTAACCTCTTGTCACGACCCGCACCCGAAATTTAGGCATGAGTCGTGGGTACGTCCAGCCTACACAGAACTCTTCCTACACAACCACTATCACACAGGTAACTAATACCCTGAAATTCACACAGGCACACATTTCTAACTGATACACACACTGAAATCTGGAATCCCCAAACCCAACTGCTCAGTGAAAACCCAGCACTACACAGCACAGAAAAAAATCCCCACTGTGCACAGAACCTTCCCAAGTTACTGACACTGCACAACACACTGCTCTAACTGATACTGATACATTAAGAATCCTAGAACTATACCTACAAGACACTAACACACTTAACTGTTTGGATACTAAAACTCTGAACTCACTCACTGAGTTCTCACTGATACACTATGACACAGGGTCATACACAAGTTCACACAGAGATAGGTACACAGGTTTCTCAAACACAGATACAAGGACACAAATACATACACACTAGGACCTGACCTAGACACTGAGACACAAGGGAACCCGGTTTAACACAGTATACACCAATCCATCTCCAACATACTGAGACACACTGACCCGAGTAGACACTGCTACACCTTTCTAACACCCTCCCAAAACAGGGACACACCCCCACGGTATACACAGTATCACACTAAAACCCACATTGCACTAAAACACACACTGAACACTCGACACACAGCAGAAATCTTCACTCGACTGAACAGGGAACCAACACACAGATTTCTACCCAAGTTATATTATGTATATAGTTTGACACATCAAAATATGCAGGAATTTAAATACGTTAAATAGGTAAAAACCCTAATAAACATATTCACAAGCACCTGGTGTGCTGAAATCAAACTCACATTACGAATTTAGGGAAAAACTCCAAACGAAACCCTAAAGTGAGATCCAACCCTTCACGTTGGAGGTAAAATCGTGTCTACACAGTGAAATCCCCCAATTAAAACCCTAAATCAAGATCTAGGCTAAAGGCAGGAGATGTAATCATGCCTACACTAAAATTCCTAGGTTTAGGGTTCCAGAATTTGGGAAAGCTAAACGTAGGTCACCCAAAACCCTAGATCTCCTAGGTCCTCATGTAGAATCCCTAGAAATCGAGATCTACACAATAGGGGTTTCCTAATGGGCATGAACAACAGAAAAAACAGAAATAAAAATGAATAAAAATAGGGTTTTACCTAGGGAGATGGCTTCTTCAATGGAGGTTCTTCTTCTCCAAGGCTTCTTGACCCAACCCCTTGCTTCTCTTTGCTTTGGAGGAGGAAAAGGGACCTCCTAGGTCTGGATTCTGAAATCTGGAGGTGGAGAATTGGGTTTCTTGATGGAGGCTAGGGTTTCTCCTTCCTGAAGGGAAAAGAGGGTTCCCTTTTATATTAAAACCAAGTTAGGGTTTCTAATGCATAAGTTTAGGTTAAACCCCCTATGTTAGGTCATGTAGAACCTAATTAACTAAGGTTTAGTCAGTCTAGGGTTTGAGGTCCAACCTAGAAGTTGAATTCTAGGGTTTCTCTAGAATTAGGTTTTCAATTTAGGGTTTAGTCATTAGGGTTTGTCCTAATGAGTTCTAGGGTTTGACCTAAAGCCAAATATCACTAAAATATATAAATAATTATAAAACTCAGCAAAATAATTTAATACATAATTATTCAAATTAGTGAAATTACACAAATGCCCTTATCTGGAAATATGGTAGTGACAAGTCTACCCTCCTAAAAGAAATTTCGTCCTCGAAATTTGACTGAATTAGAACAAGAATGAAATCAGAAAAGGAAATATACCTTAAGTCTAGAAGAGATACGGGTATTGCTCGCGCATTTCATCCTCTCTCTCCCAGGTCGACTCCCCTGGAGAGTGATGTCTCCAAGCAACGCGAACCAAAGGAATAGTTTGGTTTCGCAACACCTTCTCTCTGCGGTCCAAGATCTCTACGGGCTGCTCGGGGTAGCTGAGCGTCGGACCAACCTCAATCTCCGAGTGATCAAGTACGTGACTAGGGTCTGCCACGTACCGTCTCAGCTGCGACACATGGAACACATCATGCACTCCCTCTAAAGCAGGCGGCAAGTCTAGTCTATACGCCACTGCACCTATCTTCGCAAAAATACCGAAGGGTCCGATGTAGCGTGGGCTAAGCTTCCCGCCTCTACCAAAATGAATCGTTCCACGCGTCGGAGAAATCCGTAGGAATACTAGATCGCCAACCTAAAACAAAACAGTCTCAACACGCAGTCTAAACAAACAAACACAAGCCAGAAAAACAACAATCTATACCTGAAACTCAAGGGGTCTACGGTGGCTGTCGGCCCAATGCCGCTGTCTGTCCTGCGCCACTCGCAGTCTAGATAAAATATGCAATCTAGATAAAACACGCATTGTCATAGTCTCTTTGTCGTGGTATTGCAGTCTCGGTCAGGGTGTGCTACCAACTACACTCTAAAAAGAAAATCATGAATACAACTACGGTACTAAGGAGTAAACCAATCAGTCAACAGACGGAAGAGGACAGAAGAAAAGAACAGGACATAGTCTTCTAACCCATTACTTGGATATCTTCATCCTCTAATATACCCTTAACTCTGGCACATTCACTAACTAATTCCTATTCCTGTACACTGGTACCCATATCAACTAGTCATTAGTCCACAACATCTATGAATACATCCATATTGCACACACCAGTCTATTAATACCAAAATCTGATACTAAGGACCTCTAACACAATCCTAAGTCAAAAGATGCATGTAAGGTTTGATACCTCTATCTCTTTAGGTACCACAGTTCTACTACAAGTACACCCACTGCTAGTCCTCTCTCCTACTACATTCTTTCATACTAGTTGTTCTTATCTATCAAGTGCACACCAAGTGCAACACACCATACTAAGTACTGTTCCTTCTAATACAACTCTAGATGGACACCCAAGTCTGTTTGCAGTGCTATCTCAAATATGCCCAAGTCAACAGACCCTTACGTATGCACTTCATCCACTCACATACTAATATATTTCTTACCCACCATAAATTAATCCTCAAAAATAAGATCATCTAAGTTTAACTTCTTGAACAATTTAAAATAATATGTATACACTTCCTCAAAAGTCAAGTACTCTATATCGAAATAAAATTTTAATCACTTCTAAAATCTTTATAGCTTTGACTATGTTTATTTAATCAAAATTTTGAATCCTCAATATTTTAACAACATAACATCTCATTAAAACCCTTTATGTATAAACATTCCTTTATTTTATTTTATTTTTAGCACACCCAGTATCAATCATTAAATTGAACATCATGCTCCATTAATCCTTAACACAATTCCTTGATACTTAATTATTTTCATAGATCATCCAATTACATAATCATGATTATCCAGGACGGGTATGCTGGTTCTGATACTAACTCTTGGAATCATCACTGATACTCTTACTCCTCTTTCTATAATACCAATACTAATTATAATAAAACCTATCATAGAACTATTGCTACAAGGTACTATGCTATGGGTATCTCTAGATTAATGCCTACTGCTCACATGTCCAACTAAGAAACACTTACAAACTCACAAGTCACACTCAGTCAAACTAATACAAGACACAACCAAAATTGCAAGTCACTAATTATCATACTAACAAGGAATCCTCAAAGAAAATAAGCTCAAAAAGGAACTGGATCAAGGACTGAAGGTATCTTTACTGCTAGTAAAGAAAAGAAGCGATGGAACAAAGTCATATAATAACGAAATAGATAAGTATTGAGATGATATTTTAAGAACCAATTTAAGATACAACCTGATAATCATACACGTCTATCAGAAATCATGACACTCAGAATCCTCGCCACGCCAGTAAGCATAGATGCGATAAACGACAGGTTCCGTAACTAAGGTATGCAACTCTATAATCATGTCATCTAGAATCTTCGCCACGCCAACCGGTATGGCTGCGAGAGACTCTAAGTTTCATAACTACAGTATGTACATCCTAGTCAGGTTCCTACGTTCTCGTCACGACAACTAGTATGGCTGCGATAAACTCTAGGTTCTATAACCAAAGTAGACGTTTTACCTTTCTCACTGTCCTCATCAATATATGTCATCAGATGATACCGTAAAGTTTAGTCCGTAAAAATTCATCTCGATAAGAAATCAACTCAACAACGATACCAAGAATTAAATTTAACGACAGGTCAACAAGAATCAAACTCATTATCAACAAGCGAGAACAGACAAAAATAAGGGGAAAGGAATTAAATTGGAATTCATAACGAGATTCTCAAGGGTCGTCCCAGGAATCTCTCAATAATTGTGATTGAGCATCCTGCTCTGCTCCGCTGCTCCTCTGGCGACCTCGAATTCCGGCTCTCCTGATGATCGAAATAATACTCTGCCTCTATAACAATCTATAGTAGCATGATGCCTACTCAACCAGTCCATTCCGAGTACAATATCGTACCCGGGAGTGGCATGACGAGTAAGCTCACGTTCAACTCTCGGCCTCCTACTGACACCCTTCGGTCCTTGCAGTAATCACGGACTAGGATAATACCTCCACCAGTCGTGATCTTGCAAATCCTAGTTAGTGGTTCTGTCTCTAAATAATGTCGAAGGGCATAAGATACAGACACAAAACTATGGGAAGCGCCAGAGTCGAATAAGGTAAATGCGGGAATACAATCGAGAAGAACTGAACCTGTGATCAAGTCTCCTGCTGGTTCGACCTCCTCGACTGCTATGGCGTATTCTCGCCCCTGGAGTGCACCTCTTTGCTGCCGGTGCTGAGCAAACATCTGCTGCTGCGGTGGAAGTGGAGGTCCTCTCTGTTGTTGGCCTCCTGGTACGGCAGGTACCTTGTCTGGTCCTCTTTGGACGGCTGCTCCACCCTGACCTGGGCGAGTCTGTATGGTAGGGCAATCCCTCAGCTGATGTGTCGTCGATCCGCAGGACAGACATGTGCCCAACCTCTTCCTGCAGATGTCTCTGGTATGTCCCATCTTCCTGCAATACACACACTGGATAGTGGGCTGAGTCTGTCTCTGTGGCTGTTGCTGCTGGATGTGTCCCTGAACTGGTGTCTGGTGCTGCTGATGATGAGCCATCTGCGGTTTCACATGTGGCTTAACTGGACTTCTTTGATTTGGATCTGCGCACTGGTCGGGAAGATAAGGAGCTCGACTACAACCCCTCACTTGATGTCCCGCAGTGCCACAGTATAAACAAAGTCCTCGCCTCATCCTGCAGCTCTTCCAAAGGTGACCTGGCTTCTTACAGAAGTGACAAGCCTGCTGGATCTGCCTCGGAGGCTGCTGCTGATCCTGCGATCTGGTCCTCGACGGCATCCTGAGGACAGCGCGAAAGGAATTGATTAAGGGATTAGATACGATATCATCAAGGAAGGACAGTAATTTCTAAAGGAAAAATCATTAAGAGTAGTATCATAAGAATCAGAATTCCCTAATTGTGATTGAGCATATCCTCGACCTAATTCCTATTCCTAAAACAGGTTCGTAGTAGTACAACTAAGTTGTCGCACTACCACGACATCGCACAACTTGCGAAGCTAGACCTGCATGGGCCACCACTAAAACGTGTCACGACCCGCACCCGGAATTTGGGCATGAGTCGTGGGTACGTCCAGCCTACACAGAACTCTTCCTACACAACCACTATCACACAGGTAACTAATACCCTGAAATTTACACAGGCACATATTTCTAACTGATACACACACTGAAATCTGGAATCCCCAAACCCAACTGCTCAGTGAAAACCCAGCACTGCACAGCACAGAAAAAAATCCCCACTGTGCACAGAACCTTCCCAAGTTACTGACACTGCACAACACACTGCTCTAACTGATACTGATACACTAAGAATCCTAGAACTATACCTACAAGACACTAACACACTTAACTGTTTGGATACTGAAACTCTGAACTCACTCACTGAGTTCTCACTGATACACTATGACACAGGGTCATACACAAGTTCACACAGAGATAGGTACACAGGTTTCTCAAACATAGATACAAGGACACAGATACATACACACTGGGACCTGACCTAGACACTGAGACACAAGGGAACCCGGTTTAACACAGTATACACCAATCCATCTCCAACATACTGAGACACACTGACCCGAGTAGACACTGCTACACCTTTCTAACACCCTCCCAAAACAGGGACACACCCCCACGGTATACACAGTATCACATTAAAACCCACATTGCACTAAAACACACACTGAACACTCGACACACAGCAGAAATCTTCACTCGACTGAACAGGGAACCAACACACAGATTTCTACCCAAGTTATATTATGTATATAGTTTGACACATCAAAATATGCAGGAATTTAAATACGTTAAATAGGTAAAAACCCTAATAAACATATTCACAAGCACCTGGTGTGCTGAAATCAAACTCACATTACGAATTTAGGGAAAAACTCCAAACGAAACCCTAAAGTGAGATCCAACCCTTCACGTTGGAGGTAAAATCGTGTCTACACAGTGAAATCCCCCAATTAAAACCCTAAATCAAGATCTAGGCTAAAGGCAGGAGATGTAATCATGCCTACACTAAAATTCCTAGGTTTAGGGTTCCAGAATTTGGGAAAGCTAAACGTAGGTCACCCAAAACCCTAGATCTCCTAGGTCCTCATGTAGAATCCCTAGAAATCGAGATCTACACAATAGGGGTTTCCTAATGGGCATGAACAACAGAAAAAACAGAAATAAAAATGAATAAAAATAGGGTTTTACCTAGGGAGATGGCTTCTTCAATGGAGGTTCTTCTTCTCCAAGGCTTCTTGACCCAACCCCTTGCTTCTCTTTGCTTTGGAGGAGGAAAAGGGACCTCCTAGGTCTGGATTCCGAAATCTGGAGGTGGGGAATTGGGTTTCTTGATGGAGGCTAGGGTTTCTCCTTCCTGAAGGGAAAAGAGGGTTCCCTTTTATATTAAAACCAAGTTAGGGTTTCTAATACATAAGTTTAGGTTAAACCCCCTATGTTAGGTCATGTAGAACCTAATTAACTAAGGTTTAGTCAGTCTAGGGTTTGAGGTCCAACCTAGAAGTTGAATTCTAGGGTTTCTCTAGAATTAGGTTTTCAATTTAGGGTTTAGTCATTAGGGTTTGTCCTAATGAGTTCTAGGGTTTGACCTAAAGCCAAATATCACTACAATATATAAATAATTATAAAACTCAGCAAAATAATTTAATACATAATTATTCAAATTAGTGAAATTACACAAATGCCCTTATCTGGAAATGTGGTAGTGACACCTCTAGTAGGATAGGTAACCTCCCTTAGGATGGGTAACCTCCCGAAGGATGGGTGACCTCCCGTAGGATGAGTGACCTCCCTTAGGATGGGTGAACCCCCGTAGGATGGGTGATATGGGTGACCTCCCTTAGGATGGTTAACCTCCCTTAGTATGTGTGACCTCGCGTAGGATGGGTGACCTCCCTTATGATGGGTGTCCTCCCTAGGATGGGTAACCTCCCTTAGGATGGGTGTCCTTCCGTAGAATGAGTGACTTTCATAGGATGGGTAACCTTCCTAAGGGAGGGTGACCTCCCTTAGGATGGGTAACCTCCCTTAGGATAGGTGACTTGACTTTCCCTAGGATGGGTAACCTCCCTTAGGATGGGTGCCTCCCTAAGTATGGGTAACCTCTCTTTTGATGGGTGACCTCCATTTGGATGGGTGACTTCCATTAGGATGGGTAACCTCCCTTTGATGGGTGACCTTCCTTAGGATGGGTGACCTCCATACGATGGGTGACCTTCATAGGAAGGGGAACCTCCCTAATGTTACCCATCCTAAGAGAGGTTACCAATCCTAAGGGTGGTTACCCATCCTTAGGGAGGTCACCCATCCTACGGGATATCACCCATCCTACGAGAGGTCACCCTTCCTATAGGTCACCCATCCTAAGGGAGGTCACCCATCCAAAGGGAGGTCACCCATCCTACGGGAGGTTACCCATCCTAGGGAGGTTACCCATCCTATAGGAGGTCACCCATCCTTAGGAGGTTATCCATCCTAGGGAGGTTACCCATCCTAAGGGAGGTTACCCAACTTACGGATGGTTACCCATCCAAATGGAGGTTACCCATACTTAGGGAGGTCACCCATACTTAGGGAGATTACCCAACCTATGAGAGGTCACCAATCCTACGGGAGGTTACCAATCCAAATGAAGGTCACCCATCCTAAGGTAGGCTACCCATCCTACGGGGGGTCACCCATCCTCATGGAGTTTACCCATCCTATGGGAGGTCACCCATCCTTAGGGAGGACACCCATCCTACGGGAGGTCACCCATCCTAGGGAGGACACCCATCCTATAGGTTACCTATCCTAAGGGAGGTTACCCATCCTACAGGAAGTCACCCATCCTATGGAAGGTCATCCATCATAAGGGAGGTCACCCTTCTTAAGGAAGCTTACCCATCCTACGGGAGGTCACCCATCATACGGGAGGTTACCCATCATAAGGAAGGTTACCCTTCTTACGGGAGGTCACTCATCCTACAGGAGGTCACCCATCCTAAGGGAGATTACCCAACCTACGGGTGGTTACCATCCTATGGGAGGTCACCCAAACTAGGGAGGACACCCATCCTATAGGTCACCTATCCTAAGGGACGTTACCCATCCTACAGGAGGTCACCCATCCTACGGGAGGTCATCCATCCTACGGAAGGTCACCCATCCTACGGGAGGTCACCCATCCTAAGGAATGTTACCCATCCAACGGGAGGTCACCCATCCTATGGGAGGTTACCCAACCAACGGGTGGTTACCCATCCTACGGGAGTTCACCCATCCTACGGGAGTTCACCCATCCTACGGGATGACACCCATTCTAGGGAGGTCACCCATCTTAGGAAGGATACCCATCCTATAGGTCACATCTCCTAAGGGAGGATGGGTGACCTTCCGTAGGATGGCTGACCTCCCAAGGATGGGTGACCTCCCGTAGGATGGTTGACCTCCCTAAGATGGGCGACCACCATTTGGAAGGGTGATCTCCCGTTGGATGGGTGACCTCCCGAGGATGGGTGACCTCTCGTAGGATGGGTAACCTCTGTTAGGATGGGTGACCTCCCGTAGGATAGGTGACCCCCTAGGATGGGTGACTTCCCATCCGGAGGTTACTCATCATAGGGAGGTCACCCATCATAGGGAGGTCACCCATCCTACGGGAGGTAACCCATCATAAGGGAGGTTATCCATCCTACGGGAGGTCACCCATCCTAGGGAGGTTACCCAACCTACCTGAGATTACCCATCCTATGGGATGTCACCCATCCTACAGGAAGTCACCCATCCTAAGGGAGATCATATATCCTACGGAAGGTCACCCATCCTAAGGGAGGTCACCCATCCTACCAGAGGTTACCCATCCAATGAGAGGTCACCCATCCTAAGAGAGGTTACCCATCCTAAGGAAGGTTACACATTCTATGGGAGGTCACCTATCATATGGGAGGTCACCCATCCTAAGGGAGGTTACCCAACCTACGGGTGGTTACCCATCCTACGGTAGGTTACCCATCCTACGGGAGGACACCCATCCTATGGGAGGTCACTCATCCTAGGAAGGACACCCATTCTATAGGTAACTTATCCTAAGGGAGGATGGGTGACCTCCCTAGGATGGGTGACCTCCCTTAGGATGGGTGACCTCCCTAGGATGGGTGACCTCCATTTGGATAGGTGACCTCCCATAGGATGGGTGACCTCCCTATGATGGGTGACCTCTCATAGGATGGGTAACCTCCGGTAGGATGGATGACCTCCCGTAGGATGGGTAAGAGGGGTTACCCATCCGAAGAGAGGTTACCCATCCTAGGGAGGTTACCAATCCTACGAGAGGTTACCCATCCTAAGGGAGGTTACATATTCTGAGATCACCCATCCTAAGAGAGGTTATACATCCTACGGGAGGTCACCTATCCTAGGGAGGTTACCCATCCTACGGGAGGTCACCTATCCTACGAGAGGTTACCTATCCTAAGGAAGGTTACCCATCCTACGAGAGGTTACCCATCCGGAGGGAGTTTACCCATCCTAAGGGAGTTTACCCATCCTATAGGTCACCTCATACGTGAGGTCACCCATCCTTCATGAGGTTACCCATCCTAGGGAGGTCACCCATCCTTCGGGAGGCACCCATCCTAAGGGAAAAAGGTCACCCATCCTAAGGGAGGTTACCCATCCTATGAAGATCACCCATCGTAAGGGAGGTTACAAATCTAAAAGAAAGTTACCAATACTACGAGAGGTCACCCAACCTAAGGGAGATTTCCCATTCTGTCATGCCCCAGTCCCAAAATATAGGACCAGGAATACGTGACACGCCAGCTACGCATTCGACCAGACTCGGGTCTGACTCGAATACGTATAAGCTGTAATATAAAAGGGCACTATCTAGATATCCCGTAAATATAAACCTCTATGTCTCAATCCACAATGTACAACAGTATACAAGAAAGAGCTATATGTGCTAGAGTCGGCCGCCCAATAACACACTAACTCGAATAGACTCGAGAAGAAGTATGAGTCTTTAAAACTAGGCTACAACAGCAGATGAAATAAATAATATAAAATAACCATAATGTCGGTAGATATAATATGAGTACTGGTACTATGCTCGCAAGACCTGCAACTCCAACGACAACTCCAAATGCTCCGTAATCATTTATGCTGCAAAACTGGCAGGGAACCAGGTCCTCAGAGGGACGTAACAAGGTACAGAAATACAACATGCCAAGTAAACAGAAAGTACAAGTGCAACAACAGGTAATCTAGCATAACCAAACTAGTGTGACACAGTTTAAAGACAATGTTCGACGCGTGGGCTTTCTAATATAAAACCGTAGCTCCGAACATAGAGACACACGGGTCGGACCGTAGCTCCGAGCACAGAGACACACGGGTGAAACAGCTACACTAGATACAGGTATCACGACAAAATACTACATATATAAGCGCATGCAGAGTAGCCCAAACGTCTAGTAACTGTCTTCCCCTTCCCAAGCGGTCAACGATTGTGCGCTAAACCTGAACCTCTAACTACAGTCTCGACGCACAGAAATAACTCAACAGACGCGATCCTAAGGTCGTCCCAGTCTCTGGTCATGATGTCAATATCAGGAAACAGGAATCTGGCACGATCACAGTGTATGAGTGTGTCCTGGGGTATCGATGTACTCAGTTACGTGCATCGAGGTGCTATGAAGCATCTAGCATTTATTCTAAGACGTTAAGTCGAATGTCAACACCCGGTTGTGAACCGGACACGGAGTATCGAACATTAACATAAATACGTGCACGAGTATATAAAAAGCAACAATATCTGTAAACGGAAATACAGGGTGGCAAGGTACACTTGCCTGCGTGCGGCTGCTGATGACGGGGATCTGGTACCGCGTCCAAGTCCTCAGGTCCCGCAGTACCTAGTGAAGAGATACAAACCCGAATTAATAATCTATTCTATGACTCTCAAGGGTAAGATACTAGAGGGCTGACTACAACTGACTAATGGTACGACAGTCCAACAACTAGTCATCTGTATATTCTCCTCAAGCACATATTTTAATTAAATCTCGATAATTTATATATGAGCCAACTCTAATTTCCATCCAAGTACCACTTCCAAATTCATCTTCATAAACCACAAGATACATGTTCACTATACTACATAAATATTAAACCATGTCAACCTCATTAAACCCATCCTCAAGTCATTTAAATTTCCTCTTTCATCACTTACTAATTTCTTATGTAAACACCAACCTAACCTACATTATTTCATGCTCAGAAATACACTACACTACACTTACACAATATAAACCCTAACAATATATATATGAACACCTCCATAGCTAACATTCCATACATCCTCATATGTGAACAACACTAAATAACATGTTATTAATAATCTAGAATTTTTCTTTAAACAAGAGGGGGAGAGGATCGTATACCTCGACGAGGAGTTCGTCGGTCGGAGGGGTGATGGCCGGAGGAGGATGTGAGAGTGGTGAAGGAGGAGTAAGGAGTCGAAAGCCGGGGGGAGGATGGCCGGGGGCAACGGCTGCTTGCTGGAGGAACGACTGCACGGTGGGAGCTGCGGACTGCAGCGGGCCGGAGACGCTCAGCCACGAGCTGCAGCGGAGAAACTCGTCCGCGGCTGAGGGGAGAACCGCACAGTGGGACTGTGCTGCCGTCGCCGAAGGGCAGCGGCGCTGGGAAGCTCGTACAGTGCGGGGTCGGGCACACAGTGCTGGGTCGGGCTGTGCACTGGAGCGGGGACGCACGGCCGTGGGGGAAACGGGCCGGATGCTCGGCTGCAGTAGCAGGGGGCCGGTGATCGGAGTAAGGCCGGAGTAGGGTCTCACAGTGCGGCGGTCGGCTGGAGTTCAGTGGCCGGCCGGAGTCTTCTCTTGGTTGAGGAATAAGGAAGAAGATGAAGAATAAAGGAAGAAGAAGAATGGAGGGAAGAGGTTTCCTTGCATGGAGAAATATGGAGAAGGAAGAGAGAGAGATGTATTGGGATTAGGGCCGGTTAGTTTTTGGTTGAGGGTGGGGTGAGGAGCTACTTTATAGGGGAGTGTGTGGAGGAGATGGGTGGTTGGGATCATTCCATTTAAAATGGATGGATGGGATTAATCATGAAGAGGAGAGGGTTTCTTCATGAGGGTGAATGAGTGGGTGAGAATGGGACCCTATTTTGGGACCCTCTCATTAGTTCTTGGCCAATAGGGTGGTGCCACACAATTCAATAATTGCAACTTAGCCCCGCAAATTCGGAAAATTGCATGGACACATAAAATGACACAAAAATTTGCTGAGAAAATATGTTTAGAAATTTTCATGGTGAGAGGGTGTTGTGCGTTAGGCACGGGTTTAATTAGGAAGACATTTAGATTAATTTAAGGATTGAAATGGGATTTACAAAGTCAGTATCCCTGATTTAAATAGAAATAAAGCGTCCCGCGAATTTAATTTAATTGGGGCACTTGGAGTCAAAATCCGGAAATGACGCAAAGGTCAAAAATGGTGGGGGCTTGGATTCAGTCTTGGACCCTTTAGTTGGTCTGGCTCAACGGGTTAAGTTGGTATCCCAAAATTTAGGGTAACGACACAGGTGTCCGACACGGAATTAAATATGGGTTACAATTTTTGGAATGTTGCACAATTAATTTAGAGCACAATAAAACTGATTTTAAAGGACGGAAAAGTCCAATGCCTAAGTTGGCGGGTCAGGTCAGAAGTACAATAATTGAACGGAATTTATGGGCTGATATTGGGCTCCGAAAAATCAGAAAATGATGGGGGCGCGCCAAGGGTTTTAATTAATCTCGTGCCATAACGTACCGTGGTTGGATCTATTATACCAGTCGGGGGTGGGGAGTATTTTAGTGTAGATATGTGATCATACCCTCCTTGTGCATGTCTTATTCCTTGTGAGTGTTGATCATACACCGCATGTATAATCAGCCAGGCCATTATACTCTTGTGCAAGTTCCCAAGCCGATCACATGTTAAAGCTAGTACTCACACACTTAGTCATTAGTATTCTTGTTCCATCAGCATATTGTTCATTATTGTATTTCTTTCCAGTACTTCCTTATTGTCTATACATTTCTTGTATCTATTTATGCATCTTGTTTATCCACAGCTATTTATTGTTACATAGTTTTTATCATTATTTGAGAACTGCTGTTAGGGTTGTACTCTGCTCCTTCCTGATTGGAAATATTTTTCCAGATGACACTGAGGAGTACCCTACCTATTATGGACCCCAGGATGTTGTGGGTTTAGATTCTGAGACCCTGGCTCAAGAGGGACTTATCCCAACTGAGACAGTTGACCCTGGAGTTGTAGCTTTATAGTTTTGTAGTATTCTTTTGTACTGGATTTGTCTCCAGCTTATTTCTGTTTTTCTTCAGACTCATTGATGTATTATTTTAGACTCATGAGTTGTATTGTGACTATTCTATTCTTTATCTGATTCGTGCTCATTCTATCTTAGTTCTGTGATTGAGTATTTTATCATTATTGGTGGTTCATTATATTAGATAGATTATCTAGACAGCGTTCTACCGCCGATTCTGCGGCGTAGGCTGGGCGTTGTTTCCGACTAGTACCCTTACACCGGGTGCGGGTCGTGATACGTTTTTGGTGGTGGCCCATACAGGTCTAGCTTCACAAGTATGTGATGTCGTGGTAGTGCGACAACTTAGTTGTACTACTGCGAGCCTGCAATAGGATATAGGATATAGGATATAGGATATAGGCTGAGATACTCAATCACATCTAGGAAAATTCTTTTGATTCAACTATTCTCCTTTGATATTGATACTTGATCCCTTAAACTGTCCTTTCCTTGATGTCTTACATCTTGTGCCATATTGATTCTTTCTTTCGCTTTGTCTCAGGATGCCGCCTAAGACTAGATCACAGCAAGGGAGAGCAGTTTCTGAGAGGTCTGCGACATCCCGAGGGCCTGCACCAGTCACTTCTCCGGTGATTGGAGTGTCAGCTGCTTTCGGAGGTCCACCACCTACTCAGAGGACTGTGCCAGCTGTATCTGAGGGGCTTCCACCTCCACCTCCTGTGCCAGCAGAGGCGTCACAGATGTTTACACTGTTTCGTGAGATGCTCGAGGCACAGAGGGCTCAGTCGGAGGCACATCAGAGGCAGACCGACGTTCTACGGCAGGGCATCGAGAGTGCTCATCAGCTTGCTCGTGCTGTAGTCGAGAGAGGAGTTCCGATCCAGCAACAGGTTGTTCCTCAAGTTGCTCAGCTTCGGCCAGGCAACATTCAGGACTTCAAGAAACTGGAGCCTAGGGTTTTCAAAGGGACGGAGGGCATCGTCTATGCTGATGATTGGCTCGAGGACATTGAGCGTCTTATGAGGGTGTCCCGTCTTTCTGAAGATCTGAAGGTTGAGGCGGTAGGACTTCAACTGTTCGACGTCGCTCGTACTTGGTTCAGGAATGAGCCGGTTCTGGTTGACGTAGGACAATCTTGGGAGGTATTCAAGGACCTTTTCAAGAAGAAGTTTTCGCTCGGATAGACAGGCTTGACTTGGGGAGACAATTTGAGAGTCTCATTCAGGGGAGCATGTCTGTGGAGGAATACGCTGCGGAGTTCGGTAGGCTGAGCCGATTTGCAGAGTATCTGGTGAGGGAGCCGGAGGTTCGAGCTATTCGTTTCCGAGAGGGTCTAAACTGGGAAGTGAAGATTCTCATTCCGTCTTTTTATGAGACATACTCGGAGATACTTGCGGAGGCATGCAAGGTTGAGCGGGATCTGGGTTTGAAGACCAAGAGAGACCGTGATTCTTTTCTGGGGGCCAACGGCAGTGCAGTATCTGCCAAACGTCCTCATTTCCAGTCCAGACCTTTCCAGCAGCCACAGCAGAACCAGACTCCAACTAGAGCGCCTTTTCACCAGGCACCTCAGCAGCAGAGACAGTTACAGCAAGCTCTATGCAACTTCTGCAAGAAGCCCGGCCACATCTGGGAAGTTTGCAGAAAGAGGCTAGGAGTTTGTTTGTATTGTGGTACTGAAGGGCATCAATTGAGGGAGTGTCCTCGTCGTGCAGTTCAGGGAGCAGCTCCAGCTCCGAGGGCACAGACGAGACCACCTACAGCACAACCGAGGGGACCGCTTCCGACACAGCAGCAGCGTTTTGTCCAGCATCAGCAGGGAGGTGCTCGGCAGGGACGAGCGTTTGCTATGACCGTCGATGTCACGCCCCAGTCCCAAAATACCGAGGGACTGGACACGTGGCAATGGCCAGCAGCATGCACCGATGGACAAACCCAATTTAATGGATCCATCGGGCATACTTAAGATGTATTACATCAGTCAGGGTTTACTATTCTCATCCACAGATATAAGATAGCAACATCAGCAAAAGAAATATTAAACAACAACAGTCAAGTAAATAAAATCGGAGAACAATCCGATATTAAGTCTGTTTACACAAGTTCTCAAAGACAGGAAATAAAGAGTTCAATTAACAGGAAATAAAGTCTAATTGCCATAAGACTGAGCATGGCGAAGCAATTGTTCATGAGAAGTCCTCAGCGATCACCTCGTCTTCAGGTTCAGGTACTGCTTCGAGTAGTGCTCCTGTTCCGTACACCTCTGGGTAGATCTCGTCTTCTAAATCTGGGGACATAATCCGAATCCAGGTCCTCAGGGGACATAGCAAGGTACAGATAAAAACAAGCCAATATATAATGCAGTGCAGAAATAAAGAAATAACTGGGTAAGTAACTAACCAGCTAAGTGATCATGCAAGATGAGAGTTATTAATCATACTTCAGGCTGAGACTACTACAGGATCAGTGACAAGAAACCATAGCAGTGTTTTTCTCGAAGGGCCAGTATAGGTGCCAAAGCTCTGTGTCAGAGACTAGGACACTTCCAGATAACAATATATTATATATTCAGCCTTGATATGGTAATACTCTCCCCACCCAATGTAATCATGCATCTCATGTCCACGACGTCTCATGTCCATTCCATACAGGATCATAACTAATGCAACTAGTCAGGATAAAAACTAAGCTCAAGTCATGAAATCTATATCCTATACAAAACCTCGTTTGAATAATCAGGAAGATTCTATATTATGCTTTGTGTCAAGTGTCCTGGGTATAAATACTGGATAGGGCAAGTACAACAGTCACAGAAATTAAAGCAAGAGAATCAAAATGAATCAATAACTGCATTTTATGGCAAGGTACACTTGCCTGGATTTCCTGTTTCAATTGTAGCTCGGGCTTCAGCTGGATTTCCAGGCAGTACTCCGGTTGCTGAAATAGACATCACCAACAGATCCAGAAAATATTAATCAGCTAGGTTCGCCTGTCCTTGAGTCCAATTTGGAGACAAGGGCAAAAACGTCAATTTCGGGTCAAGGCGGGGTCCAATTGTGGGCCGCTTTGCACCGAAAACCGAGTCAGGGTCAAAGGTCTCAAAAACAGTCCAACTTAGTGTCAACAGGTCAGGAACGATGATACGAACCCAACGGAACTTCCAGAATTGGATTCCGATGAGCCGTTCTCAAAATCGCCCGTCGAGCGGAACCTGTGGGGCCCACGACACACGATTTTGTCAACGTTCTCAGAATCGAACCAAACTTGGCTCACAGGACCAGCGTATTGCTTCGAGTCCGATGGCGCAAGTTTCGTCTCGATCTGACATGTACACACTAAGTTACAGCGAGAATCAGAAAGTACGGATACGGGGCGTTGTCCGCGGATACGCACTGATTCCGGTGTGCACGCACATCCGAATCAGCTTCTGCGAAATCCCACACGTCCGTATCAACGACGCGCACGTATCGGTAAAGACCGCATGCGACCAAGTCATCCCGTTTGGCGGGGCGTACTCAGTTCCGGGGTGAAAACAGGGTCTGGTTTTTCCTGTTTTTGGATCGCGGTGTGCGATCACCACAGGACGCGATGCCCAGAGCGGTTTGTCCGTGCACCGAGAGGGTCAAACAGGCTACGCGATACAATTTACGGAATCGAATTCCGAGCTACGAGCAAAAAGTTATGAATACCTGAAGTGGGATGAAAAACCCAAGTTCCCTCGTGTCCAAATCGTGTCCTGTGTCAACACTGTTCACTAGGGTTAGGGTTTTTCTGTGTACGGCCTTCTGCGTCCCGCTGTGTCGAGTCCTGTGTCCGAGGCTCCTGTGTCAGGGTGTCACCGGAGTCGTCTGGCCACGGCGAGGAGGACGGTGGGGCTCTGCGGCGGAGCTGGAAGGAGGGAGGAGGAGGTCGACGGCTGGGGCGAGGCGGGCTCGGGGTCGGCCTGCGGGAGTCGGGGTCTGGAGGAGGCGGGTCCGGCGAGGTTTCAGGGCGGCGGCGGAGCTTGGGGAGGATGGAGGAGGACGGGGAGTGGTGGAAGTGCTGGTGAAGGCGGCCAGGGGTGGTCGGAGAGGGAGCTGCGGGGAGGTTGACGCCTAGGGTTACGGCGAGGTCGGGGTGAGGCGGGGCAGCCGGTGGTGGGGAAAAATCGAGGCGGGGAAAGGATTTTATAGGCGGAGAGGGGAAGAGGGAGCGGCGGCGGTTGCTGGAGCGGACGGAGGCGAGGGGGCGAGCGTTGCGCAGCGGCGGAGGCCAAGCGGCGGCGGTCGGCGCGTAATGGCCGGCGAGGGAGGCGGGCAGTCGGGTAACTGAACGGGTGGGGGAGAAGAGATGCGGGTCGGGTGGGTGGACGGGTCGGGTCCTAGCGGATCCGACCCGATCCGAAATCAATTAGGCGGGTCGGGTTCGGGTTAACGGGTCGGGTCTGGGTTGGACCCGGATCCGACCCGATAAGGAATTGGGTTTAAAAATAAACCCGGTCCGGTTCAGTTTGATTTGGTTCGGTTTAATTAATAAAAACCCGGTTTATTTGGGTTTTAAATTGGTTTAATATTTATTTAGTATCTAGGGCTTTAAAAATTTATCCGGGGTCCAATAAATTCCCGGAAAATTACTCTATGTCTGGTTTTCTGTTTTACACCATAAAATATTATTTTCATAATATTTTAATACCATTTAATATCAATGAAAAATCCTTTAATAATTAAAACACTGGTATTTAATTACAGAAAAATCCTGGAAAATTCCAGAAAATTCTAAAAAAATCCAAATTAAAATTCTTTTAAAATCAGGGGGATTACAATATACCCCCCTTAAGAGGATTGCGTCCTCACAATCAAAGAATAACCGGTCAACATAGATGACACGGTTACCAATTTTATTTGAATCACAATACAATAAAGGAAATCAAGGTTCAGGGCTTGAACACATAGGAAAATCATTTCCCTAAGTAGAAATTATGCAATTTCCCAAATGTGGGAAATCTAGAAAATTACTGTTTTAGAAAACTAGGTTATCTTTTCAAAACTTATCAGGTTAACAATTCTAAGTTATTATCAAGTTCAAAACTAGGTTATCAATTGTTAGCAGTTAAAATTATCAGGTTAAGGTTATCAGGTCAAGTCTGAGGTCACGAACCAGCAGGCACAACTAAAGCAATGCTAGAAACGGAACAACTAAAAAGACTTACTCGCATTAGCAGCTCCGTGGTTCTGCGCATCTCCCACAGTCATCGCGAAAACTTGGCCGCATCCTTGAGGTGGTGCTCTTTGCTGTTGCTGGGGTTGCTGGTAGGGTGCTGCTTGAAGTGCCAAGGGTGGCCTTGGTTGATGTCCTGCTGGTGCCGGTAGAGCTTGTTGGTTTGCCCTTGGTGCTTCTCTACGCTCAGGGAAGTCCCTCACTGCATGCTGTCTGGATCCGCAACCTAGGCACAGTCCGTGTTTACGTCTACACTCTTTCTCAACATGGCCTATCCTGCCGCAGTAATAACAAGTAGGAAGAGTCAGGGCTTTGGATGCAGATCCCTGTGGTGCTTGGTGCAAATGAGGTTTCTTGGCTGCTTCTCCATTGTTTGCTCTGGCTGGTACTGAGGTGGAAGGCCTCTTCAGACTGGTTTCTCTCCTGGTGATGCGCTCCATGCGTCTAGCTGCAGCAAGGACGTCCGTGTACGAAGTTGGTGCGACAGATCCAATCAGTTTCTGTAGTTCGATGTTGAGTCCGTCGAAAAACTTCTCGGCCTTCTCTACTTCAGTCGGGATCAAAGTAGGAGCGAAGCGACTCATACGAATGAACTCGGCGTTGTACTCTTCCACCGTCATAGCATCCTGAGTGAGGCGGTTGAACTTGTCCCGAAGTTCAGATCGAGCGATAGCCGGAATGTACATCTCCTGAAAGAGTCTGGAGAACTCTTCCCAAGTGACTCGGTCTGGTCCGAGCCTGCTCTCTTCGGATATCCACCAGTGATGAGCATTATCCGTCAATTGCATTCTGACAGCAGTCATCCAACGATCTTGGGGAAGCTCAGCTGCTTCTAATTGATGTCGTATGTTGGTGAGCCATTCATGCACTTCTGTTGGTCCCTCCTTGCCAGAGAATGTACGAGGCTTCAGTTGGCGGAAATCAGTGATAGAGCCCGTCGGTTGTCGCCTAGCTGGTAGGTTGGCCTGCTCTAGTGCATTTACTAGGCTGTTCCTCAAGTACTCGGCTTTGCGACGTTGGGCTTCAGTTTGGATTTGTTGCTGAGCTTGCATCATTGCGTAGAACATCTGGAACATCTGCTGTCCGTCCATTGCTTGGCCTGGTGGAAAGACAGACATCTGTGGAGTGAACTGGGGCGGAGGTGGAATATCATCACGTCGAAATCGGGAAGATTGCGGATCTGCTTGTCTGCTTCGGTGAGTAGAGGGATCTCAACTCAATAGCGTCACTTCATCTTCTCCATAGGTGGTTTCAGTACCTATTGGTGTTCTTGCTGGAGTTCCGTCGTTTTCTCGTGAATCCATTACTCTGCATCAACAATAAACTATAAGAGGCGCACAGGAGTCAAGGCAAGATGCAAGTCAAAATTAGTTCGAATACGATACAGATATCAAAAACGATTCAAGCAAGTGGATGAGATCCTAAAAACTTATCCTATCTTATTGCAGGCCTGTTCGGTCCCTAAGTTGAAACCGAACAATTTAGTCGTAGACCTGCATGGGCCACCACAAAAACCATGTCACGCCCCAGTCCCAAAATACCGAGGGACTGGACACGTGGCAATGGCCAGCAGCATGCACCGATGGACAAACCCAATTTAATGGATCCATCGGGCATACTTAAGCTGTATTACATCAGTCAGGGTTTACTATTCTCATCCACAGATATAAGATAGCAACATCAGCAAAAGAAATATTAAACAACAACAGTCAAGTAAATAAAATTGGAGAACAATCCGATATTAAGTCTGTTTACACAAGTTCTCAAAGACAGGAAATAAAGAGTTCAATTAACAGGAAATAAAGTCTAATTGCCATAAGACTGAGCATGGAGAAGCAATTGTTCATGAGAAGTCCTCAGCGATCACCTCGTCTTCAGGTTCAGGTACTGCTTCGAGTAGTGCTCCTGTTCCGTACACCTCTGGGTAGATCTCGTCTTCTAAATCTGGGGACATAATCCGGATCCAGGTCCTCAGGGGACATAGCAAGGTACAGATAAAAACAAGCCAATATGTAATGCAGTGCAGAAATAAAGAAATAACAGGGTAAGTAACTAACCAGCTAAGTGATCATGCAAGATGAGAGTTATTAATCATACTTCAGGCTGAGACTACTACAGGATCAGTGACAAGAAACCATAGCAGTGTTTTTCTCGAAGGGCCAGTACAGGTGCCAAAGCTCTGTATCAGAGACTAGGACACAGAGCTAGGATCGCCTGTCCTTGAGTCCAATTTGGAGACAAGGGCAAAAACATCAATTTTGGGTCAAGGCGGGTCCAATTGTGGGCCGCTTTGCACCGAAAACCGAGTCAGGGTCAAAGGTCTCAAAAATAGTCCAACTTAGTGTCAACAGGTCAGGAACGATGATACGAACCCAACGGAACTTCCAGAATTGGATTCCGATGAGCCGTTCTCAAAATCGCCCGTCGAGCGGAACCTGTGGGGCCCACGACACACGATTTTGTCAACGTTCTCAGAATCGATCCAAACTTGGCTCACAGGACCAGCGTATTGCTACGAGTCCGATGGCGCAAGTTTCGTCTCGATCTGACATGTACACACTAAGTTACAGCGAGAATCAGAAAGTACGGATACGGGGCGTTGTCCGCGGATACGCACTGATTCCGGTGTGCACGCACATCCGAATCAGCTTCTGCGAAATCCCACACGTCCGTATCAACGACGCGCACGTATCGGTAAAGACCGCACGCGACCAAGTCGTCCCGTTTGGCGGGGCGTACTCAGTTCCGGGGTGAAAACAGGGTCTGGTTTTTTCTGTTTTTGGATCGCGGTGTGCGATCACCACAGGACGCGATGCCCCGAGCGGTTTGTCCGGGCACCGAGAGGGTCAAACAGGCTACGCGATACAATTTACGGAATCGAATTCCGAGCTACGAGCAAAAAGTTATGAATACCTGAAGTGGGATGAAAAACCCAAGTTCCCTCGTGTCCAAATCGTGTCCTGTGTCAACACTGTTCACTAGGGTTAGGGTTTTTCTGTGTCCGGTCTGCGTCCCGCTGTGTCGAGTCCTGTGTCCGAGGCTCCTATGTCAGGGTGTCACCGGAGTCGTCTGGCCACGGCGAGGAGGACGGCGGGGCTCTGCGGCGGAGCTGGAAGGAGGGAGGAGGAGGTCGACGGCTGGGGCGAGGCGGGCTCGGGGTCGGCCTGCGGGAGTCAGGGTCTGGAGGAGGCGGGTCCGGCGAGGTTTCAGGGCGGCGGCGGAGCTTGGGGAGGACGGAGGAGGATGGGGAGTGGTGGAAGTGCTGGTGAAGGCGGCCAGGGGTGGTCGGAGAGGGAGCTGCGGGGAGGTTGACGCCTAGGGTTACGGCGAGGTCGGGGTGAGGCGGGGCAGCCGGTGGTGGGGAAAAATCGAGGCGGGGAAAGGATTTTATAGGCGGAGAGGGGAAGAGGGAGCGGCGGCGGTTGCTGGAGCGGACGGAGGCTAGGGGGCGAGCGTTGCGCAGCGGCGGAGGCCAAGCGGCGGCGGTCGGCGCGTAACGGCCGGCGAGGGAGGCGGGCAGTCGGGTAACTGAACGGGTGGGGGAGAAGAGATGCGGGTCGGGTGGGTGGACGGGTCAGGTCCTAGCGGATCCGACCCGATCCGAAATCAATTAGGCGGGTCGGGTTCGGGTTAACGGGTCGGGTCTGGGTTGGACCCGGATCCGACCCGATAAGGAATTGGGTTTAAAAATAAACCCGGTCCGGTTCAGTTTGATTTGGTTTGGTTTAATTAATAAAAACCCGGTTTATTTGGGTTTTAAATTGGTTTAATATTTATTTAGTATCTAGGGCTTTAAAAATTCATCCGGGGTCCAATAAATTCCCGGAAAATTACTCTATGTCTGGTTTTTTGTTTTACACCATAAAATATTATTTTCATAATATTTTAATACCATTTAATATCAATTAAAAATCCTTTAATAATTAAAACACTTGTATTTAATTACCGAAAAATCCTGGAAAATTCCAGAAAATTCTAAAAAAATCCAAATTAAAATTCTTTGAAAATCAGGGGGATTACAGTCGAAGAGGAGGAACCCACCGGAGATGTCATCGCAGGTTCTATTCTTCTTGATTCCATTCCAGCTTTAGCTTTGTTTGATAGTGGTGCTTCCCATAGTTTTGTATCTGTTTCTTTTGCTCTAAAGCATGGTTTGGTAGCTGAGTCTTTGCTTAGGACTTGCAAGATCATGACCGGGGGAGGCATTATCCTGGTTAATGATATTTGCAAGGATCGGAGAGTTACTCTGGGAGGCCGGGAGTTGAGTGCGTGTCTACTTGTAATGCCACTTCTGAGCTACGACATTGTACTCGGGATGGATTGGTTGAGTAGGCACCGTGCTAGCATAGATTGTAGAGGAGGTAGAGTTTTGTTTGGTTCGCCAGGAGAGCCAGAGTTCGAGTTTGCTAGAGGAGCTGCAGAGCAGGGAGAAGGCATTATTTGTGGAGCTATGGTGGAAGACAAGGAGTTGCCGCATCCGTTGATAGCAGAATTCTTAGATGTGTTTCCTGAGGAATTGCCAGGATTGCCGCCAGATCGAGATGTTGAATTTTCTATAGACTTGGTGCCAGGTGCAGAACCAATTTCGCAGCATGTCTATAGAGTAAACAACAGCGAGCTGGTCGAGTTGAAGAAGCAGGTGGACGAATTGCAGGATAAGGGGTTTATCAGATCGAGTTCTTCACCATGGGGAGCCCCGGTATTGTTTGTACCGAAGAAGGATGGATCGGTGCGTATGTGCATTGATTACAGGGCTTTGAATAATCTCACTATCAAGAATAAGTATCCTTTGCCACGGATTGATGATCTGTTTGATCAGTTGAGTGGTACGAAGGTATTTTCTAAGATAGATTTGAGATCAGGCTACCATCAGGTGAAGGTGAAGCCGGAGGACATACCGAAGACTGCTTTTAGAACTCGGTATGGTCAGTACGAGTTTATGGTGATGCCGTTTGGTTTGACTAATGCATCGGCGGTATTTATGAACTTGATGAACAAGGTGTTCCACCAGTACCTTGACAAGTTTGTGGTGGTGTTCATCGACGACATACTCATATACTCGAAGACACCGGAGGAGCATGAGGAGCATTTGAGGATTGTGTTGGATGTGCTGAGGAAGGAGAAGTTGTATGGAAAGTTGTCCAAATGTGAGTTTTTCTTGGACAAGGTGGAATTCTTGGGGCATGTTGTGACTGGTGATGGTATTTCAGTGGATCCGAAGAAGATTTCAGCAGTGGAATCTTGGAAGACTCCGAGTTCGGTAGCAGAGATCAGGAGTTTCTTGGGATTGGCAGGCTACTACAGGAAGTTTGTGCAAGATTTTTTGAGGATTGCCGAGCCGATGACCAGACTCACAAGGAAGGATGTGGAGTTTGTTTGGACGGAGGATTGCCAGGTTGCTTTTGAGGAGTTGAAGAAGAGGTTGACGTCTGCTCCTATTTTGACGTTGCTATCAGGGTCCGGAGGTTTCACTATTTATAGTGATGCATCGGGGAAGGGTTTAGGTTGTGTTCTTTAGCAGCATGGGAAAGTGATTGCCTATGCATCCAGGCAATTGCGTCCTCATGAAAAGAACTATCCTACCCATGATTTGGAGTTGGCAGCCGTCATTTTCGCTCTGAAGTTGTGGAAACATTATTTGTACGGAGAGCGTGTGGAGATCTTCACAGACCACAAAAGCTTGAAGTACGTTTTCACACAGAAGGAGTTGAACATGAGGCAGCGTCGGTGGTTGGAACTGATGAAGGATTTTGATATCTCTTTGCAATATCATCCTGGGAAAGCCAATGTAGTTGCCGATGCTTTGAGCAGGTATCCGGTAGCTATGTTCTTGACGCAGGATCGATATTTGTTGGAGGACTTGGAGAGCTTGGGCATTGAGGTGATTGTTCCTGGTGGTGCTATGCAGATGTGGGGATTGCAGATACATTCAGATTTGATGGATAGGATCAAGGCAGCACAGTATGATGATGTATCCTTGAGGAGTATCAGAGCTCAGGTGAGAGCAGGATTGGAGGATGATTTCACTATTGCAGAGGATGGATCTTTGAGGCATGGAGTTAGATTGTGTGTGCCTAGTGGGGAGTTGCGTGAGGAGGTGTTGCAGGAAGCGCATCGCTCTCAGTATTCCATACATCCAGGTGCTAACAAGATGTATCGGGATATGCGAGAGAGTGTGTGGTGGTATGGCATGAAGAGGGAAGTGGCACAGTTTGTATCCAGATGCTTAGTGTGCCAGCAGGTGAAAGCCGAGAGGCAGAGGCCAGGAGGTTTACTTCAGCCATTACCCATTCCAGAGTGGAAGTGGGAACACATTACTATGGATTTTGTGTCCGGACTTCCACGATCTCCAGGAGGGAAAGACGCGATTTGGGTCATTGTTGATAGGTTGACCAAGTCGGCCCACTTTTTGCCTTTCAAGGTGGGTTTGTCTACGGAGAAGCTGGCAGAGATGTATGTGAGGCAGAACGTTAGGATACATGGAGTTCCCGTCAGCATAGTCTCAGATCGGGATAGTCGTTTCACTTCTCATTTCTGGAGGAGTTTGCAGGAGAGTTTGGGCACTCAGCTCAAGTTCAGTACTGCATATCATCCCCAGACAGATGGGCAGTCAGAGAGGACTATTCAGACTCTCGAGGATATGTTGCGCACTTGTGTACTAGATTTCGGGGGTTCTTGGGAGGACCATCTCCATTTGGTAGAGTTTGCTTACAACAACAGTTACCAGGCCAGTATAGAGATGTCACCTTTTGAAGATCTATATGGTCGGAGGTGTCGTACTCCTTTGTCTTGGGACGATGTTGGAGAGAGAGTTTTGCTTGGGCCAGAGATGGTTGTGGATGCAGCAGAGAAGGTTCAGTTGATCAGAGACAGACTTCGAGTGGCGCAGGACAGACAGCGGCATTGGGCCGATAGCCATCGGAGACCTTTGGAGTTCGAGGTATAGTTTAGATTTTTGTTTGTTCTTGGTTGTTTGTTATAGATTAAGTTCTTAAGGTGGTATTTTGTTCTAGGTGGGTGGTTTGGTGTTTCTGAGGATTTCTCTGACACGAGGCACGATTCGCTTCGGTGGAGGCGGAAAGCTTAGTCCGCGATTCATTGGACCTTTCACTATTCTAGAGAGGGTCGGTGCAGTTGCTTATAGACTAGACTTGCCACCTGCATTGGAGAGAGTGCATAATGTGTTTCATGTATCGCAGTTGAGACGATACGTGGCAGATCCTAGTCATGTATTGGATCACTCAGAGATAGAGGTGGGCCCTACTCTTAGCTATCCAGAGCAGCCAGTTGGGATTCTGGATCAGAGAGAGAAGGTGCTGAGGAACCAGACTATTCCTTTGGTGCGCGTCGCATGGAGGCATCACTCTCCGGGGGAGTCTACCTGGGAGAGAGAGGATGAAATGCGAGAGCGTTATCCATATTTGTTTGTACCTTGAGGTATGTTATTTTCTAGTTATGTTATGTTCATTGTTATGTTCTGTTCATTAGTTAGTTGTGATTCTTTAGTTATGTTCTGTGATTTTCTGGGGGTAGTTTTCGTCTTTGAATTTCGAGGACGAAATTATTTTAAGGAGGGTAGACTTGTCACTACCACATTTTCTAGGAAAGGGTATTTTGGTAATTTCCTATTTAAATAAATATTGTGCATGGTAAATAATTATTTGTTGTATTATTTAATTGTTGTTAGTTATTATTTAATTATTTTGGACTTATTTAAGTGGACCCAACTAGTTTAGTTTGGACCCATGGACCAACATGAATTAACTAGTTAGACTTGGCCCATTTAGAAAGCCCATAGTTAAGGAGATGGATTAAATTAATTAAATGATTAGACTAGAAGCTTCCTTCCTTAATTATTTCTTCATGAGAGGCCCCAAGGGGTACATTGGACATTTTACAATTGCTTGGGGGAGAGGCTATGGCCGGCCTATTAATGAGGGAGGGAAATTTCTCTCTCCTCTCATTTCATTCCAAATCTAGATCTAGAATTTTCCCACTACCAAATTCCCTCCATTCCCAATCAAATTCCCTACCAATTTCATTCCAAATTCTTCCCAATTCACCATTAGAGAAGAAGAAAGCAAGGATCTAGAAGAAGGAAGCAAGGATCTACAAAGAGGAGCAAGGATCTACAATTTGGAAGCAAGTTCATCTCAATTGGAGGTTTCATTGGGAATCCATCTCCCAATAGGTATAATTCAGTTTTTCCTATTTTTATAGCTTTTAAATCTGGGATTTAATCATGTAAAATCAACCTATATGTATGTACTACCCATAGGACTTTGTTTTGTGTTCATAGGAGACCCATGGAGAAAGTTATGGTGCTTTTTGTATCAATTTTGTTGGAATTCCGAATTTATATTTTGTTGTGTGTGTCAATTGATCCTATAGATCAATTGGACATGAGATTTGTGTTTGAGGCTAGTGTCGTGTCCATATTGGGATACTTGTGGTTCGTATCCCAACTATTTGGTGATACGTGTCATTTGGGGGTTTTCCTCCGACACGGGGCTTTGAACATGTCATATTTTGACACGGACACATAGATCTACTTTTGACACTTTGATTTGTTCATAAATATTATTTGTGATTTGTTTGTGTCCTTCGGGGTGCATTTGGTTGTGTGTTGGACTCGTGTCGCATGCGTATCCTAGATCTAGTGGGATATGGTGAGATACTCTCCAATTGTGTGTATTTTGCATAGATCTAATTAATTATGGTTCAATTCTTCATTTATAATTAGTAAATATATATGGATATTATATATTTATTTTGTGTATTTATTATAGTAATTATTGTAGCATAGATCTATATTTTGTGTGTGCTAATATAATGTACAATATAATATGTAGCTTTCTTGCATGCAAATATATATGTTACTACTTGTTAAATAATATAATTTATACATAAAATATTTTATAAAATATATTTATGTGTTTGATTGTGTAATTGTATTATTTATAATTATTATGCACTTATTGTATATTAATGTATATATTTTAGGTGTGCTTCTAGCCATATAAAATATGTACATTTATATGTACATGATTTTGTAACAATTGGTATTTAATTATAAGTGTAGATGTGTATATATATAAGTATATAATTATTAGTTATTTAATTATATTGTATTGTGATTTTATTGTATATATATATATTTTGATTGTTTTAGTAACAGTGAATTAATGACAGTAAAACTGTCATTAATTAGCCGATACAGCAGCCGCTGTAACTGTGTGCATTTAAATGCATTTAATGACAAATCTGTCATTAATTAGCAGTGGGCGGGTCTGAGCGGATTTTTCGCGACAGTCTTTCTGCGACGGTTTTAAACTGTCAGCGATCCAGTCGGCAGTAGGAATTGTATTCAGTTTTTTCTGCGACAGTTTTTCGGTGACAGACGAAACTGTCACTATTAGCTGTTTTAATTAAATTGTATTCTTAGCTCACTGTTTTCAGTGACGCTTTGACAGATTTAATGTATATATTATATATTATATTTGTATATATTTATATGTATATATATATGTGTTTTGTGAGGTATAATAATTGTTATAATATAGTATTTTAATTATATGAATATTGGGTTGTATATATATATTTTTAAGGTATATATTAATTGTATTATTAGTATACTTTGTGTGAGTTTCTTTTGGAATCTAATTTGATTCCTAAATTGTTGTATTTTATTTTTATATTATTTTATGGATGTTTTGTGAGGTTGACTTTGGGTTTGACCATGTTTGACTTTAGTGGACTTTAGAGTTGACCATAGTTGACTTTTGCCTTAGAATTGAGTTATTAACCTAGAAGTTGTCTAGTTTGACTTGTTCTCTTTCCGGGACCTTATTTTAATGTTGTATTCCATATCTAGATCTTCGAGGCACCGAGTCAGACATTTGTGAGACTGTTCATTGGACTTCAGGCGAGTACATTCTCTGATAGTTTCTCATTTATGATATCCTCTATGTTCATTGTATCTAGTGTAGATTTACATGTTCTCTTGACACTATTGTTACACGGATTGGTATATCCGGATCTCGTCATGAGATGTTATTCCTTGGTATATGGTGTATATGGTGCAAGTATTGTTTCATTGGTTATCTTGTACATGTACAGACACCGATTTTCGGGAGGAGTCGCTCTCTTCTTGGGGAATCTCGTGCCATAACGTACCGTGGTTGGATCTATTATACCAGTCAGGGGTGGGGAGTATTTTAGTGTAGATATGTGATCATACCCTCCTTGTGCATGTCTTATTCCTTGTGAGTGTTGATCATACACCGCACGTATAATCAGCCAGGCCATTATACTCTTGTGCAAGTTCCCAAGCCGATCACATGTTAAAGCTAGTACTCACACACTTAGTCATTAGTATTCTTGTTCCATCAGCATATTGTTCATTATTGTATTTCTTTCCAGTACTTCCTTATTGTCTATACATTTCTTGTATCTATTTATGCATCTTGTTTATCCACAGCTATTTACTGTTACATAGTTTTTATCATTATTTGAGAACTGCTGTTAGGGTTGTACTCTGCTCCTTCCTGACTGGAAATATTTTTCCAGATGACACTGAGGAGTACCCTACCTATTATGGACCCCAGGATGTTGTGGGTTTAGATTCTGAGACCCTGGCTCAAGAGGGACTTATCCCAACTGAGACAGTTGACCCTGGAGTTGTAGCTTTATAGTTTTGTAGTATTCTTTTGTACTGGATTTGTCTCCAGCTTATTTCTGTTTTTCTTCAGACTCATGAGTTGTATTGTGACTATTCTATTCTTTATCTGATTCGTGCTCATTCTATCTTAGTTCTGTGATTGAGTATTTTATCATTATTGGTGGTTCATTATATTAGATAGATTATCTAGACAGCGTTCTACCGCCGATTCTGTGGCGTAGGCTGGGCGTTGTTTCCGACTAGTACCCTTACACCGGGTGCGGGTCGTGACAGAGAGGTTACCCATCCTATGGGAGGTCACCCATCTTAAGGGTGGTTACCCATCCTGTGGGAGGTTGCCCATCCTAAAGGAGGTTACCTATCCTACGAGAGGTTACCCATCCTAAGGGAGGATACCTCCCTTAGGATGGGTAACCTCTCGTAGGATGGGTGACCTCCATTTGGATGGGTAACCTCTCTTAGGATGGGTAACCTCCCTAGGATGGGTGACCGCCAGTAGGATGGGTGACCTCCCATAGGATGGGTGACCAACCTTAGGATGGGTGACATCTCGTAGGATGGGAGACCTCTCGTAGGATGGGTGACCTCCCATATGATAGATAACCTCGCGTATGATGGGTAACCTTTGGATGGGTAACCTCCATATGATGGGTGACCTTCCTTAGGATAGGAGACCTCCCGTAGGATGGGTAACCTCCATTTGGATGGGTGATATCCCGTAGGATGGGTGACCTCCATTTGGATGGGTAACCTCCAAACGATGGGTGACCTTTCTTAGGATGGGTAACCTCAGGTAGGATGGGTAACCACCCTTAGGATGGATAACCTCCGGATGGGTGACCTCCCTTAGGATGGGTGACCTCCCTTAGGATGGGTGACCTCCCTTAGGATAGGTAACCTCCGGATAGGTGACCTTCCTTAGGGTAGGTGACCTCCCGTAGGATGGGTAACATCCATTTGGATGGGTGATGTCCCGTAGGATGGGTGACCTCCATTTAGATGGGTAACATCTCTTAGGTTGGGTAACCTCTCTATGATGGGTAACCTCGTATATGATAGGTGACCTCCTTTAGGATGGATAACCTTCCTTATGATGGGTAACCTCCCTTAGGATGGGTGACCTTTGGATGGGTAACCTCTCGTAGGATGGATGACCTCCTTTAGGATGGGTGACCTTCATGTAATCGGTAACCTCCCTAAGGATGTGTGACCTTCATAGGATCGGTAACCTCTTTTATGATGGATAACCTATCATACGTGAGGTCCCCCATCCTACATGAGGTTATCCATCCTACGGGAGGTCACCCATCCTAAGGGAGGTTACCGATCCTATGGGAGGTTATCCATCCTAAGGGAGGTTACCCATCCTAGGGAGGTCACCCATCCTTTGGGAGATCACCCAACCTAAGGGAGGTTACCCATCTTAGGGAGGTCACCCATCCTATGGGAGGTTACCCATCCTAAGGGACTTTACCCATACTAGGGAGGTCACCCATCCTATAGGAGATTACCCATCCAAATGGAGGTCACCCATCCTATGGGAGGTCACCCATCCGGAGGTTACCCATCCTAAAAGAGGTCACCCTTCCTAAGGCAGGTCACCCATCTTAAGAGAGGTAACCCATCCTAGGGGAGGTAACCCATCCTAGGGGAGGTTAACTATCCTAAGGGAGGTCAACCATCCTACAGGAGGTCACCCATCCTAAGGGTGGTTACCCATCCTATGAAAGGTCACCCATCCTACGGGTGGTCACCCATACTAGGGAGGTTACCCATCCTCAGAGAGGTTACCCATCCAAATGGAGGTCACCCATCCTACGAGAGGTTACCCATCCTAAGGGAGGTCACCTATCCTAGTAAAGTTACCCATCCTAGGGAGGTTACCCATCCAAGGGGAGGTTATCCATTTTAAGGGAGTTTACCCATCCTAAGGGAGGTCACCCATCCTTTAAAGTTTACCTATCGTATGGAGGTTACCCATCCTATGGAGGTCACCCATCCTACGAGAGGTCACACATCCTACCGGAGGTCGCCATCCTATGGGAGGTTACCCATCCTAAGAGAGGTTACCCATCATATGAAGGTCACTCATCCTAAGGGAAGTTACCCATCCTAATGGGGGTCACCCATCCTACGAGAGGTTACCCATCCTAAGAGAGGTTAACCATCTAAATGGAGGTTTCCCATCTTAGGGAAGTTACCCATCCTAAGGAAGGTCACCCATCCATTTTGAGGTCACCCATCCTTAGGGTGGTTACCCATCCTACGAGAGGTTACCCATCATATGAAGGTCACCCATCCTAAGGGAGGTCACCCACCCTACGGGTTATCACCCATCCTAAGGGAGGTTACACAGCCTATGAAGGTCACCCATCCTAAGGTTGGTCACCCATCCTATGGGATATCACCCATCCTTAGGGAGGTTACCCATCCTAAGGGAGGTCACCCATCCTAAGGATGGGTGACCTCCCTTAGGATGGGTAACCTCTCTTAGGATGGGTAACCTCTTGTAGGATAGGTAACCTCCTTAAGTATGAATGACCTTTATATGATGGGTAACCTCCCTTTGGATGGGTAACCTCTCATAGGATAGGTAACCTCCATAGGATGGATGAACTCCCTTAGGTTGGGTAACTTCCATAGGATGGTGAACTCCCTTAGGATGGGTAACCTCTCGTAGGATGGGTAACCTCCATTGGATGGGTGAACTCCCTTAGGATAGGTAACCTCTATAGGATTGGTGACCTCCCTTAGGATGGGTGACCTCTCGTAGGATGGATAACCTCCCTTAGGATGGGTGACCTCCCACGAGATGGGTAACCTCCCTTAGTATGGGTGACCTCCCTTAGGATGGGTAACCTCTCTTGGGATAGGTAACCTCTCATAGGATGGGTGACCTCCATTAGGATGGGTGACCTCCCATAGGATGGGTGACCTCCCTTAGGATGGGTAACCACCCTTGGGTAACCAATCTTAGGATAGGTGACCTCTATTTGGATGGGTAATCTCTCTTAGGATGGGTAACCTATCGTCGGATGGGTGACCTCTATTTGGATGGGTAACCTCCCGTAGGATGGGTGACCTCCCGTAGAATGGGTGACCTCTCTTAGGATGGGTACCTCTCGTAGGATGGGTAACCTCCATTAGGATGGGTGACCTCCCTTAGGATGGGTGACCTTCCGTAGGATGGGTGACATCTCTTAGGATGGGTAACCTCTCGTTGGATGGGTGACCTCCATTTGGATGGGTAACCTCTCTTAGGATGGATAACCTACCTCAGGATGGGTGACCTCCCGTAGGATGGGTGACCTCTCTTAGGATGGGTAACCTCCTGTAGGATGGGAGACCTCTCGTAGGATGGGTAACCTCCCTAGGATGGATAACCTCCCTAAGATGGGTGACCTCCAGTATGATGGGTGACCTTTCCTAGGATGGGTAACCACCCATAGGATGGGTGACCTCCCCTAGGATGGGTAACCTCCCGTAGGATGGGTGACCTACCCTCGGATGGGTAACTTCCCGTAGGATGGGTGAACTCTCGTAGGATGGGTGACCTCCCGTAGGATGGGTGACCTTCCTTAGGATGGGTAAACTCTCTTAGGATGGGTAACCTTCGGATGGGTGACCTCCCTAGGATGGGTGACTTCCCTTAGGATGGGTGACCTCTATAGGATGGGTGACCTCCAGTAGGATGGGTGACCTCTCTTAGGATGGGCAACTTCCCATAGGAAGGGTAACCTCCCTTAGGATGAATGACCACCCATAGGATGGGTGACCTACATTTGGATGGGTTACCTTCCATTGGATGGGTGACCTCTCCTAGGATGGGTAACCTCCATTAGGATGGGTGACCACCCATAGGATGGGTGACCTCTCATAGGATTGTTGACCTCCCTTAGGATGGGTAACCTCCGGATGGGTGACCTTAGGATGGGTGACCTCCCGTAGGATAGCTGACCTCTCGTAGGATAGGTAACCTAAGTATGGGTAACCTCCCTTAGGATGCGTGACTTGACTTTTCCTAGGATGGGTAACCTCCCTAAGTATGGGTAACCTCCCTTAGGATGGGTGACTTGAATTTCCCTAGGATGGGTAACCTCCCTAAGTACGGGTAACCTTCCTTAGGATGGGTGACCTTCCATAGGATGGGTGATAACCCATAGGATGGGTAACCTCCAGATGGGTGACCTTCCTTAGGATGGGTGACCTCCCATAGGATGGGTGAATTCTCATAGGATGGGTAACCTCTCTAAGTATGGGTAACCTCCCTCAGGATGGGTGACTTAACTTTCCCTAGGATGGGTAACCTCCCTAGGATGGGTAACCTCTCATAGTATGGGTGACCTTCATATGATGGGTAACCTCCCTTAGGATGGGTGACCTCCCATAGGATGGGTGACCACCCATAGGATGGGTAACCTCTGGATGAGTGACCTCCCTTAGGATGGATAACCTTCCGTATGATGGGTGACCTCTCGTAGGATGGATAACCTTTCTAAATATGGGTAACCTCTCTTAGGATGGGTGACTAGACTTTGCCTAGGATGGGTAATCTCCCTAAGTATGGGTAACCTCCCTTAGGATGGGTGACTTGACGTTCCCTAGGATGGGTAGCCTCCCTAGGATGGGTAACCTCTCATAGGATGGGTGACCTTCATATGATGGTTAACCTCCCGTAGGATGGTTGACCTCTCATAGGATGGGTGACCACCCATAGGATGGGTAACCTCCGGATGGGTGACCTCCCGTAGGATGGGTGACCTCCCGTAGGATGGGTAACCTTCCTAAGTGTGGGTAACCTCCCTTAGGATTGGTGACTTGACTTTGCCTAGGATGGATAACCTCCCTAAGTATGGGTTACCTCCCTTAGGATGGGTGACTTAACTTTTTCTAGGATGGGTAACCTCCCTAAGTATGGGTAACCTCCCAAGGCTGGGTAACCTCCCTTAGCATGGGTCACCTCCCCAGGATGGGTAACATCCTTAGGATGGGTAACCTCCCTTAGGATAGGTAACCTCGCGTAGGATGGGTAACCTTCCTTAGGGTGGGTGGCCTCCCATAGGAAGGGTAACCTTACGTATGATGGGTGATATCCCGTAGGATAGGTAACATCTCATAGGATGGGTCACCTCCTTTAGGATGGGTGACCTCCTGTAGGATGGGTAACCTCCATATGATGGATAACCTCCCTAAGGATGGGTGACCTCCATATGATGGGTAACTTCCCTTAGTATGGGTGGATGGATAACCTCCCTTAGGATGTATGACCTCCCTTAGGATGGGTGACCTCCCGTAGGATGGATAACCTCCAGATGGGTAACTCCCTAAGTATGGATGACCTTCATATGATGGGAAATCTCCCTTAGGATGGGTGACCTCCCTTAGGATGGGTGACCTCCCGTATGATGGGTAACCTCCCTTAGGATTGGTGACCTCCCGTAGGATGGGTGACCTCCCTTAGGATGGGTAACCTACCGTAGGATGAGCGACCTCCCTTAGGATCGGTGACCTCCCGTAGGATGGGTGATATCCCATAGGATGGATGACCTACCTTAGGATGGGTGACCTCTCGTAGGATGGGTAACCTCCATTTGGATGGGTGACCTCCTGTAGGATGGGTGACCTCCCTATGATGGGTAACCTCCCTTTGGATGGGTGACCTCACGTATGATAGGTAAAATCTCTTAGGATGGGTAACCCCTCGTAGGATGGGTGACCCCCTTTTGGATGGGAGACCTCCCGTATGATGGGTGACCCCCCGTAGGATGGGTAACATCCATTTGGATGGGTAACTACCCATAGGTTGGGTAACCTCCCTATGATGGGTTACCTCCCTTAGGATGGGTGACCTCCCGTAGCATTAGTGGCCTCCCTTAGGATGGGTGACCTCCCGTAGGTTGGGTAACCTCTATTTGGACGGGTAACAACCCGTAGGTTGGTTAACCTCCCTAGGATGGGTGACCTCTCGTGGGATTGGTGACCTCCCAAAGGATGGGTGACCTCCCTTAGGATGGGTAACCACTCTTAGGATAGGTGACCTTAATTTGGATGGGTGACCTCCTGTAAGATGGGTGACCCCCCGTAGGTTGGGTAACCTCCCTAGGATGGGTTACCTCCCTTAGGATGGGTGACCTCTAGTAGGATGGGTGACCTTCCTAGGATGGGTAACCTCCCTTAGGATGGGTAATCTTCCTTAGGATGGGTGACCTCCTGTAGGATGGGTGACCTCCCTTAGGATGGGTAACCTCCCGTAGGAAGTGTGATATCCTAGGGAGGTCACCCGTCCTATAGGTCACCTATCCTATGGGGGGTCACCCATCCTTAGGGAAGTCACACATCCTAAGAGAGGTTACCCATCCTAAGGGAGGTCAACCTTCCTAGGGAGGTTACCCATCCTACGGAATATTACCCATCCTACGGGAAGTCACCCATCATATAGGTCACCTATCCTATGGGGGGTCACCCATCCTTAGGGGGATCACCCATCCTAAGGGAGGTCAGCCATCCTAAGGGATGTCACCCATCTTATGGGTGGTTTCCCATCCTAAGGGAGGTTACCCATCCTAGGGAGGTCACCCATCCTACCGGAGGTCACCCATCTTAAGGGAGGTCACCCATTCTAAGGTAGGTCACCCATCCTACCGGAGGTCACCCATCCTAAGGGAGTTTACCCATCTTAAGGGAGGTTGGGTAACCTCCCGTAGGATGGGTAATATTTCGTAGGATTGGTAACCTCCCTTAGGATGGGTGATCTATAAGATGGGTAACCTCCCTAGGATGGGTAACCTCCCTAAGTATGGGTGACCTCCCAAGGATGGGTAACCTCCAGCGGACTGCTGGCTTAAACGACAAAAGTACAACTGTCTCGACCCGCTTTGTCTCAAACGAGAAGCAAAGGATATCCAGACTTGTCCCTACCGGAATTCAGCTTTGGCTTTCAGAGGCTCGCTTGGCGTATCGCTCTACCGAGGCGAATCATCGCTAAGGTGGGTGGCTACGGTGAACTTGTCTTTGCTTAGCCATCACACATAAAATCTGGAATGATACATGCTAGTCGCAAGGTGAATCACCCCCTGCATGCTAATAAGAATCCAACGCACCTAGCTAAGGGAATAATCCCAACTTGTATTGCTTATGCTAGAATATGGAAATGAAACACTGCTTTTATATATGTTCAGACCCTCTCATGCTGTCCTAGAATGTGTTGCTCGGGAAGTCTCCTAACGATCTCACACCTCGGCTTACCCTCGGGCCCGAGCCAACGTGAATGTTGTGTTTATATAAATGCATGCTTGTCTGCTTCTATGTTGCCTTATTTTCATCCAAACTCCGGGAGACTACTAAGTAGTCGTTCCGTGCATGATTGAACCTACAAGTATCCGGGACCGTTAGCTCACCCAAGGCAGCCCTGAACCAGGGGAATGCATCAAGGCAAGTCATTCACTGAACAAAGGATCAAGATCCAAGTATCTCGTGTACTCGTGTTCCAGTGCACTCGTGTTCTCGTGTTCTTGTACACTCGTGTTCTCGTGTATCTCGTGATAATTGAAAGACCCAAAGATTGCATGTCGCTGACAATTCAGACCCGAGATATTATTCCACGGACGGTCACCGGGGCACTGGGGCCGATTCGATCCGGATGGAGCTCGTGTGTAGTCATCGTGTACGGGACTAGGTAGCTTGCAACGCATCGTGTTCGTGTACGCATCGTGTACTCTCGTAGCAAGCTATCCTTGTCCTTGACTACGTCCAAAATGGCTATGCCAGCGACTCGTATTCATATAGATAAGTCATCCTCACTTAGCGGCTATCCACGTGTGAGTCATTGCATCGCATCAAAGAACAACTGAACACTTGAACGATCATGTTATAACGACCCTCGTGTTTGCATATGCTATGCCTCCTGAATGTTATACTTGCCCGTGCTTAAATTTTTAATGTTTTCCTTGGACAGGAAAGGACAAATGGTAAGTTGGTAAGTCTCGCCGTGTTTCCTCTCATGTCGTACGGCACACTGCCACACGAGTTAGGCTATTCAATATTTGTATGAAACTGATCCTAAGGCAACTAGAAAGACAACTTAATAGATGGTGCACGAAACCTGTATTATGTGTTTGGATTTGTCGAGCGGGCGGGTAGCCTCCCCACCAGTGGATTCAATGTACTGATAATCCACCAGTTTGTATGCAGGGTATAGGAGAACCTCATTCGGTGCGGATGCCTCCTTCGTGCGTGCTAAGGCGTGAAGATCACTCCGAAGCAGCGGTGCATCCAGAACTGATGCACATATACAAGACATAATGTTGTGAACTTGCCTGAACATCGCCTGTACAATCATTCCAAAATTGTAGCCACTTGGCACGCATTTACTGTTTCTGAGAGAGAGGCTTGAGCGAATTGTAATCTCGGCCAAGCGCCGCCTGTAACACTTGTTTATATCAATAAAGAGCTTGCTTTACTTCAACTTGTGTTATTCAATGCTTCCGCTATATTGTCAACTCAGTGAACTTGTTACCGATCGCCTATGCGTTCATGACTACGCTGCACTCGGACAATCGGTGTGACTCTGTGGCTTAGAACTCTTACCGCTAACCAATGAAACCACGGCCTTGCACGGGCGTGTCTCACGCTCGTACGGCATCACGTCCGAATGGGTCAAAGCGATCGTTCCGCGGGAGCGCTGGCGAGGGTGATTCCCGCCTAGCGGGGATGGCCGAAAAAGCCTGTGGGAGATCAGGGCGTGACATAATGGTATCAGAGCCTGGCTTCTACGCCCTTGGACTTCATTTTGATATCTCTGTTTTGAAATCTCGTTCGTGGGTTATGTGCACGCTCTCTCTCAATGCCTCGATGGAATGTTCCAACAATAAGTCTAAATACTTTCAAAATGGATTTTGAATGATATGATTGCTTGTGTAATATCATGATGCGAGTGGCCTTTGTGCCAACCTGTGCGAACCCTTGAGATTATCGCTAATAGCTTATCCAATTTCACAGACTCTAAGTTTGGTTGAATGCATATATTCGAGGGACGCCTTGAACTTGTCCACCATCCAAGACTTAAGAAAAGGTAAAACTCGAGTGCTAAGACTTCGCTATCGCTAAGTTGGTTGACGTGCTCACGCTAGAGGTGCACTTCGAATGTGCGCACGATCCAGACTAAGCGATATGCTGATTTCGATGCTAGTGCAAGTGAATATCCAAATAAACAAGTACAACAACTTGTCTAGGATTGCCTCAACCCTAGATTACTGTTTGTCCTCAGTAAGTCTCGAGGACGAGACTTTTTCTGAGTTGGGTAGGATGTAACACCCCGTTCCGCTCAAGCGGACTGCCGTCTCAAACGACAAAAGTACAACTGTCCCGACCCGCTTTGTCTCAAACGAGAAGCAAAGGATATCCAGACTTGTCCCTACAGGAATTCAGCTTAGGCTTTCAGAGGCTCGCTTGGCGTATCGCTCTACCGAGGCGAATCATCACTAAGGTGGATGGCTAAGGTGAACTTGTCTTTGCTTAGCCAGCACACATAAAATCTGGAATAATACATGCTAGTCGCTAGGTGAATCACCCCATGTATGCTAATAAGAATCCAACGCACCTAGCTAAGGGAATAATCCCAACTTTTATTGCTTATGCTAGAACATGGAAATAAAACACTACTTTTATATATGTTCAGACCCTCGCATGCTGCCCTAGAACGTGTTGCTCGGGAAGTCTCCTAACGATCTCACGCATCGGCTTACCCTCGGGCCCGAGCCAACGTGAATGTTGTGTTTATATAAATGCATGCTTGTCTGCTTGTATGTTGCCTTGTTTTCATCCAAACTCCGGGAGACTACTAAGTAGTCATTCCGTGCATGATTGAACCTGCAAGTATCCGGGACCGTTAGGTCACCCAAGGCAGCCCCGAACTAGGGGAATGCATCAAGGTAAGTCATTCACTGAACAAAGGATCAAGATCCAAGTATCTCGTATACTCGTGTACTTGTGTTCCAGTGCACTCGTGTTCTCGTATTCTTGTGCACTCGTGTTCTCGTGTATCTCGTGATAATTGAAAAACCCAATGATTGTATGTCGCGGATAACTCGTACCCGAGGTATTGTTCCACGGACGGTCACCGGGGCACTGGGGCCGATTCGATCCGGATGGAGCTCGTGTGTAGTCATCGTGTACGGGACTAGGTAGCTTGCAACGCATCGTGTTCGTGTACGCATCGTGTACTCTCGTAGCAAGCTATTCTTGTCCTTGACTACGTCCAAAATGGCTATGCCAGCGACTCGTATTCATATAGATAAGTCATCCTCGCTTAGCGGCTATCCGCGTGTGAGTCATTGCATCGCATCAAAGAACAACTGAACACTTGAACGATCATGTTATAACGACCCTCGTGTTTGCATATGCTATGCCTCCTGAATGTTATACTTGCCCGTGCTTAAATTTTTAATGTTTTCCTTGGACAGGAAAGGACAAATGGTAAGTTGGTAAGTCTCGCCGTGTTTCCTCTCATGTCGCACGGCACACTGCCACACGAGTTAGGCTATTCAATATTTGCATGAAACTGATCCTAAGGCAACTAGAAAGACAACTTAATAGATGGTGCACGAAACCTGTATTATGTGTTTGGATTTGTCGAGCGGGCGGGTAGCCTCCCCACCAGTGCATTCAATGTACTGATAATCCACCAGTTTGTATGCAGGGTATGGGAGAACCTCATTCGGTGCGGATGCCTCCTTCGTGCGTGCTAAGACGTGAAGATCACTCCGAAGCAGCGGTGCATCCAGAACTGATGCACATATACAAGACATAATGTTGTGAACTTGCCTGAACATCGCCTGTACAATCATTCCAAAATTGTAGCCACTTGGCACGCATTTACTGTTTCTGAGAGAGAGGCTTGAGCGAATTGTAATCTCGGCCAAGCGCCGCCTGTAACACTTGTTTATATCAATAAAGAGCTTGCTTTACTTCAACTGGTGTTATTCAATGCTTCCGCTATATTGTCAACTCAGTGAACTTGTTACCGATCGCCTATGCGTTCATGACTCCGCTGCACTAGGACAATCTGTGTGACTCTGTGGCTTAGAACTCTTACCGCTAGCCAATGAAACCACGGCCTTGCACGGGCGTGTCTCACGCTCGTACGGCATCACGCCCGAATGGGTCAAAGCGATCGTTCCGCGGGAGCGCTGGCGAGGGTGATTCCCGCCTAGCGGGGATGGCCGAAAAAGCCTGTGGGAGATCAGGGCGTGACATAATGGTATCAGAGCCTGGCTTCTACGCCCTTGGACTTCATTTTGATATCTCTGTTTTGAAATCTCGTTCGTGGGTTATGTGCACGCTCTCTCTCAATGCCTCGATGGAATGTTCCAACAATAAGTCTAAATACTTTCAAAATGGATTTTGAATGATATGATTGCTTGTGTAATATCATGATGCGAGTGGCCTTTGTGCCAACCTGTGCGAACCCTTGAGATTATCGCTAATAGCTTATCCAATTTCACAGACTCTAAGTTTGGTTGAATGCATATATTCGAGGGACGCCTTGAACTTGTGCATCATCCAAGACTTAAGAAAAGGTAAAACTCGAGTGCTAAGACTTCGCTATCGCTAAGTTGGTTGGCGTGCTCACGCTAGAGGTGCACTTCGAATGTGCGCACGATCCAGACTAAGCGATATGCTGATTTCGATGCTAGTGCAAGTGAATATCCAAATAAACAAGTACAACAACTTGTCTAGGATTGCCTCAACCCTAGATTACTGTTTGTCCTCAGTAAGTCTCGAGGACGAGACTTTTTCTGAGTTGGGTAGGATGTAACACCCCGTTCCGCTCAAGCGGACTGCCATCTCAAACGACAAAAGTACAACTGTCCCGACCCGCTTTGTCTCAAAAGAGAAGCAAAGGATATCCAGACTTGTCCCTACAGGAATTCAGCTTAGGCTTTCAGAGGCTCGCTTGGCGTATCGCTCTACCGAGGCGAATCATCACTAAGGTGGATGGCTAAGGTGAACTTGTCTTTGCTTAGCCAGCACACATAAAATCTGGAATAATACATGCTAGTCGCTAGGTGAATCACCCCATGTATGCTAATAAGAATCCAACGCACCTAGCTAAGGGAATAATCCCAACTTTTATTGCTTATGCTAGAACATGGAAATAAAACACTACTTTTATATATGTTCAGACCCTCGCATGCTGCCCTAGAACGTGTTGCTCGGGAAGTCTCCTAACGATCTCACGCATCGGCTTACCCTCGGGCCCGAGCCAACGTGAATGTTGTGTTTATATAAATGCATGCTTGTCTGCTTGTATGTTGCCTTGTTTTCATCCAAACTCCGGGAGACTACTAAGTAGTCATTCCGTGCATGATTGAACCTGCATGTATCCGGGACCGTTAGGTCACCCAAGGCAGCCCCGAACTAGGGGAATGCATCAAGGTAAGTCATTCACTGAACAAAGGATCAAGATCCAAGTATCTCGTATACTCGTGTACTTGTGTTCCAGTGCACTCGTGTTCTCGTATTCTTGTGCAATCGTGTTCTCGTGTATCTCGTGATAATTGAAAAACCCAATGATTGTATGTCGCGGATAACTCGTACCCGAGGTATTATTCCACGGACGGTCACCGGGGCACTGGGGCCGATTCGATCCGGATGGAGCTCGTGTGTAGTCATCGTGTACGGGACTGAGTAGCTTGCAACGCATCGTGTTCATGTACGCATCGTGTACTCTCGTAGCAAGCTACCCTTGTCCTTGACTATGTCCAAAATGGCTATGCCAGCGACTCGTGTTCATATAGATAAGTCATCCTCGCTTAGCGGCTATCCGCGTGCGAGTCATTACATCGCATCAAAGAACAACTGAACACCTGAATGATCATGTTATAATGACCCTCGTATTTGCATACGCTATGCCTCCTGAATGTTATACTTGCCCGTGCTTAAATTGTTAATGTTTGCCTTGGACAGGGAAGGACAAATGGTAAGTTGGTAAGTCTCGCCGTGTTTCCTCTCATGTCGCACGGTGCACTGCCACACGAGTTAGGCTATTCAATATTTGCATGAAACTGATCCTAAGGCAACTAGAAAGATAACTTAATAATTGGTGCATGGAACCTGCATTACGTGTTTGGATTTGTCGAGCGGGCGAGTAGCCTCCCCACCAGTGCATTCAATGTACTGATAATCCACCAGTTTGTATGCAGGGTGCGGGAGAACCTCATTCGGTGCAGATGCCTCCTTCGTGCGTGCTAAGGCATGAAGATCACTCCAAAGCAGCGGTGTATCCAGAACTGAAGCACATATACAAGACATAATGTTGTGAACTTGCCTGAACATCGCCTGTACAATCATTCAAAAATTGTAGCCACTTGGCACGCATTTACTGTTTCTGAGAGAGAGGCTTGAGCAAATTGTAATCTCGGCCAAGCGCCGCCTGTAACACTTGTTTATATCAATAAAGAACTTATTTTACTTCAACTTGTGTTATTCAATGCTTTCGCTATATTGTAAACTCAGTAAACTTGTTACCGATTTTCTATGCGTTCATGACTCCGCTGCACTCGGACAATCTGTGCGACTCTGTGGCTTAGAACTTTTACCGCCAGCCAATGAAACCACGGCCTTGCACGGGCGTGTCTCACGCTCGTGCGGCATCACGCCCGGATGGGTCAAAGCGATTGTTCTGCGGGAGCGCTGGCGAGGGTGATTCCCGCCTAGCGGGGACGGCCGAAATAGCCTGCGGGAGATCGGGGCGTGACACTAAGGGAGGTTACCCATCCTATGGGAGGTCACCCATCCTTAGGGAGGACACCCATCCTACGGGAGGTCACCCTTCCTAGGGAGGACACCCATCCTATAGGTCACCTATCCTAAGGGAGGTTACCCATCCTACAGGTAGTCACCCATCCTAAGGGAGGTCATCCATCCTAAGGAAAGTCACCCATCCTAAGGATGCTTACCCATCCTACGGGAGGTCACCCATCCTACGGGAGGTTACCCTTCCTAAGGAAGGTTACCCATCCTACGGGAGGTCATCCATCCTAAGGGAGGTCACCCAACCTACAGGTGGTTACCCATCCTTAGGGATGACACCCATCCTACGGGAGGTCACCCATCCTAGGGAGGACACCTGTAAACCCCCTCAATTAATTCTATAGATAGTCAGGTTTGGTTTGGGAAAATTTTGGATTTAGCAGAAGATGTAGAGGTTTAGAGTAGAGTTAAGTTTGTCTGTTATTTTAATTTATTTAATTAAACCCTTGGGGTGCCCTATCATTGTTTAATTATTCGGAGCCCAATATCAGCCCATAAATTCCATCGTACTATTGTACTTCTGACTTGACTCGCCAAATTAGGCACTGGAATTTCCCGTCTCTCAAAATCATATTTTCTTGTGCCTTAAATTAATTGCACAATTTTCTGTAACCGAAATCCCATAATTAAATTCCGTGTCGGACACCTGCGTCGTTACCCTCAATTTTGAGATACCAACTTAACCCGTTGAGCCAGACCAACTAAAGGGCCCAAGACTGACTCCAAGCCCCCACCATTTTTGACCTTTGCGTCATTTTCGGATTTTGACCCCAAGTGCCCCCATTTAATTTAAAAGCGCGGGACACTTTAATTCTATTTAAATCGGGGATACCAATTTTGCCTAATCCTATTTTTATCCTTAATTAATCCCGATGGCCATTAAATTAAACTCGTGCAAAACCCCCAATACCCCCTCGCCATGCAAATCATCAACCGCAATTTTCTCCACAATTTTTGCGTCATTTTATGTGTTCGTGCAATTTCCCGAATTTAAGGGGCTAAGTTGCAATTTAATGTTTTTAGGTGCCCTCACCCCATTGGCCAAGACCAAATGTAGAGGTTACATATGGGGACCGAATTACACATCTCCCCCACTCCACTTCTCATGAAGAAATAATTTTTTTCATGACATATCTAAGCCCTCCATTTTGAATGGGCTAATCCCCACCACACATCCTTTACACACCCTCCTATAAAACCATCACCATCACCCTCACAACCCCCAAAGCAGGCGCTAATCCCAAGAAACCTAGAAAATCTCCCTCTCTCTCTCTCTCTCCTCCCTCCTCCATTTATTCTTTATACAAGGAAAACTTCTTCTTCTTCCTTTATTCTTCTTCTTCCTTTCTCCTTCCTGAAAGGAACCTCCGGTCGGCCGACTGCCCACTCCTCCGGCCGACTGATCCGGCTGACTCCGCAGTTGGCTCCACAGCAGCCCGACGGCGCTGCTTCCCTCCGCAGCTGACTCCACAGCAGCCCGACGACGCTGCTTCCCTCCGCAGCTGACTCCACAGCAGCCCCGCTCCCTCCGGTGGTGCCCGACGGTGCAGCACAGCCCCCGACTCCGGCGGTGCACCCTCGTGCAGCCCTACGGTGCAGCCATTCCCCTCCGGCCAGTTCGTCAACAGCAGCTCCCACCCCGATCCACTGTGTACTTCTTCCCGTCCTGCTGACTGTGCGGCTCCCCCACCCCGCAGCGGCTCCGGCCAACTCCCACGTCCGGCCATCTCCACCCTTCCAGCCATCACCACCACCATTACACTTTCACCATCACCACCATTAGCTTTCACCATCATCATCACTACTACCACCCCGCGGCCACCCTCCACCGGCCATGCTCCGGCGTCGACAACCTCGTCGAGGTCGACTCTCTCCCCTCTCTTGTCTTTAAATTCCAGAATTTAATATCATTTTAAATAGGATTTATTTATATGTATGAATATGTGTATACTAGCTAGGGTTGTGTATATCATGTTGATATATATGGTTAGTGTAGTACTTGAACTATATGACTAAGGTTAATAATGATTAAGGCTAATGATGATTAATGTGAATGTGGATTTTAATGACTTGAGGTTGTGTTTAATGAGGGTTAATATGTTTTTGGGGTTTATGTAGTGTAGTAAGAATATATCTTGTGTTTTATGAGGTTATGTTTGGATGTTATACTTAGTTGGAATTAGGGTGAATACAACTTGTGAGAATATAATTACGATATTGAGCATGTGACGATGATTGGAGAGGATGATCAAGGACTTGGGGATTCGACTTGTGGTATGTTGAGGAGATGTAATTGTGATAGGTGGATTGTAGATTAGGGTTGTCTTCTACATGAAATATAACAATTTAATTAAGTTATGTATTCGAGGAAAATTGGGTTTTTGACCTTTAAATAAATAATCGGGATCTATGGTACATGATGGAAAATTTTAATTTAATTACGGAGAATTAAATCGAGGAGAGTGTACAGATGACTAGTTGATTTGACTATCGTACCGATAGTCAACTATGGTCAACACCCCTAGTGTTTGTCCCTGTGAGTCGTAGCTGAGACTGAGTTTAGGCGTAGATGTGTGTCACATCCCTGCTTGACGTAGAATAGATTATTGATTCCGGTTTGTATCTCATCTCTAGGTACTGCGGGACCTGAGGACTTGGACGCGGTACCAGATCCCCGTCATCAGCAGTCGCACTCAGGCAAGTGTACCTTGCCACCCTGTATTTCAGATTATAGATATTTGTTGTTCTTTATGTACATTGTGCGCGTACTTATGTTGACGTTCGATACTTCGCGTCTGGATCACAACCGGGTGCTGACGTTCGTCGTAATGTCTTAGAATAATTATTAGATGCTTGGTAGTACCTCGATGCATGTACCTGAGTACATCGACACCCCAGGACACACTCATACACTGTGATCATGCCAGATTCCTGTTCCTGATACTGACATCATGACCAGAGACTGGGAAGGGGAAGACAGTTACTAGACGTTTGGGACGGGACTATAGTTAGAGGTTGGGCCCCTCTGTTGAGTTAATTATGTGTGTCGAGACTATAGTTAGAGGTTCAGGTTCAACGCATAATCGTTGACCGCTTGGGAAGGGGAAGACAGTTACTAGACGTTTGGGCCCCTCTGCACGTGCTTTTATATATATATGTATTATTTCTGTAGTGATCAGTTGTATCAACCGTGTGACTCTTTGCCCGGAGCTGCGGTACGTCCCGTGTGTTTCCGTGTCCGGAGCTACGGTTTTATTTTAGAAAGCCCACGCGTCGAACATTGTCTTTAAATTGTGTCTCACTTGTTTGGTTATGATAGAGTACCCTATCGTGCACTCATACTTTCTGTTTACTTGGCATTGCTGTATTTTTGTACCTTGTTACGTCCCTCTGAGGACTTGGTTCCCTGCCAGTTTTGCAGCATAGATGATTACGGAGCACTTGGAGATACTGTTGGAGTTGCATGTCTTGCAGGCACTGTACCAGGTACTCATATCATTTCTACCGGCATTATGGTTACTTATTTTATATTGATTATTCATCTGCTGTTGTAGCCTAGTTTTTATAGACTCATACTTCTTCTCGAGTCTATTCGAGTTAGTGTGTTATTGGGCGGCCGACTTTAGCACATATAGCTCTTTCTTGTGTACTGATTTACATTGTGGATTGAGACATATAGTTTTACATTTATGGGATATCTAGATTGTGCCCTTTATATTATAGCTTATACGTATTCGAGTCAGACCAGAGTCTGGTCGAATGCGTAGCTGGCGTGTCACGTATACCTAGTCCTACGTATTTTGGGACTGGGGCGTGACAACACCCATCCTATAGGTCCCCTATCCTAAGGGAGGTTACCCATCCTACAGGTGGTCACCCATCCTACGGGACGTCATCCATCCTATGGAAGGTCACCCATCCCACGGGAGGTCACCCATCCTACGGGAGGTTACCCATCCTAAGGAAGATTACCCATCCAACGGGAGGTCACCCATCCTACGGGAGGTTACCAAACCTACGGGTGGTTACCCATCCTATGGGAGTTCAGCCATCTTACGGGATGACACCCATCTTAGGAAGGTCACCCATCTTAGGAAGGACACCCATCCTATAGGTCACCTATCCTAAGGGAGGAAGCGTGACCTCCCGTAGGATGGATGACCTCCCGTAGGATGGGTGACCTCCCTAGGATGGGTGACCACCATTTGGATGGGTGACCTCCCGTAGGATGGGTGACCTCCCGAGGATGGGTGACCTCTCGTAGGATGGGAAACCTCTGGTTGGATGGGTGACCTCCCGTAGGATAGGTGACCCCCTAGGATGGGTGACTTCCCATCCGGAGTTTACTCATCCTACGGGAGGTCACCCATCCTACGGGAGGTAACCCATCCTAAGGGAGGTTATCCATCCTACGGGAGGTCACCCATCCTAGGGAGGTTACCCAACCTACGAGAGATTACCCATCCTATGGGATGTCACCCATCCTATAGGAGGTCAACCATCCTAAGGGAGATCATACATCCTATGGGAGGTCACCCATCCTAAGGGAGGTCACCCATTCTACCAGAGGTTACCCATCCAACGAGAGATCACCCATTCTACGGGAGGTTACCCATCCTAAGGAAGGTTACCCATTCTATGGGAGGTCACCTATCCTACGGGAGGTCACCCATCCTAAGGGAGGTCACCCATCCTACGGGAGGACACCCATCCTATGGGAGGCCACTCATCCTAGGGAGGACACCCATTCTATAGGTAACATATCCTAAGGGAGGATGGGCGACCTCCCGTATGAAGGCTGACCACCCTAGGATTGGTGACCTCCCTTAGGATGGGTGACCTTCCTAGGATGGGTGACCTCTATTTGGATGGGTGACCTCCCGTAAGATGAGTGGCCTCCCTAGGATGGGTGACCTCTCGTTGGATGGGTAACCTCCGGTAGGATGGGTGACTTCCCGTAGGATGGGTAAGAGGGGTTACCCATCCGAAGAGAGGTTATCCATCCTAGGGAGGTTACCAATCCTACGGGAGGTTACCCATCCTAAGGGAGGTTACACATTCGGAGATCACCCATCCTAAGGGAGGTTACACATTCTACGGGTGGTCACCCATCCTATGGAGGTTACCCATCCTACGTGAGGTCACCCATCCTAAGAGAGGTTACCCATCCTAAGGAAGGTTACCCATCCTACGTGAGGTTACCCATCCTAAGGGAGTTTACCCATCCTAAGGGAGTTTGCCCATCCTATAGGTCACCGATCATACGTGAGGTCACCCATCCTACATGAGGTCACCCATCCTAGGGAGGTCACCCGTCCTACGGGAGGTCACCCATCCTACGGGAGGTCACCCATCCTAAGGGAAAAAGGTCACCCATCCTAAGGGAGGTTACCCATCCTATGAAGATCACCCATCCTAAGGGAGGTTACACATCTAAAGGGAGGTCACCCATCCTAAGGGAGGTCACCCATCCTAAGGGTGGTTACCTATCCTTAGGGAGGTTGCCCATCCTATGAGAGGTTATCCATCCTACGGGAGGTCACCCATCTTAAGGGTGGTTACCCATCCTGTTGGAGGTTACCCATCCTAAAGGAGGTTACCCATCCTACGAGAGGTGATGTAACACCCCGTTCCGTTCAAGCGGACTGCCGATTCAAACGGCAAAACTGTAGTGTCCCGACCCGCTTTGCTCAGGCGTGAATACTCGTTTGAAGCAAAGGATATCCAGACTTGTCCCTACAGGATTCCGGCTTAGGCTTTCAAAGGCTCACTTGACGTATCGCTCTACCGTGGCGAATCATCGCTAAGGTGGGTGGCTACGGTGAACTTGTCTTTGCTTAGCCAGCACACATAAAAATCTGCAATGTTACCTGCTAGTCGCTAGGTGAATCACTCCCTGCAAAGCGCCACCTGTAATACTTGTTTATATCAATAAAGAGTTGCTTTACTTTAACTCAGTGAACTTGTTACCGATCGTCTGTACAATCATTCCACAATTGTAGCCACTTGGCATGCTTTTATTGTTTCAGAGAGAAAGGCTTGAGCAACTTGTAATCTCGGCCAAGCGCCGCCAATAACACTTGTTTATATCAATAAAGAGTTACTTTACTTCAACTTGTGTTATTCAATGCTTCCGTTATATTGTCAACTCAGTGAACTTGTTACCGATCGCCTATGAATTCATGACTCTGCTGCCCTCGGACAATGTCACTACCACATTCTGAAAATAGGGGTATTTTCGAATTTTTCAATATTTAATATTATGTCATTTACAATTAAATTAATTGCATGAATAATATATATATTTAAATTAAATAACTGTGTGATGTGTACTTTAATATATTGTATTATAGACAGTGTTCATTGTGTTTGTGATAGCAGACTAGACCTAGTAGCCAGTAGATGAGCACCTGTCAGAATTTATGGAATTTTGAGGTTAATTGTTTTATTTTAGAATTTATTTATTGGAGATTGTAATTAATTACTGTATTTATTTAGTATTTTGCGCTTTGCCTTTGCTTCGATATTTGGAGCACTATCCAGACTTTTGTCTTCCAACAAATTTCACAATCTTGCTCTAGACATGTCCGCCTTCATTTCTGCTATTTTTGTAACTCATAATTTTGCTCCCTGTACATTGTTTCTGGCCGCACAAAATTCGTCGCGGACGTTTATTTTTAATTTCCTATTTTGTATCGTTGTGCGTTCCAATCGAAAATTGGAGGCCATCTTGACCTATTTTTCGTGCGGCCCAAATTAGGGTAATATTCTGTTCTGAGTCTTCTTCAATATTGGTATTGATGACTTGATCTGATTTTGGCCCCAAGTACCCCTAATGAATTGTTGAACACAACTTGCATTTTATTTCTATTTAAATTGAGGATACCATTTTATCTGAATTTAAATCCCCATTTAATTCCAGTGTCCTGCAAATTCAGCCCATACCCATCTTACAGTGCCCCCTGACCCTACAAAACATCGGACCCCGAATCGCCCGCCCAATTTTCGTCATTTTATGTGTTTGTGCAATTTCCCAAATTTAAGGGGGTTAAATTGCAAATTGGCATTTTGTGCCAACACCCAATTATTTTTAACAATGAGGAATCCTTAATTATTTAATTAACCTCACCTTAAATTCCCCATGAATTAAATTCCCTCATGTTCAATCCTAGCCACACATTCCAGGGATGAATCCTCACCCTACATCACACCCTCTCTCTCCCTATTTAATGATATGTCTACATCCTAAACCCTAATCCCTAGGCAACAACCTAGAAAACACCACCTCCTCCCAAGCCCCCTCTCTCTCCAACGTAGGTAATTTTTCTCCTTCTCCTTTCTTCTCATTTCTTTTCTTCTTCTTCTCTTTCCCTTCCTTCTTCTTCCTTATTGAATTCCTTTTTCCATTGAAATAATTTTTTGAATTCAAACTAGTTGGGGGGGGAACACTGTGCATCTTCTCCCCCATCTACTGAGCTCCTGCGGCCTAGACTTCCGGCCGACGACAAGCCGTCCCGGCGGCCAACCCCTCTGGCCGGCGCCCCACTGCTCTGGACCGCTGCCCCCTCTGCTACTGGTCCCTCCAGCCCGGCGAGCGGCCGAGTCCGGCGGCACTGTGGCAGTCCTCTCCCTCTGCCAACGACTCCGGCGGATCCCCCGACTGCTCCGGCGCCGAATCCCCGTCCCGGCGGCTCCCCACCTGTGCGTCCCGGCCCCTCTGAACCCGGCCGAGTCCCCCTTCAGCCCGGCGCTGCCACCTATCCCCTCTCCATCCATCCCCCTCTGCTCAGCCGACCGGCGGCCAACTCCGGCGGCCACTCCGGCAAGCCCCTCTGTAAGTATTCTCCCTCTCTCCCTCTTTCTTCTTTAGCTATATATATAAAGATATATATATATATATATATATATATATATATATATATATGTATGTATATATTTATATATATACGTATATACGTATATGTATATATGTCTAATAAATGTGTATAAAAATTAATATGTTAATGTATGCATTAGCGTAATTAATTTGTATATGTATATAATTAATGTAAGGCATTTGTAGGTATTTAAATAAATGGTGTATGTGTATAATATTATTTTTATTAATGTTTAATAGATACATAATATATGTATACGAATATAGTATTTTAATTAATGTTTAATATATATACGTATATATCTAACTATATACTTATATACGTAGGAGTATATATTAGTATATGTATATTGTTTATCTAACTAATATTTATGTATAATATATGTACATTAGTATAATGCATGTATTCTATGTTAACGTATAGATAACTAATATAAATGTAATTGTATATATATATAATTAATAAATGTGTATGATAATCTGTATATATAATTTAATATATATGTATATGTATATATAAATCAATGTAAATAATGTATAGTATTTTAATTAATGCTTAAAATACGTGAATATGAATAGCATCTATTTAATTAATATTTAAACATAATGTTTAAAATATGTATAAGCGTATTAATTATTTTATTAAATTGTAATTGAGTATGTATCCAATTAATATTTTAAATACATGAAAATGAATAGCATTTATTTAATTGATATTTAAAATACATAATGTAGAGTATATATTTTTGTATTAGTATATAAATGTATTATTGAAATTCTATTGTATACTTAATATTGTAGATATATAATTATGTAATTATGTAATTAATGTATACATGGATATGTATGGTATATATATATATTTAGTGTATTCTATGTTTATGTACATGTATTGTATATATTATGTAATATGTAGATATATATATATGTATATAGATGAGTATACGTATATGTGTGTGTAGATGTATACGTGCATATACGTATTAAATAATGTTTTATATAAATTTTTAGTATATATATATAAGTAATTATATATATGTGTGTTATTTTGATATGTAAGTATGTATACATATATATAAATTTGTTTTGGTAAACATGTAGTATATGTGTTTTAGTATTTAATGGTATATATATAATGTATGGGTATATGTATATATATATATACATTGGGTTATTTTTATAATATCTATTAAATAAAAAGTATATGCTAGTATAATTCTAAAATGTATTTTTGGCATATATGTGAGTATACACTAGTATAAATCAAATAGGTAATTTTAAAAGGAATATATATGTATATTGTAAATACATTTAAATTGGTGCATGTATAAAATATTGTAAGTACAAATTTTATGTTTATATATACATACAAGAATCATTTATTTTAAAGTATATATATTTATACATATATCTATAATTATATTGAGGGATATTATATGTAATTAATTAATAAGATGTTATTTAAATATGTAGTCCTACTAGATGACCCTAGTTGACTAGTGCCCTGTCTGACATGGCCCTGAGGCCAGTGTTATAGACTGTGTGTTAGCGTAGCATCTGATGTAAATGTGGTTTGTTTGTGATATGTTTATAGGACTGTTGGGTTACCCAGGGGATACTCTGGAACAGGACATCCATAAATACCAGCTAAGGACCAAGGCAAGTACATTCTCTGATAATTTCCAATTCTTGATAAATTCTATAAGTTCAATGATCTTGAAATGTTACAACTGAATCTTTGACACTGTGTTACACGGACTAGTATAGCTTGGATCTGCAGTCATGAGATGTTACCTTGATTATTGTATTGACATTGTACACGACATGTATATTTAGACATTGTACATGATAGACTTGACTTGTTCGTGTATCGTGACGTGTCATGGTTGGATCCACAGTACTAGTTGGGGCGGGGAAGTAGTTAGTAAGAAATGTGATCATAACCTCTTATTGTAGTATATAAAATTGTAAGTGTTAATCATGCTCTTCACCCATGATTAGCCAGGCCCTGTAGCTACTGTACATGTTCCCAAGCCGATCACATTTCGAAACTACTATTTCAAACACCTAGAATAGATTACAGTTCTCTATCTTTAATCATATACTACATCACCCGTATATGATACTGTACCTTGTTCTTCCATTTTTATACATGCATTGACTGTACCATATTGCCTATTGCCTGTCTCCTTACATTTGCCTGTCTCTCTTAAATTACCATTGCATTTATTTCACTGTCTTCTCAGTAGCTAGCATGACATGTTTTATTGTATTATAGACATTATCAATTAATGGAACTGTTATTTGAGAGTGTTACTTTGCTCCTTCCTGACTGGAAATATTTTTCCAGACTATGCCTTAGAGGACCGCTGTCCGACACTTTATGGACTATGGTGAGTAGCTGCAGACTTGGTAGTAGTTGATTCTGGAAGGTCTAGTCGAAATTATTATTCATTGTTAGTTCTTAAGTAGACTATTTGGTACCGGATCTGTCTCCGGCATTTTGATGATTCTTGGATATTGTTGAGTTAGAATATTACTTGTGGACTTGTGTTGTGTTTAATTTAGACTTCTGTTTCGAAATCTTATCGTGCTGTTATTCTGTGGTTGAGTATGTGTTCATCTTATTTGTGTCATCCGTGCCTCCTAATGGAGACTGGTTGCTTGCGTGACATTAGTTAGATAGTATCAAGACCTTGACAGCGTTCTACCGCCGATGCTGCGGCGTAGGCTGGACGTACCCACGCACTCGTGCCCCTAAACCGGGTGCGGGTCGTGACACGTTTTTAGTGGTGGCCCATGCAGGTCAGACTTCGCGAGTTGTGCGATGTCGTAGTAGTGTGACATCCTTGTTATACTACTGCGTGCCTGCTATAAAATCTAGGACATAGGATACTAGGACGAGAGCAAATACTCAATCACAATTCCTTGAGAGATTCCTGGGATGACCCCTGAGAATCTTGTTGAAACTTCCAATTTAAAATCATTCCCTTGTTCTGTCCATTCTCACTTGTTGATATTGATTTGATTATTGTTGATTAGTATTAAATTAGGATTTTTGCTTCATTATAGAGTTGATTTCGTATTAAGATGAATTTCTAGACTGATTATGGTATTATCTGATAACGCATGTCGATGAGGACAGTGAAAATGATTAAACATTAGAGCTATTGGACTACAGAAGGTGGGTTTAAAATTTTTAATTGAAGATTGAAAATGAATTTCAAATTTTAGGATTCTGAGAAGATTGAGATTGTTATTAAAATTTATTTTGAAGATTTCAATAAATTGCAAAATTCTGAAATTTGAGGAGTTGAAATATTGTTATTAAAATTTTATTTTGAGGACTCAGATTCGATTCAATGAACCTAGACAAGTCTGTAAGGATTTTGTGATTAAGTTTTATTTCAGTATTTAAATAATTGGTCTTGAGAAAAGTATATGCAATTTTACTTTAAAATTTATTCGAGGAGTTATTTTGAGGAATTTTATTTGAGGATAAGATCTTATAGTGAGAGAGATATATTAGTATATAAGTAGATAAGATGCATGTGTAAGGATTTGTTGGCTTGAGCATGATTGATATTCACTGCAAACTGACTTGGGTGATCATCAAGGGTTGTATTAGAAAGTGCAGTAGTTAGTATGATGTGTTGCAATTGTTATGCAGTGAGTGATAAGATTAACTAGTATTAGCGATTGCAGAAGGTAAGGAAGCTAGCAGTGAGTGTGGTTGCAGTAGGACTGTGATACCTAGGGGATAGAGGTATCAGACCTTGGATGCATCTTTGACCGGTGCAATCACAACTAGGGTTTATTTCCAATCTATTTATCTTGAATGTTGCTTCTTTAGAACTGTACTGTCCTCCCTTGATGATATCGCATTTTACCCTAATTGATTCTTTGGGATCTGTCTTCAGGATGTCGCCGCAGACAAGGTCTATGAGAGCGGGAACATCAGCTTTAGAGGGATCTGCCACCCCTCCACCTGAGAGACAGACAGCCGTAGCTCCTCCTACATCTCCGATGCACGTAGGTGATCCTCCTCCTCCACCTGTTAAGAGGATAGCCGCAGCTGTAACAGACAACCTTCCTCCTCCATCAACTCCGATTCCCGGAAGTTTGCCCATTGATGGAACGCAGATGTTTACCTTGATCCAAGGCATGGTAGATGCCCAGAGAGTGACGGCAGATGCTCAGCGAGTTCAAGCTGAGGCTCAGAGGGTGCAAGCAGAAGCGTACCAGGCACAAACCGAGCTGATGAAAGAAAACATGGAGAATGCTCATCAAGTGACTCTCCAAGCTTTGGAGAAAGTAGCACAGTACCAGCAGTTTCCTGGCCAGCAACAGCAGAGATCAGACACTATAGTGGATTTCAAAAGAATGATGCCTCGAGAATTTAAAGGCACCGAAGGGATACTCTACGCTGACGACTGGCTAGAAGATATAGAGAGAAGCCTGCGATTGACCCAGATTCCGGAGAACTTGAAGATAGAAGCCGCTGGCAGTCAGATGTTCGATATCGCACTCACGTGGTATCGCACAGAACCGAGAATTACTGCACAAGGACTTACTTGGGAGACCTTCAAGGAACTCTTCAAGGAGAAGTTCTTTCCCGACGTGGCATTGGGAACCTTGGAAAGTCAGTTTCATGACTTAGTTCAAGGAAACATATCGGTCGACGAGTACGCTGCAGAATTCTGTAGATTGAGCCGTTTTGCATCGTCTATGATTCGAGACCCAGGAGATCGAGCCCGAAAATTTAGAAAGGGACTGACAAGAGAGATTAAGTCGCGTACTTCTGGTCGTCGTACCGCTACCTTTGAGGCTATCTTGATGGATGCTCAGATCGCAGAAGAGGATCTGGATCTCAGGCCTAAGAGGAGCCACAATACTTTTGGAGATACGAATGGTAGCCCAGGACCAGCCAAGCATCCCCGTATTCAGCACCAACAGGAGTACCAAGTACCATTTCATATTCAGCAACAACCATGGACATTTCAGCATCCACCGCAGTACCTAGCACCAGTTCCTATCCAGCGACAGCCCTGGGCATTTCAGTATCAACAGCAGTACCCGGCACCAGTTCCTGTACAGCAGGATCAACGAACTTGTCACTTCTGTAAGAAGCCAGGTCACCTTTGGGAGAGCTGTAGAACGAGGCTAGGACTTTGTTTGCACTGCGGCGCTGCGGGACATCGAGTAAGGGATTGTCTTCGAGTCCCTCATCTTCTCAGCCAACACGTAGCTTCAGACTATAGAGATCCAGTTAGGCTACCTGTGGAACCGTACATTGCTCAGTACCTGCAAAGGGAACCACCCCAGCAGGACAGGCATTTGCGATGACGGTCGAGGAGACCGATACTGCAGGTAATGTGTTAGCAATTTCTGTTCTTTCCTTCTTTCTGTTCCTATCTATTTGATTGATTGATTGCTTAGTACCGTAGCTTGTATGCATGATTCTTTGTTATAATGTAGTTAGTAGTACACCCTGATACATGGACTGTAACACCTTAACAAATGAGACCATAACCATGTATGTTCCCCCTAGATTGTATGTGGTATGACTATAGGTAGAATTTTCTTAGACCGTGATTTTTGGTGTTGACTGTAGTGAAAATTCATGAAGGAGTTATGACTTGACAAGAGGAACAAGATGATTAAAATTTGAGGATAATTATTGATTTAAATAAATGGTTAAGAAATTAACATGGCATAATTGGTGGGTTAATTAATTCCAAGAAAGATTATGACATGTTTAAGTTGGTTATTAATTTGGAAATTTGGAGATTTATCAATGCATTTATTTAATTGCAAGTTATGAATTTAGAACTTCATATTTGAATGTGACATTTGGAGAATCCTTAAATATCATATTGTTGAGTACTTTGAGGAGTGGATATTAAATTCCGGACATTGGATTATTAACTCAAAAACTTTCAGGAAATTTTTTCTATGTCGAGGATTTTTACAGGAATACAGATAATTTCAGATTTATGAAATTGTGAAAAGACCTTGTGGATTATTCGTGGTTGATGAGTTTAATGGAGGGAATAATAATGTATGATTAAATGCTAATAGGAGGATTTTAAATTTCGAGGACGAAATTCTTTTAAGGTGGGTAGACTTGTCACTACCACATTCTGAAAATAGGGGTATTTTCGAATTTTTCAATATTTAATATTATGTCATTTACAATTAAATTAATTGCATGAATAATATATATATTTAAATTAAATAACTGTGTGATGTGTACTTTAATATATTGTATTATAGACAGTGTTCATTGTGTTTGTGATAGCAGACTAGACCTAGTAGCCAGTAGATGAGCACCTGTCAGAATTTATGGAATTTTGAGGTTAATTGTTTTATTTTAGAATTTATTTATTGGAGATTGTAATTAATTACTGTATTTATTTAGTATTTTGCGCTTTGCCTTTGCTTCGATATTTGGAGCACTATCCAGACTTTTGTCTTCCAACAAATTTCACAATCTTGCTCTAGACATGTCCGCCTTCATTTCTGCTATTTTTGTAACTCATAATTTTGCTCCCTGTACATTGTTTCTGGCCGCACAAAATTCGTCGCGGACGTTTATTTTTAATTTCCTATTTTGTATCGTTGTGCGTTCCAATCGAAAATTGGAGGCCATCTTGACCTATTTTTCGTGCGGCCCAAATTAGGGTAATATTCTGTTCTGAGTCTTCTTCAATATTGGTATTGATGACTTGATCTGATTTTGGCCCCAAGTACCCCTAATGAATTGTTGAACACAACTTGCATTTTATTTCTATTTAAATTGAGGATACCATTTTATCTGAATTTAAATCCCCATTTAATTCCAGTGTCCTGCAAATTCAGCCCATACCCATCTTACAGTGCCCCCTGACCCTACAAAACATCGGACCCCGAATCGCCCGCCCAATTTTCGTCATTTTATGTGTTTGTGCAATTTCCCAAATTTAAGGGGGTTAAATTGCAAATTGGCATTTTGTGCCAACACCCAATTATTTTTAACAATGAGGAATCCTTAATTATTTAATTAACCTCACCTTAAATTCCCCATGAATTAAATTCCCTCATGTTCAATCCTAGCCACACATTCCAGGGATGAATCCTCACCCTACATCACACCCTCTCTCTCCCTATTTAATGATATGTCTACATCCTAAACCCTAATCCCTAGGCAACAACCTAGAAAACACCACCTCCTCCCAAGCCCCCTCTCTCTCCAACGTAGGTAATTTTTCTCCTTCTCCTTTCTTCTCATTTCTTTTCTTCTTCTTCTCTTTCCCTTCCTTCTTCTTCCTTATTGAATTCCTTTTTCCATTGAAATAATTTTTTGAATTCAAACTAGTTGGGGGGGGAACACTGTGCATCTTCTCCCCCATCTACTGAGCTCCTGCGGCCTAGACTTCCGGCCGACGACAAGCCGTCCCGGCGGCCAACCCCTCTGGCCGGCGCCCCACTGCTCTGGACCGCTGCCCCCTCTGCTACTGGTCCCTCCAGCCCGGCGAGCGGCCGAGTCCGGCGGCACTGTGGCAGTCCTCTCCCTCTGCCAACGACTCCGGCGGATCCCCCGACTGCTCCGGCGCCGAATCCCCGTCCCGGCGACTCCCCACCTGTGCGTCCCGGCCCCTCTGAACCCGGCCGAGTCCCCCTTCAGCCCGGCGCTGCCACCTATCCCCTCTCCATCCATCCCCCTCTGCTCAGCCGACCGGCGGCCAACTCCGGCGGCCACTCCGGCAAGCCCCTCTGTAAGTATTCTCCCTCTCTCCCTCTTTCTTCTTTAGCTATATATATAAAGATATATATATATATATATATATATATATATATATATATATATATATATATATATATGTATGTATATATTTATATATATACGTATATACGTATATGTATATATGTCTAATAAATGTGTATAAAAATTAATATGTTAATGTATGCATTAGCGTAATTAATTTGTATATGTATATAATTAATGTAAGGCATTTGTAGGTATTTAAATAAATGGTGTATGTGTATAATATTATTTTTATTAATGTTTAATAGATACATAATATATGTATACGAATATAGTATTTTAATTAATGTTTAATATATATACGTATATATCTAACTATATACTTATATACGTAGGAGTATATATTAGTATATGTATATTGTTTATCTAACTAATATTTATGTATAATATATGTACATTAGTATAATGCATGTATTCTATGTTAACGTATAGATAACTAATATAAATGTAATTGTATATATATATAATTAATAAATGTGTATGATAATCTGTATATATAATTTAATATATATGTATATGTATATATAAATCAATGTAAATAATGTATAGTATTTTAATTAATGCTTAAAATACGTGAATATGAATAGCATCTATTTAATTAATATTTAAACATAATGTTTAAAATATGTATAAGCGTATTAATTATTTTATTAAATTGTAATTGAGTATGTATCCAATTAATATTTTAAATACATGAAAATGAATAGCATTTATTTAATTGATATTTAAAATACATAATGTAGAGTATATATTTTTGTATTAGTATATAAATGTATTATTGAAATTCTATTGTATACTTAATATTGTAGATATATAATTATGTAATTATGTAATTAATGTATACATGGATATGTATGGTATATATATATATTTAGTGTATTCTATGTTTATGTACATGTATTGTATATATTATGTAATATGTAGATATATATATATGTATATAGATGAGTATACGTATATGTGTGTGTAGATGTATACGTGCATATACGTATTAAATAATGTTTTATATAAATTTTTAGTATATATATATAAGTAATTATATATATGTGTGTTATTTTGATATGTAAGTATGTATACATATATATAAATTTGTTTTGGTAAACATGTAGTATATGTGTTTTAGTATTTAATGGTATATATATAATGTATGGGTATATGTATATATATATATACATTGGGTTATTTTTATAATATCTATTAAATAAAAAGTATATGCTAGTATAATTCTAAAATGTATTTTTGGCATATATGTGAGTATACACTAGTATAAATCAAATAGGTAATTTTAAAAGGAATATATATGTATATTGTAAATACATTTAAATTGGTGCATGTATAAAATATTGTAAGTACAAATTTTATGTTTATATATACATACAAGAATCATTTATTTTAAAGTATATATATTTATACATATATCTATAATTGTATTGAGGGATATTATATGTAATTAATTAATAAGATGTTATTTAAATATGTAGTCCTACTAGATGACCCTAGTTGACTAGTGCCCTGTCTGACATGGCCCTGAGGCCAGTGTTATAGACTGTGTGTTAGCGTAGCATCTGATGTAAATGTGGTTTGTTTGTGATATGTTTATAGGACTGTTGGGTTACCCAGGGGATACTCTGGAACAGGACATCCATAAATACCAGCTAAGGACCAAGGCAAGTACATTCTCTGATAATTTCCAATTCTTGATAAATTCTATAAGTTCAATGATCTTGAAATGTTACAACTGAATCTTTGACACTGTGTTACACGGACTAGTATAGCTTGGATCTGCAGTCATGAGATGTTACCTTGATTATTGTATTGACATTGTACACGACATGTATATTTAGACATTGTACATGATAGACTTGACTTGTTCGTGTATCGTGACGTGTCATGGTTGGATCCACAGTACTAGTTGGGGCGGGAAAGTAGTTAGTAAGAAATGTGATCATAACCTCTTATTGTAGTATATAAAATTGTAAGTGTTAATCATGCTCTTCACCCATGATTAGCCAGGCCCTGTAGCTACTGTACATGTTCCCAAGCCGATCACATTTCGAAACTACTATTTCAAACACCTAGAATAGATTACAGTTCTCTATCTTTAATCATATACTACATCACCCGTATATGATACTGTACCTTGTTCTTCTATTTTTATACATGCATTGACTGTACCATATTGCCTATTGCCTGTCTCCTTACATTTGCCTGTCTCTCTTAAATTACCATTGCATTTATTTCACTGTCTTCTCAGTAGCTAGCATGACATGTTTTATTGTATTATAGACATTATCAATTAATGGAACTGTTATTTGAGAGTGTTACTTTGCTCCTTCCTGACTGGAAATATTTTTCCAGACTATGCCTTAGAGGACCGCTGTCCGACACTTTATGGACTATGGTGAGTAGCTGCAGACTTGGTAGTAGTTGATTCTGGAAGGTCTAGTCGAAATTATTATTCATTGTTAGTTCTTAAGTAGACTATTTGGTACCGGATCTGTCTCCGGCATTTTGATGATTCTTGGATATTGTTGAGTTAGAATATTACTTGTGGACTTGTGTTGTGTTTAATTTAGACTTCTGTTTCGAAATCTTATCGTGCTGTTATTCTGTGGTTGAGTATGTGTTCATCTTATTTGTGTCATCCGTGCCTCCTAATGGAGACTGGATGCTTGCGTGACATTAGTTAGATAGTATCAAGACCTTGACAGCGTTCTACCGCCGATGCTGCGGCGTAGGCTGGACGTACCCACGCACTCGTGCCCCTAAACCGGGTGCGGGTCGTGACAGACAACCTGTGCGACTCTGTGGCTTAGAACTCTTACCGCCAGCCAATGAACCACGACCTTGCATGGGCGTGGCTCACACTCGTGCGGCATCATGCGCAGATGGGTCAAAGCGATCATTCTGTGGGAGTGCTGGCACGATGATTCTAGCCTAGCGAGAATGGCCGATTTAGCCTGTGGGAGATCGGGGCGTGACATGTTGGTATCAGAGCCTGGCTTATACGCCTTTGGACTTCGTTTCAATTATCTCAGTTTTGAAAGCTCGTTCGTGGGTTATGTGCACGCTCTCTCTCAATGTCCTAAACAGAATGTTCCAATAATAAGTCTAAATACTTTTAAAATACGTTTTGAATGATATGATTGCTTGTATGATATTGTACTGCGAGTGGCCTTTATGCCAACTTGAGTGAGAACCCTTGAGATTATCGCTAGTAGCTTGTCCGATTTCTCTATCTCTACGTTTGGTTGAATGCATCTGTTTGAGGGATGCCTTGAACTTGTGCACGATCCAAGACTTAAGAAAATGTGAAACTCGAGTGCTAAGACTTCGCTATCGCTAAGTTGGTTGGCGTGCTCATGCTAGAGTGCACTTTGAATATGTGTACGATCTAGACTAGCAATATGCTGATCTCGAATGCTTGTGCAAGTGAATACCCAAATGAACAAGTATAACGACTTGTGTTGGTTTGCCTCAGCCTTATATCGTTAAATCAAAATTGATTGAAACGTACTGCTTGTCCTCAGTAAGTCTCGAGGACGAGACTTTTTCTGAGTTGGGTAAGATGTAACACCCCGTTCTGTTCAAGCGGACTGCCGATTCAAACGATAAAAGTGCAGTGTCCCGACCCGCTTTGCTCAGGCGTGAATACTCGTTTGAAGCAAAGGATATCCAAACTTGTCCCTACAGGATTCTGGCTTAGGCTTTCAGAGGCTCACTTGACGTATCGCTCTACCTAGGCGAATCATCGCTAAGGTGGGTGGCTAAGGTGAACTTGTCTTTGCTTAGCCAGTACACTTAAAAATCTGGAATGTTACGTGCTAGTCGCTAGGTGAATCACTCCCTGGATGCTAATAAGAATACAACGCACCTAGCTAAGGGAATAACCCCAACTTGTATTGCTTGTGCTAGAACATGGAAATGAAATATTAGATCATGTCGCTCGGTAAGTCCCTATGCGGTTTCACCTCTCAGCTTACCTTCGGGCCCAAGCTAACATGAATGTTGTGTTTATACAAATGCATGCTTGTCTGTTTGTATTTTGCCTTATTTTCATCCAAACCGTGGAAGACTACTAAGTAGTCGTCCCGTGCAAGAATGAACCTGCAAGTATCCGGGACCGTTAGGTCACCAAGGCAATCTCCACCCCAGGGGAAATGCATCAAGGTAAGTTATTCACTGAACAAAGAATCAAGATTCAAGCATCTCATGTACTCGTGTATTCGTGCTCTCATGTATATCATAAAATTGGAAAGACCCTGACCTGCATGTCGCTGACAACTTCTAAAAAGGTAATCTTTGGATCTCATTCCTCGGGCGGTCATCGGGGCACTGGGGCCGATTCGGTCTAGACGAAACTTCTGGTAGTCGTCTGTTTCGACGGGATAAGTGCAATGCCTATCGTTTCTACTGCTTGCACTTTATCCTCGACCTTGAGACTATAATAATGGTAGTCATCTGTTTTGGCGGGATAAGTGCAATGACCATAGTTTCTATTGCTTGCACTTTATCCTCGACCTTGAGACTACAATAACGGTCCTTTATGGCTATGCCAGCGACAATTTTTCATATAGATAAGTCATCCTCGCTTAGCGGCTAACCGCGTGTGAGTCATTGCATTGCATCGATGAATAACTGAACACCTGAACGAACTAGATATAACAATACTCGTGTTTGCATATGCTATTACTCCTGAATGTTTACACCTGCTCGTGCTTGAATTAACAATGTTTGCCTTGGACAGGGAAGGCCAAAGGGTAAGTCTCGCCGTGTTTCCTCTTATGTCGTACGGTGCACTGCCACACAATTTAGGCTATTCAATCCTTGCATAAAACTAATCCTAAGGCAACTAGAAAAACAACTTAAATAGTTGGTGCATGTCATGACCCGCACCCGGAATTGGGGCACGAGTACACGGGTACGTCCAGCCTACGCCGCAGCATCGGCGGTAGAACGCTGTCAAGGTCTTGATACTATCTAGTAAATCTCACACAAGCATCCAATCTCCATAAGGAGGCACGGATGACACAAATAAAATGAACACATACTCAATCACAGGATTACAGCACGATAAGATAGCGAACAAAATTTAAATACAACACAAGTCTAAAGTAATAATCTAACTCAACAAATATCCAAGTCTCATCAAAAATGCCGGAGACAAATCCGGTAACAAATAGTCTACTAAAAGAACTAATCAGAAAACTAATGATTCCGGCTAGACCTCCCGGAATCACAACTAAACTATCAAGCCCAAGTTGCAGCTACTCACCATATGGTCCATAAAGTGTCGGACACCGGTCCTCTAAGGCATAGTCTGGAAAAATGTTTCCAGTCAGGAAGGAGCAAAGTACAATCTCAAATAACAGTTCCATTTAATTGATAAGTACTATAAAGCAATAAACAGATGATGCTAGATACTGAAAGAAGACAGTGAGTAAATGCAATGGCAAAATAAAGGAGACAGGCAATGTAAAGAGACAGGCAATAGGCAATATGATACAGTCAGTGCATATATGAAAATGAAAAGAACAAGGTACAGTATCATATACGGGTGATGTAGTATATGATTTAAAATAGGGAACTGTAATCTATTCTAAGTGTTTGAAATAGTAGTTTCGAAATGTGATCGGCTTGGGAACATGTACGATAGCTATAGGGCCTGGCTAATCATATGTGAAGAGCATGATTAACACTTACATTGTTCTACACTGCAATAAGAGGTTATGATCACATTTCTTACTAACTACTTCCCCGCCCCCAACTAGTACTGTGGATCCAACCATGACACGTCACGATACACGAGCAAGTCCAATCTATCATGTACGATGTCTAATATACATGTCGTGTACAATGTCAATACGATAATCAATGTAACATCTCATGACTGCAGATCCAAGCTATACTAGTCCGTGTAGCACAGTGTTAAGGATTCAGATGTAACATTTCTAGATTATTGAACTTATAGGAATTATCAACAATTGAAAATTATCAGAGAAATGTACTTGCCTTGGGTCCTTAGCTGGTAATTATTGAGGTCCTGTTCCAGAGTATCCCCTGGGTGAACCAACAGTCCTATAGACATAACACAATATAATATTTGCATCAGATGCTACGCTAACACACAGTCAAAAAACACTGGCCTCAGGGCCATGCCAGGCAGGGCACTAGTCAACTAGGGTCATCTGGTAGGGATATACATAAATATACATCTCATTAACTAATCATATATATATAATTTCTATCAATTACAATAATAGATATATGTAAAAATATATACTTTAAAATAAATAATACTTGTATGTATATATAAACATAATAAATAATACTTGTATGTATATATATATATAAACATAGTTCATGGAAAGGAATACAATACGTATTTATATTTGTATACATACTAAAAAGAATTTAACATAATATATATATATATTTCTAAAATATATACCAATATAAATTATACTTGCTATAGTTGTATATTTACCAAAATACGTACATTTATATATTAACATATATCAAATACGTTCATATACATATATATGTGTATACCAATACATTTATATATATATATGTATATATATTTATACCAAAATAGTACGTATACTATTACATTTTATATACCAAACTACGTATATATCATATATATGCAAAAGTACATTTTAGAATATACAAATATATATTGTCAACATCATTCTTAAACATACTAATATTAATTTACCAAATTAAATTTATACCATATATATATACAGATACACCAATAAAATACGATACTATATACTTGTATACATGTATATTTATATGTCAAGGCATACGTGTTAACGTATATTATGTTATATATGAAAATATATGCCAATTAATATATTGAAAATATACTAAGTATATATATATAAAATACATGTATATACATATACCAATTATATGTACACTATTCATTATATTGATTTATATACACTATACATTATGTACACCATTCATTAATTAACTACTATACTCTATACATCACACACATACATTATACATAAATTAACCACTGTACTCCATACATCACATACATATACCATACATTATATTGTATATTAAAGAGGGAAGAAGGAGAAGGAAGATGAGAAGAAGCTTACAGCGGGGAGGGGCTGGATGGCCGCCGGAGTACGGCAGGAGGGGGAGAAGCAGCCGATGCAGCCATCGGTCGGCTCGGCTCTGGCCGGAGCTCACAGCAGCGGGGATGGGGCTCGAACGGAGGGAGGATGCAGCCGTCGGGTCGCCTGGCCGGAGTGCGGAGGAAGTCGGGGTGAGCAATGGTGGTCGGGCTGCAGGGTGCAGCGGGACTCGGCCGGCCGGAGTGCACAGGGGGTAGGGGTGAACAGTATTCCCCCCCTCTTGAATTTAAATTTTAAGGAAGAAAGGAAGAAGAAGAAAAAGAAGGAGAAGAAGAAGAAGAAGAAGAAAAGAGAAGGAGAAGGGAAGAAAATTTTTACATACGTTGGAGAGAGGAAATGTGGGGGCTTGTGAGTAGGTGGGGAAACCTAGGTTTTTGGGGATTAGGGTTTGATGGGACATGACATTATATAGGGAGAGAGGGTGTGTGAATTTAAGGGTGAGGATGGACCCATTAAATGAGTGGTCCAGATTTGTCATGAGGGAAAAATAATTCATGTAGGAATGAGGGTGAGGTTTAGTTAAAAATTAATAGGGCTCCCTCATTGGTTTAAACAAATGGGTGTTGACACCAAAAATGCAAATGTGCAAATTAGCCCCCTTAAATTTGGGTATTTGCACAGACGCATAAAATGACAAAAATTTGGCGGGCGATTCGGTGTCCGGTGTTTTGTAGGGTCAGGGGGCGCTGTATGTTTGGTACGGGCTCAATTAGCAGGGCACTGGTATTAAATTGGGATTTTCAGAATCGGTTAAAATAGTATCCTCAATTTAATTAGAAATAAATGCAAGTTGTGTTCTAAAATTAATTAGGAGTACATGGGGCCAAAATCAGGTCAGGTCATCAATACCAATAATGAAGAAGACTCAGAACAGAATATTACCCTAATTTGGGCCGCACGAAAAATAGGTCAAGTTTGTCCCCAATTTCGATTGGAACGCACAACGATACAAAATAGGTATTTATTAAATAACGTCCGCGACGATTTTTGTGCGGCTAGAAATAATGCACAGAGAGCATAATTATGAGTTGCAAAAATAGCAGAATGGAAGGCGGGCATGTCTAGGGCAAGATTGTGAAATTTGTTGGAAGACAAAAGTCAGGATAGCGCTCCAAATATCGAAGCAAAGGCAATGCGCAATAATTAAATAAAATACGGTAATTAATTACAATCTCCAATAAATAAATTCTAGATAAAACAATTTAATACAGAATTCTATAATTCGGACAGGTGTTCATCTACTGGGCTTCTAGGTCAAGTCTGCTAGCTCAAAATAAATGAACACTGTATATATTATTATAGTTAATTACACACCTCACATAATTATTTAAACTAAATATACTTATCATGCAATTACCAAATTGTAACTACCATAATATTAAATATTATAAAAAGTCAAAAATACTCCTGTTTTCGGAATGTGGTAGTGACAAGTCTACCCTCCTTAAAAGAATTTTGTCCTCGAAATTTAAAATCCTCATAGTAGCGTTTATTCATACACATTATTATTTTCCCTCAAAGTTTAAATTCATCAACCACGAAATCAGGTAATAATCCACAATGTCTTTTCACAATTTTTCAAAAATTCTAAAATTATTGCATTCCTGAAAAAATCCTCGAAATAAAATCAAAGTCCATTTTTATCAAAAATTCCCCGAAATTTTTAGTTAATAATTCAATACTCGGAATTTAATATCCACTCCTCTAATTTGATTTTAATCAATGCACATATAGAAAATGTAAATCTCGTCCCAAAAGTTTGAATTCAAACATTAATCCATCAATGATTTTATTTCTCGATTTCCTCTTTCCTCAAAATACTCAACAATGCGATACTTATGGATTCTCCAAATGCAACATCCAAATATAAAATTTAAAAATTCATAACTTGCAATCAAATAATTATAATGATAATCTCCTTAATTTTCTCAAATTCTAATCATAACCTCAATCATATTATATCCTTCCTAAAATTTATAAATCATCAATTCTGCCATGTTAAATTCTTGACCCTTTATTTAAATCGATGTTTATCCTCGAATTTTAATCATCTTGTCTCTCTTGTCAAGTCATAACCCCTTCATGAATCTTCGTCATGGTCAAACCCCAATAATCATGGTCTAAGAAAATTCTACCTACAGCCATGCAATCTAAGAAAAATATACGGTCATGTGTCTTTTGTCATGGTATTGCAGTCTCTGCATCAGGGTGTACTACTAACTACATTATAACAAGAAAATCATGCATGCAAGCTACGGTACTAAGGTATCAGTCAATCAATCAAATAGATAGGAACAGAAGGAAGGAAAGAACAGAGCCTGCTAACACATTACCTGCAGTATTGGTCTCCTCGACCGTCATCGCAAATGCCCCGCCCTGCTGGGGTGGTTCCCTTTGCGGGTGCTGAGCAATATACGGTTCCACAGGTAGCCTAACTGGATCTCTATAATCTGAAGCTGCGCGCTGGCCGAGAAGATAAGGGGCTAGAAGACAATCCCTTACTCGATGTCCCGCAGCGCCGCAGTGCAAACAAAGTCCTAGCCTCGTTCTACAGCTCTCCCAAAGGTGACCTGGCTTCTTACAGAAATGACAAGTCTGCTGTGTCTCTCTTGGAGGCTGCTGCTAATTCTGCTGAACACGGACTGGTGCCTGGTACTGCTGTTGATACTGATATGCCCATGGATGTTGCTGGATAGGAACTGGTGCTAGGTACTGCTGTGGATGCTGAAATGTCCATGGTTGTTGCTGAATATGAAATGGTAGTTGGTACTGCTGTTGGTGCTGAATACGGGGATGCTTGGCTGGTCCTGTGCTACCATTCGTATCTCCAAAAGTATTGTGACTCCTCTTAGGCTTGAGATCCAGATCCTCTTCTGCAATCTGAGCATCCATCAAGATAGCCTCAAAGGTAGCGGTACGACGACCAGAAGTGCGTGACCTAATCTCTCTCGTCAGCCCCTTTCTAAATTTCCGGGCTCGATCTCCTGGGTCCCGAATCATAGATGATGCAAAATGGCTCAATCTACAGAATTCTGTAGCGTACTCGTCGACCGACATGTTTCCTTGAACCAAGTCATGAAACTGACTTTCCAAGGTTCCCAATGCCACGTCGGGAAAGAACTTCTCCTTGAAGAGTTCCTTGAAGGTCTCCCAAGTAAGTCCTTGTGCAGTAATTCTCGGCTCCGTGCGATACCACGTGAGTGCAATATCGAACATCTGACTGCCAGCGGCTTCTATCTGCAAGTTCTCCGGAATCTGGGTCAATCGCAGGCTCCTCTCTATATCCTCTAGCCAGTCGTCAGCGTAGAGTATCCCTTCGGTGCCTTTAAACTCTCGAGGCATCATCCTTTTGAAATCCACTATAGTGCCTGATCTCTGCTGCTGGTGGCCAGGAAACTGCTGGTACTGTGCTACTCTCTCCAAACCTTGGAGAGTCACTTGATGAGCATTCTCCATGTTTTCTCTCATCAACTCGGTTTGTGCCTGGTGCGCTTCTGCTTGCACCCTCTGAGCCTCAGCTTGAACTCACTGAGCATCTGTCGTCACTCTCTGGGCATCTACCATGCCCTGGATCAAGGTAAACATCTGCGTCCCGTCAATGGGCAAACCTCCGGGAATCGGAGTCGGTGGAGGAGGAAGGTTGTCCGTCACAGCTGCGGCAATCCTCTGAACAGGTGGGGGAGGAGGATCCCCGAAAAGTGCAGATACACCTACGTGCATCAGAGATGTAGGAGGAACTACGGTTGTCTGTCCCTCAGGTGGAGAGGTGGTAGGCCCCTCTAAAGCTGATGCTCCCACTCTCATAGACCGTGTCTTCGGTGACATCCTGAAGACAGATCCAAAAGAATCAATTTAGGCAAAAAGGCGATATCATCAATGAAGGACAGTAAAGTTCTAAAGAAGCAACATTCAAGATAGATAGATTGAAAAACTTTCCTAGTTGTGATTACACAGGTCAAAGATGCTTCCAAGGTTTGATACCTCTATCCCTCTAGGTACCAAAGTTCTACTACAAGCACACTCACTGCTAGCTTCCTTACCTACTACAATCGCTGATACTAGTTATTCCTATCACTCAAGTGCATAACAATGCAACACACCATACTAGGTACTGCTCTCTCCAATACAATCCTAGACGAACACCTAAGCCAGTTGGCAGTGAAATCTCAATCATGCTCAAGCCAACATATCCTTACATATGCTCCTCATCTATTATATACTAATATATCTCTCTCACTATAAAATCTTATCCTCAAATAAAATTCCTCAAAATAACTCCTCGAATAAATTTTAAAGTAAAAATGCATATACCTTCCTCAAAGTCAAACATTCAAATACTGAACGAAGATTTTATCACTTCCAAAAATCCTTACAGTTTTGTCTATGTTCATTGAATCGAATCTGAATTCCTCAAAATAAATTTTAATAACATAATATCTCAACTTCTCAAAATTCAAAAATGCAATTCGTTTTCAATCTTCAAATTATAATTTAAATCCATATCTAGTAGTCCAATAGCCCTAGTGTTAATCTTCCTCGCTGTCCTCATCGACATGCGTCATCAGATAATACCATAAATCAGTCTACAAATTCATTTTGATACAAAATCAAACCCTACCATGAAATCCAAATCCTAATTTAATACCTGATCAACAATCAACAAGTGAGAATGGACGGAACAAGGGAATGATTTTAAATTGGAAATTATAACAAGATTCTCAGGGGTCATCCCAGGAATCTCTCAAGGAATTGTGATTGAGTATTCGCTCTCGTCCTAGTATCCTATGTCCTAGATCCTATCGCAGGTACGCAGTAGTATAACAAGGATGCCACACTACTACGACATCGCACAACTCGCGAAGTCTGACCTGCATGGGCCACCACTAAAAACGTGTCACGACCCGCACCCGGAATTGGGGCACGAGTACACGGGTACGTCCAGCCTACGCCGCAGCATCGGCGGTAGAACGCTGTCAAGGTCTTGATACTATCTAGCAAATCTCACACAAGCATCCAATCTCCATAAGGAGGCACGGATGACACAAATAAAATGAACACATACTCAATCACAGGATTATAGCACGATAAGATAGCGAACAAAATTTAAATACAACACAAGTCTAAAGTAATAATCTAACTCAACAAATATCCAAGTCTCATCAAAAATGCCGGAGACAAATCCGGTACCAAATAGTCTACTAAAAGAACTAATCAGAAAACTAGTGCTTCCGACTAGACCTCCCGGAATCACAACTAAACTATCAAGCCCAAGTTACAGCTACTCACCATATGGTCCATAAAGTGTCGGACACCGGTCCTCTAAGGCATAGTCTGGAAAAATGTTTCCAGTCAGGAAGGAGCAAAGTACAATCTCAAATAACAGTTCCATTTAATTGATAAGTACTATAAAGCAATAAACAGATGATGCTAGATACTGAAAGAAGACAGTGAGTAAATGCAATGGTAAAATAAAGGAGACAGGCAATATAAAGAGACAGGCAATAGGCAATATGATACAGTCAGTGCATATATGAAAATGAAAAGAACAAGGTACAGTATCATATACGGGTGATATAGTATATGATTTAAAATAGGGAACTGTAATCTATTCTAAGTGTTTGAAATAGTAGTTTCGAAATGTGATCGGCTTAGGAACATGTACGATAGCTATAGGGCCTAGCTAATCATATGTGAAGAGAATGATTAACACTTACATTGTTCTACACTGCAATAAGAGGTTATGATCACATTTCTTACTAACTACTTCCCCGCCCCCAACTAGTACTGTGGATCCAACCATGACACGTCACGATACACGAGCAAGTCCAATCTATCATGTACGATGTCTAATATACATGTCGTGTACAATGTCAATACGATAATCAATGTAACATCTCATGACTGCAGATCCAAGCTATACTAGTACGTATAGCACAGTGTTAAGGATTCAGATGTAACATTTCTAGATTATTGAACTTATAGGAATTATCAACAATTGAAAATTATCAGAGAAATGTACTTGCCTTGGGTCCTTAGCTGGTAATTATTGAGGTCCTGTTCCAGAGTATCCCCTGGGTGAACCAACAGTCCTATAGACATAACACAATATAACATTTGCATCAGATGCTACGCTAACACACATTTAAAAAACACTGGCCTCAGGGCCATGCCAGGCAGGGCACTAGTCAACTAGGGTCATCTGGTAGGGATATACATAAATATACATCTCATTAACTAATCATATATATATAATTTCTATCAATTACAATAATAGATATATGTAAAAATATATACTTTAAAATAAATAATACTTGTATGTATATATAAACATAATAAATAATACTTGTATGTATATATATATAAACATAGTTCATGGAAAGGAATACAATACGTATTTATATTTGTATACATACTAAAAAGAATTTAACATAATATATATATATATTTCTAAAATATATACCAATATAAATTATACTTGCTATAGTTGTATATTTACCAAAATACGTACATTTATATATTAACATATATCAAATACGTTCATATACATATATATGTGTATACCAATACATTTATATATATATATGTATATATATTTATACCAAAATAGTACGTATACTATTACATTTTATATACCAAAATACGTATATATCATATATATGCAAAAGTACATTTTAGAATATACAAATATATATTGTCAACATCATTCTTAAACATACTAATATTAATTTACCAAATTAAATTTATACCATATATATATATATACAGATACACCAATAAAATACGATACTATATACTTGTATACATGTATATTTATATGTCAAGGCATACGTGTTAACGTATATTATGTTATATATGAAAATATATGCCAATTAATATATTGAAAATATACTAAGTATATATATATAAAATACATGTATATACATATACCAATTATATGTACACTATTCATTATATTGATTCATATACACTATACATTATGTACACCATTCATTAATTAACTACTATACTCTATACATCACACACATACATTATACATAAATTAACCACTGTACTCCATACATCACATACATATACCATATATTATATTGTATATTAAAGAGGGAAGAAGGAGAAGGAAGATGAGAAGAAGCTTACAGCGGGGAGGGGCTGGCTGGCCGCCGGAGTATGGCAGGAGGGGGAGAAGCAGCCGATGCAGCCGTCGGTCGGCTCAGCTCTGGCCGGAGCTCACAGCAGCGGGGATGGGGCTCGAACGGAGGGAGGATGCAGCCGTCGGGTCGCCTGGCCGGAGTGCGGAGGAAGTCGGGGTGAGCAATGGTGGTCGGGCTGCAGGGTGTAGCGGGACTCGGTCGGCCGGAGTGCACAGGGGGTAGGGGTGAACAGTATTCCCCCCCTCCCTCTTGAATTTAAATTTTAAGGAAGAAAGGAAGAAGAAGAAAAAGAAGGAGAAGAAGAAGAAGAAAAGAGAAGGAGAAGGGAAGAAAATTTTTACATACGTTGGAGAGAGGAAATGTGGGGGCTTGTGAGTAGGTGGGGAAACCTAGGTTTTTGGGGATTAGGGTTTGATGGGACATGACATTATATAGGGAGAGAGGGTGTGTGAATTTAAGGGTGAGGATGGACCCATTAAATGAGTGGTCCAGATTTGTCATGAGGGAAAAATAATTCATGTAGGAATGAGGGTGAGGTTTAGTTAAAAATTAATAGGGCTCCCTCATTGGTTTAAACAAATGGGTGTTGACACCAAAAATGCAAATGTGCAAATTAGCCCCCTTAAATTTGGGTATTTGCACAGACGCATAAAATGACGAAAATTTGGCGGGCGATTCGGTGTCCGGTGTTTTGTAGGGTCAGGGGGCGCTGTATGTTTGGTACGGGCTCAATTAGCAGGGCACTGGTATTAAATTGGGATTTTCAGAATCGGTTAAACTAGTATCCTCAATTTAATTAGAAATAAATGCAAGTTGTGTTCTAAAATTAATTAGGAGTACATGGGGCCAAAATCAGGTCAGGTCATCAATACCAATAATGAAGAAGACTCAGAACAGAATATTACCCTAATTTGGGCCGCACGAAAAATAGGTCAAGATTGTCCCCAATTTCGATTGGAACGCACAACGATACAAAATAGGGATTTATTAAATAACGTCCGCGACGATTTTTGTGCGGCTAGAAATAATGCACAGAGAGCATAATTATGAGTTGCAAAAATAGCAGAATGGAAGGCGGGCATGTCTAGGGCAAGATTGTGAAATTTGTTGGAAGACAAAAGTCAGGATAGCGCTCCAAATATCGAAGCAAAGGCAATGCGCAATAATTAAATAAAATACGGTAATTAATTACAATCTCCAATAAACAAATTCTAGATAAAACAATTTAATACAGAATTCCATAATTCGGATAGGTGTTCATCTACTGGGCTTCTAGGTCAAGTCTGCTAGCTCAAAATAAATGAACACTGTATATATTATTATATTTAATTACACACCTCACATAATTATTTAAACTAAATATACTTATCATGCAATTACCAAATTGTAACTACCATAATATTAAATATTATAAAAAGTCAAAAATACCCCTATTTTCGGAATGTGGTAGTGACAGTGCACGGAACCTATACTACGTGTTTGGATTTGTCAAGCGGGCGAGTAGCCTCCCCACCAGTGCATTCAATATACTGATAATCCACCAAATCGTTTGCAGGGTATGGGAGAACCTCGTTCGGTGGGGATGCCACCTTCGTGCATGCTAAGGCGTGAAGATCACTCCAAAGCAGCGTTGCGTCCGTAACTGAAGCACATATATAAGACATAATATTGGAACATTGCCTGAACATCGCCTATACAATCATTCTACAATTGTAGCCACTTGGCACGCTTTTATTGTTTCAAAGAGAGAGGCTTGAGCGACTTGTAATCTCGGCCAAGCGCCGCCTGTAACATTTGTTTATATCAATAAAGAGTTGCTTTACTTCAACTTGTGTTATTCAATATTTCCGCTATATTGTCAACTCAGTGAACTTGTTACCGATCGCCTATGCGTACATGACTCTGCTGCACTCGGACAACCTGTACGACTCTATGGCTTAGAACTCTTACCGCCAGCCAATGAACCATGGCCTTGTACGGGCGTGGCTCACGCTCGTGCGACATCACGCCTGGATGGGTCAAAGCGATCGTTCTGCGGGAGCGCTGGCGCGGTGATTCTTGCCTAGCAGGAATGGCAGATTTAGCCTGCGGGAGATTGGGGCGTGATAGGTTACCCATCCTAAGAGAGGATACCTCCCTTAGGATGGGTAACTCTCGTAGGATGGGTGACCCCCATTTGGATGGGTAATATCTCTTAGGATGGGTAACCTCCCTAGGATGGGTGACCGCCCGTAGGATAGGTGATCTCCCATAGGATGGGTGACCTACCTTAGGATGGCTGACATCCCGTAGGATGGGTGACCTCTCATAGGATGGGTGACTTCCCGTAGGATGGGTAACCTCGTGTATGATGGGTAACCTTCAGAAGGGTAGCCTCCATACGTTGGGTAACCTCCCGTAGGATGGGTGACCTTTATAGGATGGGTGAACTCCCATAGAATGGGTGACCTCTCTTAGGATGGATACCTCTTGTAGGATGGGTAACCTCTATTAGGATGGGTGACCTCTCTTGGGATGGGTGACCTTCCGTAGGATGGGTGACCTCTCTTAGGATGGGTAACCTCTCGTTGGATGGGTGACCTCCATTTGGATGGGTAACCTCTCTTAGGATGGATAACCTCCCTTAGGATGGATGACCTCCCGTAGGATGGGTGATCTCTCTTAGGATGGGTAACCTCCAGTAGGATGGGTGGCCTCTCGTAGGATGGGTAACCTCCCTAGGATGGGTGACCTTCTGTAGGATGGGTGACCTCTCGTAGGATGGATAACCTTCCGTAGGATGGGTGATCTCCCCTTGGATGGGTAACCTCCCGTAGGATGGGTGACCTACCCTAGGATGGGTAACCTCCCGTAGAATGGGTGACCTCTCGTAGGATGGGTGACCTCCCGTAGGATGGGTGACCTCCCTTAGGATGGGTAAACTCCCTTAGGATGGGTGACCTCCTGATGGGTGACCTCCCTAAGATGGGTGACTTCCCGTAGGATGGGGGACCTCCCGTAGGATGGGTGACCTCTCTTAGGATGGGCAACCTCCCATAGGATGGGTAACCACCCTTAGGATGGGTGACCACCCATAGGATGGGTGACCTCTATTTGGATGGGTAACCTTCCGTTGGATGGGTGACCTCTCCTAGGATGGGTAACCTCCATTAGGATGGGTAACCACCCATAGGATGGATGACCACCCATAGGATGGGTAACCTCCCGTAGGATTGGTGACCTCCCTTAGGATGGATAACCTCCGGATGGGTGACCTTAGGATGGGTGACCTCCCGTAGGATGGGTGACCTCTCGTAGGATGGGTAACCTCCCTAAGTATGGATAACCTCCCTTAGGATGCGTGACTTGACTTTTCCTAGGATGGTAACCTCACTAAGGATCGGTGACTTGACTTTCCCTAGGATGGGTAACCTCCTTAAGTATGGGTAACCTCCATTAGGATGGGTGACCTCCCGTAGGATTGTGACCACCCATAGGATTGGTAACCTCCGGATGAGTGACCTCCCGTAGGATGGGTGACCTCTCATAGGATGGTTGAACTCTCATAGGATGGGTAACCTCTCTAAGTTTGGGTAACCTCCCTTAGGATGGGTGACTTGGCTTTCCCTAGGATGGGTAACCGTCCTAGGATGGGTAACCTTTCATAGGATGGGTGACCTTCATATGATGGGTAACCTTCCTTAGGATAGGTGACCTCCCATAGGATGGGTGACCACCCATAGAATAGGTAACCTCCGGATGGGTGACCTCCCGTAGGATGGGTGACCTCCCATAGGATGGGTAACTTCCCGTATGATGGGTGACCTCTCGTAGGATGGATAACCTTCCTAAGTATGGGTATCCTCCCTTAGGATGGGTGACTTGACTTTGCCTAGGATGGGTAACCTCCCTAAATATGGGTAACCTCCATTAGGATGGGTGACTTGACTTTCCCTAGGATGGATAACCTCCCTAGGTTGGGTAACCTCTCGTAGGATGGGTGACCTTCATATGATGGGTAACCTCCCTTAGGATGGGTGACCTCTCATAGGATGGGTGACCACCCATAGGATGGGTAACCTCCGGGTTGGTGACCTCCTGTAAATGGGTGACCTCCCTAGGATGGGTGACTTCCCATAGGATGGGGGACCTCTCTTAGGATGGGTGACCACCCGTAGGATGGGTGACCTCTCTTAGGATGGGCAACATCGCATAGGATGGGTAACCTCCATTTGGATGGGTAACCTTCCGTTGGATGGGTGACCTCTCCTAGGATGGGTAACCTCCATTAGGATGGGTGACCACCCATAGGATGGGTAACCTCCCGTAGGATTGGTGACCTCCCTTAGGATAGGTAACCTCCGGATGGGTGACCTTAGGATGGGTGACCTCCCGTAGGATGGGTGACCTCTCGTTGTCACGCCCCGATCTCCTGCAGGCAAATCGGCAGTTCCCGCTAGGCGAGAATCATCGCGCCAGTGCTCCCGCGGAACGATCGCTTTGACCCATCCGGGCGTGATGCCGCACGAGCGTTAGCCGCACCCGTGCAAGGCCGTGGTTCGTTGGCTGGCGATAAGAGTTCTAAGCCACAGATTCGTACAGATTGTCCGAGTGCAGCGGAATCATGAACGCATAGGCGATCGGTAACAGGTTCACTTAGTCGACAATATAGTGGAAGCATGGAAACACAAGTTGAAGTAAAGGAAGTTCTTTTATTCATATTGAAACAAGTGTTACAGGCGGCGTATAGCCGAGATTACAAGTCGCTCGCGCACTCTCTCTGAAACATAAAAGCGTGCCAAGTGGCAACATTTATGGATGATATACAGGAATGTTCAGGCGATGTTCAGGCGATATTCTAACATTATGTCTTGTATATGTGCTTCAGTTCCGAACGCAGCGTTCCAAGGCTTCTGAGTTGGACTCCACGCCTTAGCACGCACGAAGGAGGCATCCGCACCGAACGAGGTTCTCCCGTACCTTGCAAGCAATCTGGTGGGTTATCAGTACATGAATGCACTGGTGGGGAGGCTACTCGCCCGCTCGACAAATCTAAACACGTAATAAAGGTTCCGTACACAACTATTAAGTTGTCTTTCTAGTTGCCTTAGGATCAGTTTCATGCAAGATTTGAATAGCCTAACTCGTATGGCAGTGCGCCGTGCGATATAAGAGGAAACACTGCGAGACTTACCAACTTACCAATCCTTCCCTGTCCAAGGCAAACAAGTTAACTCAGGCACAAACATGTATAAGCATTCAGGGGCAAAGCATATGCAAACACAAGCGTTTCAGTGCGAGATCCTGTTTTGGTGCACGGGTTACAGAAAATATCAGGTGTGTTGCATACGTTGATCGAGTGCTCTTATGCACAAGTGTTGTTATAACAAGATCGTTCAGGTGTTTAGTTATTCTCGATATGATGCAGTGACTCGCACGCGGGTAGCCGCTAAGCGAGGATGACTTATCTATATGAACATGAGGTCACTGGCACGGCGCCATAGTGGACGGCGTAGTCTCTTGTCAGAATGGTGTACAAGCAAAACAGGAGGCATAGCACCACATTTCGCTCGAAGCAGGCGACTACTTAGGAGTTTCGTCCGAATCGGATCGGTGCCAGTGCCCCAGCAACCGTCCGCGAAACTAAACCTTGTTTTCCAAGTTGTCCTGTGACCGGGCAAGTCTCTAATCTTCAGGTTTCGGGTCAGGAACAGGAACAAGTTCGGAACAGGAACAAGTTCGAAGCAGGAGATATATATATATATAGAACAAGTTTCATGGAACGAGTTCAAGTCAGGAGATATATATATATTGAACTTGTTGGGACAGGATCAGGATTACTCTAAATGTTGAGTATCGGCTCCACGAGCCATTTGATTCAGTACAGGACAGTATTGCTCCATGAGCTGGATTTGGGATCACAGAATTGGTGCAAATTCCCTGGTTCAAGATTTGCCTTAACGACCTAACGGTCCCAGGTACATTCAGGTTTATTCATGCACGGAACAACTATCAGGTAGTCTTCCGAGGAGAACCTATATGAATGCATGACAAGCATAGTGTTTCACAGTCTAGGCATAGTTATGCAGCAAGCATTGAAACTAGGCAATATATAAAAGCAGGCAAGCATGCACTTGTATAACTTAGGCATTCAAGTTCGCTCGGGCCCGAAGGTAAGCCGAGCAAAATCGTACGGGGCCTTTTTGAGCGATGTTATCTAGGGTCGTGCAGTGTAGGAAGTCAACAGTGCACTACTGAATATAAACAAGTCTTTCTACTCGAGGCATAGCGGGTCTGGTTGCACAAGGCAAAGGTAGCATGCGAGGGTCTGAATATATAAGCAATATTTTATTTTCCATGTTCTAGCATAAGCAATACAAGTTGGGATTATTCCCTTAGCTAGGTGCGTTGTATTCTTATTAGCATGCAGGGGGTGATTCACCTAGCGACTAGCATGTATCATTCAGTATTTTATGTGTGCTGGCTAAGCAAAGACAAGTTCACCATAGCCACCCACCTTAGCGATGATCCGCCTCGGTCGAGTGATACTGCGAGCGAGCCTCTGAAAGCCTAAGCCGAACTCCTGTGGGGACCAAGTCTGGATATCCTTGCCTCAAATGAGTTGCCTCGCTGAAAAGGCAGGTCGGGACATTTACACTTTGCCGTTTGAATCGGCAGTCCGCTTGAGCGGAACGGGGTATTACATTATCCACCACTCAGAAAAAGTCTCGTCCTCGAGACTTCCTGAGGGCAAGCCATACTATCGAATTTTCGAATCTAGCCCAAGCGTAGCTATCGGTACCACTAGATCCCTTGGAACACAATTCCCTACTCGATGCTTATACCGTGTTGCGTGTGTACTGAGTCAATCTTATTTGTGCCTTGGCGCGAGACAAGTTTCTTAACACGAGGCACGCTTCAATCGATCTTGGATAGCGGTCTAAGGCTGTGGCAAACTTATACAAGTCATTATGCTTGTTCAGGAGGATTTTCACTTGCACTACCTTTTGAGATCAGCATATCGCATGTCTGGATCGTGCACATATTCGAAGCGTCCCTCAAACACATGCATGTCAACAAACTCAGCGATAGCGAAGTCTTAGCACTTGAGTTTCACATTCTTAAGTCTTGGATTGTGCAGATATTCGAAGCGTCCCTCAAACACATACAGTCAACCAAACTTAGGGATAGTGAAATCGGACAAGCTACTTGCAAAAATTTCAAGGTTTCAATCCAATTCCATATCATTTCCATTTCAACCAAGTATTTGCACTACCCTTAAACACGATCAATCTGATACCGACTAGCGTCCATCCATTTGGGTCAACTTAGCATACGTTATCGTTCCCAAGTCTAACCCTAAGTCTTGCTGCCCCAGTTATGATGCTTTATACAAGCAATATGGTAAAGTCGGTAGCACAGGTTCATTCACTCGGCACAGGGTCGTCTGCCTAATCACTAGGTCAGCTCACAGGGTCATAGGTACAGGTTCAAGCATATCGCGATTCATCGTACAAATTCGTCGGACGATGCTCGCCCCAATTCCTAGGGTCAAACCATTATTCATTTACACGGGGTATTCTACCCAAGCTCGTTTCACTCAGATTTCTAAACATCGAGCACAGATTTACCTACTCTCATTAACACGTTCGTTTGCTCGGGGGACGAGTCCGTTCAATAAAATCCAATATATATCCAAGTTGCAGGACAAGCATAGTGGTTTGCATATTCTATCTCCTCAAACATATTTTGATAGAATCATATCCAATACAAGCCTAGTCTACCAAGCCAAGATTCAATTCTAAACCTTAGATTATTTCTCCAAGTCGTTCAACCTGATTCACGTATTCGTTCACAAAACCATCAACATGATTTATTCCAGGTTCTAGGCTAACTAATCCATCAAAACATTTTTCAATCACTTGTATTCCAAATTTGTCTTATCGTGTCGAGCCAGAAGTCAAGACGATCCACAAGTTGTCACGCCTTGGTCTCCCGTAAGTTCGATCATCCACGTTGGACGTGAGATCATCACGTCAACGCTCCCACTGGATAATCGTCCTCATCCGGGCGTGACGCATGTGCGGCATAGAGTTATGCTCGTACAAGACAAGAAAGTTTGAATGTTATGGCTATCTTCGACACGATCGAGACACCTTATACTTTAACCTATAATTTCATCCAACTGTATATCCACCAAGTCAAATCTGTTTATGCAGTGATTATAGTTCGTCTTGCAAAATCATCCAACTTTAATGTTATCGTTCGATATTTCCACAGTCTACCTTTTGGCATTCCTCGATAACCAAGTTCAAATATTCCAGCCCAAGTCTTACTTTTCTGATACGTTCCATATATCGAGTTCGTTCTTCCAAACTCCAAGCAAGATTTGTTATCTCTTATATCATTCCTAGAAACATAATATTTTCTTTGCTTGTATCGCTCCATGCTATCTTTAAATTATCGAAACCAAGTCAAATTTATATTACGAAGCCAAATATTTCATTCTCGGTTAACTTGTTCGAGAGATAATTTATTCACGTACAATCCGTTTGTTTAAATCCGAAACCGCTCGCACGATTCTCCAATTTCCAACAAGTTTTCCTTAACCAAGATATTGGTTTGCATTTCCGAGAGTTTCTATTCGATATAAGCCTTATCATTTATTCAAGTTATTCTTAATATCGTTCAGTCTTGACTAACGCACGGGTTATGGATCCGTTTGGACATTCCTAAATGATCCATCCACCACTCGGAATCGAGTCATTCCATCAAGTTCTTAATCGGTGCTCGCATTATCGTTAGCTTAATCACTAACTCGTTCCTCAAATTCTAGCACGATATTCAGGTTTTCGCCGGATAAAATCTAATCTCATTACATATATTCAGGATTGATAATCATCCAAGCAATCATATTTGATTTTGTCTTCCAACAAGAATTTTCGTTCGAGCTATTTCCCATAATCGAGCATGATTCTTAGTATTCGCCTAAGCGATATATCCGATAAGGTTTCTACCGTTTTGCAGCTCTAAGTCTGACTTGTATTATTCTTGAACGATATCCAACTCTCGTTTTATAACTGGCTTGCACCTAAGGGTCTTGGTGCGCGATATTCTACACAACTTAGCCGAAAGGCTGAGTGCATAGCTAACCGTTCGGGCAATATTCATTTTTTTACTAACCAGTTGGGTAAACATGCATAGGCATTTTGGGTTGCATGTAATGAACGAGTCTAGCACGAATCTAATCCCATAAGGACTAGTACAGGTTGGCACAAAGGCCCTTGCAACACAATTTCATACAAGCAATCATACTATTCAAATGCAACTCTTTGAAAGTATTTAGACTTATTGTTTGGAACATCCCATCGAGGCATTGAGAGAGTGTGTGCACATAATCCACGAACGAGCTTTCGAAACAGAGATATTAGAAACGAAGTTCAAAGGTGTATAAGCCAGGCTCTGATACCATTCTGTTACGCCCCAATCTCCCACAAGCAAATCGGCCGTTCCCGCTAGGCGAGAATCATCGCGCCAGCGCTCCCGCGGAACGATCGCTTTGACCCATCCGGGCGTGATGCCGCACGAGCGTTAGCCACACCCGTGCAAGGCCGTGGTTCGTTGGCTGGCGGTAAGAGTTCTAAGCCACAGAGTCGCACAGATTGTCCGAGTGCAGCAGAATCATGAACGCATAGGCGATCGATAACAGATTCACTGAGTCGATAATATAGTGGAAGCATGGAAACACAAGTTGAAGTAAAGCAAGTTCTTTTATTCATATTGAAACAAGTGTTACAGGCGGCGTATAGCCGAGATTATAAGTCGCTCGAGCACTCTCTCTGAAACATAAAAGTGTGCCAAGTGGCGACATTTATGGATGATATACAGGAATGTTCAGGCGATATTCTAACATTATGTCTTGTATATGTGCTTCAGTTCCGAACACAGCGTTCCAAGGCTTCTGAGTTGGACTCCACGCCTTAGCACGCACGAAGGAGGCATCCGCAGCGAACGAGGTTTTCCTGCACCCTGCAAGCAATCTGGTGGGTTATCAGTACATGAATGTACGGATGGAGAGGCTACTCGTCCGCTCGACAAATCCAAATACGTAATAAAGGTTCTGTGCACAACTATTAAGTTGTCTTTCTAGTTGCCTTAGGATTAGTTTCATGCAAGATTTGAATAGCCTAACTCGTATGGCAGTGCGCCGTGCGATATAAGAGGAAACACGGCTAGACTTACCAACTTACCAATCCTTCCCTGTCCAAGGCAAACAAGTTAACTCAGGCACAAACATGTATAAGCATTCAGGGGCAAAGCATATGCAAACACAAGCGTTTCAGTGCGAGATCCCGTTTTGGTGCACGGGTTACAGAGAATATCAGGTGTGTTGCATACGTTGATCAAGTGCTCTTTATGCACAAGTGTTGTTATAACAAGATCGTTCAGGTGTTTAGTTATTCTCGATGTGATGCAGACTCGCACGCGGGTAACCGCTAAGCGAGGATGACTTATCTATATGAACATGAGGTCACTGGCACGGCGCCATAGTGGACGGCGTAGTCTCTTGTCGGAATGGTGTGCAAGAAAAACAGGAGGCATTGCACCACATTCCGCTCGAAGCAGGCGACTACTCAGGAGTTTTGTCCGGATCGGATCGGTGCCAGTGCCCCAGCAACCGTCCGCGGAACTAAACCTTGTTTTCCAAGTTGTGCTGTGACCGGGCAAGTCTCTAATCTTCAGGTTTCGGGTCAGGAACAGGAACAAGTTCGAAGCAGGAGATATATATATATATATAGAACAAGTTTCATGGAACGAGTTCAAGTCAGGAGATATATATATATTGAACTTGTTGGGGCAGGATCAGGATTACTCTAAATGTTGAGTATCGGCTCCACGAGCCATTTGATTCAGTGCAGGACAGTATTGCTCCATGAGCTGGATTTGGGATCACAGAATAGGTGCAAATTCCCTGGTTCGAGAATTGCCTTAGCGACCTAACGGTCCCAGGTACATTCAGGTTTATTTATGCACGGAACAACTATCAGGTAGTCTTCCGAGGAGAACCTATATGAATGCATGACAAGCATAGTGTTTCACAGTCTAGGCATAGTTATGCAGCAAGCATTGAAACTAGGCAATATATAAAAGCAGGCAAGCATGCACTTGTATAACTTAGGCATTCAAGTTCGCTCGGGCCCGAAGGTAAGCCGAGCAAAACCGTACGGGGCCTTTTCGAGCGATGTTATCTAGGGTCGTGCAGTGTGGGAAGTCAACAGTGCACTACTGAATATATACAAGTCATTCTATTCGAGGCATAGCGGGTCTGGTTGCACAAGGCAAAGGTAGCATGCGAGGGTCTGAATATATAAGCAATATTTTATTTTCCATGTTCTAGCATAAGCAATACAAGTTGGGATTATTCCCTAAGCTAGGTGCGTTGTATTCTTATTAGCATGCAGGGGGTGATTCACCTAGCGACTAGCATGTATCATTCAGTATTTTATGTGTGCTGGCTAAGCAAAGACAAGTTCACCGTAGCCACCCACCTTAGCGATGATCCGCCTCGGTCGAGTGATACTGCGAGCGAGCCTCTGAAAGCCTAAGACGAACTCCTATGGAGACCAAGTCTGGATATCCTTGCCTCAAACGAGTTGCCTCACTGAGCAAGGCAGGTCGGGACGTTTGCACTTTGTCGTTTGAATCGGCAGTCCGCTTGAGCGGAATGGGGTATTACACTCGTAGGATGGGTACCCTACCTAAGTATGGGTAACCTCCCTTAGGATGCGTGACTTGACTTTTGCTAGGATGGGTAATCTCACTAAGGATCGGTGACTTAACTTTCCCTAGGATGGGTAACCTCCCTAAGTATGGGTAACCTCCATTAGGATTGGTGACCTCCCATAGGATTGTGACCACCCATAGGATTGGTAACCTCCGGATGGGTGACCTCCCGTAGGA